>UFQX01000523.1:662306-682793 GCA_900497675.1 Arapaima gigas | reverse complement strand
TTTTAAAAGGGGGGGGGGGGGGGGGAATCACACCATGATGCAATATCTGATGTATACTGCAGTGTTGCATATTTTAATTTTTTCAAATGTTCATATTTTTGTAATTTGCGTTTTGCTTACCTTAAGTCACTCAGAATTCCAACGTGAAATTACTACTTGCTTTTGGGTGAAAATGTATGCTTACAAATTCCTTTAATAAAAGCTGGTGTCCTGCCAGCTTTACTGGTCCTTTGAGCTGATAATATAAAATTGAAAACTCAGGTTTGGATCATAACGCTCCTTTAATAAAAATCCTGTACCCAGGTTTGGAAGCAAAGGGTCAAATTATAAATGCTTTTAGCAAGCCAAGATCTTATGACTCAGCTCTAGCTACCAAAAAGTCCTCCACCTGTCTACAAGTGCCTCATTGCAGTTTTTGTTCCTTTATCCAATTTTTTTTTCATTTTTCCTGGAGCTGCCCCCCCCCCCCCGCACCTGGTTTTCATGTTGTACAAGATGTACAGCACTGTGCAAAAGTCTTAGGCACCTGTGGGAGATGGATAAGAATCTACCTGTACTTCTCAACACACATTGAAGTTGCATGGCTAAGACTTTTGCACAGTACTGTATGTTTACAAACCATTTTGTTTGTAGACTTTTTTTTAAGGATTGTTTACCTGTTATACATTGGATAATGTTGCAAGTCTAACAGTACATATTCTTGTATGTGCACCTTTCAGAATTGCCTTGCTCCAACTTTGTTTTTTCAGAAAGGCAAAAAACATGTGGAGATTAATAGATGGCTCATTTACTAGTTTAATGTAATTCATTGTTGTTGATAGAGAAATGTTTTCCCCTGCAGGCGCCTTGGAGTTGAACTGGGGAAAGTGCAGGTGTATCAGGAAGCCAACCGAGGTAAAGTTGAACAAATGTGCATCAATAATTGCAAACACACTCATTGCAGTAGTTTATTGTGTGTGTGGGGGGAGGCAAACACATTCTAAAAATAACTCGGATGTCTACAACATCCTGCCTGTCATTAGAATGTGTAGTTCAGTAAAATGCAGAACTCAAATGTCATAAGGACATTAAAAGAAAAACAATCTTTTCAAGCAGCTACTGAACTACACATTCTAATGACAGGCAGGATGTTGTAGACATCCCAGTCATTTAAAGATCTGCTTGCAAATTATTAGAAACTGCACAAGTGAAGAGATGGTGAGTCTAACCATTTCTCCTTTGATGTATTGTTCAGAGACAAAAAATAGCTTTTTGTTTTGTTTTGAAGCCATACCCAGCAGCAGCACTAGTGAAAAATGTCATGTTTTGGGTGTTCAAATTTCAAACAAGTAACAAATGCCTGATACCTTAGAAGTAACGTGCTCAGTAACATGATGGGCCATTAAAGGCTGCGCAGTATAAAGCAGCCATGCTCTGATTTGTAGAATATTGACCTGTCATGAAATTAAAAAAAAAAAAAAAAAAAAAAAAAAGTGGTTTAAAACAAAGGCATATCTGTGTTATTAACTGGGTTACTTTTAATGGCATTGATGAAAGTGGTTCCCTTTGAATTGTTCTTGGTGTCTTTGCACAGCTTGTTATTTCTCCTTTGAACACCAACAAGGTGAATTCTTGAGAATAACAAGATGAAAGGGATTTTTAACTTTTGTTGCTATTTGATATACAGGAAATGGTTGTGTGTGTGTGTGTGTGTGTGTGTGTGTGTGAGTGAGAGAGGGAGGGAGAGAGAGAAAATTGTATATAATTTTTCGTCCTGTAACTGGAGGAATAAAAGAACAGATTATAACCATAACCATTCACAAAACAGTTCCTTGATTAGTATGATTTTTGATGTTATGCTGTGTAAGAATTTTTGCTTTCTGTTTTTGAAATTTATCAGAGATGGGCTGTAGGCTCTGTTGGATGTTGGTTTTAATTTTGGTGTCCAGGTAAACCTTTCTCATCATGTCTTCCTGTTGAATAGCCTGAGTCAGTGTTGAAAGATGTAGTGCTTTAGCAAGAGCTCCCTCTGTTGTCCACTCATAATTCATATGTAAATGTCTTAGTATTTTTTGGTCTGAATTACTTATAGGTTGAATAAATTGTTATGGAGTCCTATGTTTTGCAAGCTTCACACAAATTAAGCTGTGAAATACCCTTATTTTTAAGTTAAATTTCCATTTAATCTACATCTTATGTGCCCAGTGAGGGTGATTTCCTTGTGGCCATTCCATGTTTTCTAAGCTATTGACCAGAAAAAAAAAAAAGTTGATTACAGATGACATGAGTTTCTGACCCTTTGTTTTCACAGAAACACGGGTACAGATCCAAGAATCTGTGAGGGGGAAAGATGTCTTCATCATCCAAACAGTCTCCAAGTAAGTGTGTGGGGGAGAACCCACGACAGCAACTTGTCATATGAATAATGTTGGTGAAATTGAGTAAACCTGACAAATAACTGGAGTCACAAAAGTGCAGTGCCAGTACTTTTCTCTCCACAGGGATGTGAACACGATCATCATGGAGCTGCTGATCATGGTATATGCCTGTCGGACCTCGTGTGCACGCAGCATCATCGGCGTTGTCCCCTACTTCCCCTACAGCAAGCAGTGCAAGATGAGGAAGAGAGGCTCCATTGTGTCCAAGCTACTTGCCTCCATGATGTGCAAAGCAGGTGATTGCTAACAGCACCACAGCTTTTCTTGAAATACACCGTGTAGTACTTGTGTGCAAGTGAGTAGATAAGTGACTGCAAAAAGGGGAAGAAAATGTATACCTAAAATCTTGTCAGTTCACAATTTCAGACTCATTAGTGCATTAGTTATGCAATTCAGTAGAAACTCACAGCTACAGAATAAGTCTGTCCAGGTAAATTTTGGTAGACTCTACATTCTCAAAGTGGTCTGTGATTCCCTTTTATAAACGTGTTTTATTGTAGAGATTTTTTTAAAACTAATTTTATGGTGGATTTTGCTAAAATTACTCATTAGCAAAACGTTAAGGGGTGTACATTTACTTAAAGAACAACACAAATAAGATGGCTTAGTTTTCTCTTGTGATACATTGGGCCCCCCACCATTTGTTCAGTATCTAATTGTCAGATAAAATTTTCATTCAGATTCTAAAGAAATGTCCATGCCCAGTTCATGGATTCCTTGATGGCAGTCTAGTAAGTTTTTGTTTTTTTTCCACTGAAGGGATTATTGAAACTTGATGCTTAAAACTTTGAATAAGCAACACAAAAAGTAAGTTTTACCTCTTTGCCAAAACTTACTTGTTCAAAGTTGTCTGTCTTTAATTCTGGGAATTGGACTGGTTTTAATTCATTTAAGAGAATGATGTCATTATTTGTATGGTGTTTCTACTGTCTGCAGTGGTGCGGCAGTTTTACGGACCAATTCTCTCGCATAATTGTTCGCATCATTTATCAACATACTTCATTAAGCTGCCTGATTCTGATTGAAAATTCTCACTGTGGCTTTTTATAACAGTAAAACTAAAACGAAACAACCAAATGACTATGAAGTTGAAACTGAACCAGCCTAATTCTCAGAAATAATGGTTTTTAGGGCTGATCTTGCTGTTACTTCAACTTTACCCTTTTTCTTGGATTCTTGGAGAGAAAGAGGACTAACAGTTTCTCATGTCAGCTTCATTTTGGGACAACAGGGCCACTTTTTTTTTGTAACCCAAAATCCTGTTGGAGAAAACACATTGAGGTGGTTTAAAATATGACCGCTGTCAAATTGTATCAGTGAATTATGAGGCTTTGCATAAAGTTTGACTAAGTTTCTGACGTTCTACTTAATGAATGGGTAGGTCAAAGAAAGGGTTTGTGCCACAGTAAAGTTTTAGTCTAATTAAAGAATAATGAGGTGGGTATGTGTCTGCTTCAGAAGCATGTGGTAACGGACCTCTCACCTCACAGCACATTGTTACCAGGAGGGTTGTCCACATTTCACTTGATGAATGTGACCTGGTCAACTTTTTCTTCCCTTTCTAGGTCTGACTCATCTGATTACCATGGATCTGCACCAAAAAGAAATCCAGGGGTTCTTTAACATCCCTGTGGATAACCTGCGTGCCTCACCCTTTCTTCTACAGTACATTCAGGAAGAGGCAAGTAATGGCTCCAGTAATGGTGACGCACAGTTCATAATTACACTAGATAATGTTTCCCATAGTGACGTGTATTTACCGACTGTGGTCAGGAACAAATGTCAAGCAAGGTAGTGTGGCGTATGGCAGTGCTTTCCATTCATCTTTTGTTTTGGAATGCAGTTGTAAAGATCCTAAGTTGTCTGTCTCAGAATTGGGTCCTTAAAGGGAAAAACCACATTTCTTTCTAGATATCTGTAGATGGTACCATTATATGTTCCTCACCCCCTTTTAGTAACATTTTGGCACCAGACAGTGTGGGTTGCAGATTCCTGTTCCCCAAAATGATTAAAATGACTAAAAGTCCACTCCCTTTCACTTTGCCGTTCATATAAGAGCTGCCTGTCAGGTTCAACCTCAAACTGTACAAGCCAACTGACTAAAACTTGTTTAAACAAAAACCCAGTGCAGTTGCACTGTGTAAACAATCAGTGTTCTTAAGAATTTCGTTAAAACGAATGCATAACTGCATGTAGGTGATGCCAATTTTTTTGTCTTCTGTACGTTAGCAATTAAAGTGTGTGTGTCTGTTTGGGAGAACAGAACATGGTTTATATTTTGCTTATGCAAAAGACTGAAACATAGCTCAACTGTCCTAATTTTCCTAATTCAGGCAAGTATTGAAATGTTAGGCTTTTACTCTACTTTTTGCTTGTTTGCCTCATTCCAAGTTGTGAATTCCTATTTGATGTCACACAACAATGCGTCATCTCTCCTCAGATTCCTGACTATAGAAATGCTGTGATTGTGGCCAAGTCCCCATCTTCAGCAAAAAGGTAAACTCACTTTCTCTTGAATTCATGTTGCACACAATGTTGTGCTCTCCCTTAGTTTCTGACAATCCATTCTGCAAGTTTTTTTTGGCTGTCAGCAGTGGCAATTCTGCTGTTTCAGGGCACAGTCCTTTGCTGAGCGCCTTCGGCTGGGCATCGCGGTGATCCATGGCGAGGCACAGGATGCCGAATCTGACTTGGTGGACGGTCGCCACTCTCCACCCATGGTTAAAAACATAGGAGCCATTCACCCCAGCCTGGAGATTCCCTGTGAGTGTTCTCTCTCATGTTCCTGAAATAGTTTAAACACACAAACCTGTGCACTTCGTTTCTCTTTGTTTTCCTAGTGTTGATACCGAAGGAAAAACCCCCCATCACTGTGGTTGGAGATGTCGGGGGAAGAATTGCTATTATTGTGGTGAGTTTGAACCTAACCGCTGATGGACATCTGGACAAAACTGAACTTTACAATTTTATGGTGTTAATTGTTAGTGTTTTCCTTGAATAATGTGCCAAAAAACAAGTCATCTTCCTTTTTGTGGAAGTCATTATTGAAGATGCCATGAACATATTGTTCTGCAGTTACTGTATGAATGTGAAACTGGGCTCCTTAACTGTAGTAAATGGATAAATATTCTCTTGGCAACAGAAAGTTGTGAGGCTTTCAAGCTCTAAAGTATTTTTTACCATTCTAAAAGGAATCAAAAAACTAAAGCCAAAATGAATATAGAAATACAGAAGTGTAAACATTACGGGTTGGTGATTGGTGTGAGGCTGATTTAAAGTTGTGTCCATATGCCAGTGGTGTTTGCCAGGCTTCTATTACAGGTGTCTGTGTCTTGTTGCAGGACGACATCATTGATGATGTTCATAGTTTCCTGGCTGCAGCAGATACGCTGAAGGAGAGGGGGGCATACAAGATCTATGTTATGGCAACCCATGGCATCCTGTCATCTGACGCACCACGGCTCATAGAAGAGTCTGCCATAGATGAGGTCAGAGGAATTTAACAAACACCTGTGTCCAATGGGGCAATTATCACATCCCATGGAGCCTTCATCTAGTTTAAACTGCTCTTCAAAAAAGTACTTATTTTAATGCACAGGCTTGGCTACTGTTGTACTTAGGACTGCTGCATTTTGTATTTGAGACTCCTCAAAGCTTTATGTTCCCGGCGGACAGTATGTGAGACCTCAATCATGAGCCTGTGGAACTTCAGGAGCACCAGAGTCTCAGTCTTTCTGTTTTTGACTCCCTGGCAGGTGGTAGTCACCAACACCATCCCCCACGAGGTACAGAAACTGCAGTGCCCCAAGATCAAGACTGTGGACATCAGCATGATCCTCTCTGAAGCCATTCGCCGTATCCACAACGGCGAGTCGATGTCCTACTTGTTTCGCAACATTGGCGTGGACGACTGATGGGGTATTGCACAATGCCACACTGTACAGAAGTTATCTTGCTCAACACTTTCAACCCACTTTTTATTTTCTTTTATTTGTGGCCACTGTTACAGTGACTACTATTCAATTAAAACATCTCAGTACAGTTTAATGCTTTGTTTCAACATTCAAATTTTGTCTTAATTTAAGCAAAATATTGACTCATCTGGAGTCCACTTATCTAAAACTTTGTATAGTAATGCATTGTCATGTAAAACATAGCTGGAATCTGGGTAGAGGCTGGACTGACATGTTTGCTTAACTGACTCTAGATCTCTGAAATTTGACAGAATGTTACGCTTGCAAAATGTGTCCCTACAAGTCTCATTACTCTTTGGTTTTTGCTATGATGTATTCCATTTATTCACGTTGACCTTCATTAGAAGCGCATCCTGTATACTCTGTATACTGTGGCACTGGCTTTGCCCAAATGCTTTAGTGATCCTGTTTTCTGTAAAAAGATGACCTTTAAAATCTTTCAAGGCAAAAAAATGGGTAAATCTACACAGTCCATTGAAGGAAAGACAAACTTTTTTTTTGGTCCAAGTTGTAGTCGATTTGCTGTAGTATTAATGCCATTTGACTGACTTGATTTGAGGACACGATATTGAGAAAAGTGCTTCAGCCATTCTTGATCCTCTCCCTCCCCATTTCTCTTTTCTGAGTGCAACCCCTTTGGTTGTGCAAACTGAACCTGGGATAGTGTTCCCATATTCCCTAAGTCACTTCTGAATTATTTATTTATTTTTTTTCCCCTTGCCCCCCCCCCCACTAGTTTCTTTAAAATGGGTCCCACTGAGGGGGAAAAAACCTGTCATTTCAGAGACGCTTAAATCACACCAGTGTGATACTTAAGAATAACTAACTGCTGTCCTCTGATTTTTGGTTCATGTTGAAGACATGCAAGTGTCTAGAGTCTTCACACATCAGAACTTCTCCATGTTCTAATAGAGGCATTTCAAGCTCATGACCAATGCAGAATGTTGAAAATATTGATCCCATTGTAAAATGCTGACTTTTTGTATGTTTTGAGCAATTAAATAAAATGAGTTAAACGACACGTTTTCTACTGCATTTGATTATTGTTTGTATGCTACAATTTGCCCTTGCATTTCTGATGGTTATAAAAACCCTTGGACTTGACTGTTCTTGTTGGTGTAATATTTGAAGGCAAAAGCTGGACATTGTTGAGGTGAACCTGACACTTCTCAATGGAGGACATGTAGTGCGTCTAATTAGCTTCTACACAGCTTTTGCAGGTCTTGCTGAATCATGGGCATCTGCGGCAGCGCTTCGCTCTTCAAGGGAAGTCTCTTACGACACCTCTTAGCCAGCAGGTTGGGTTGCTGTGAGCAAGCACCTGATCGACGCTAATGGCAATTGCACCCTTTTTCTGACAAAGGCCACTCGAGCCTGACGTCAGCACGGCGGCCCCTGCCATCTGCTCCTCTCCACAGGATGGGTGAGGGGAAGCCAAAAGTGATCATCTTGAAATATAAATGTGTGCTTTTCATTACTGCTGGATCCTTTCATGCTGACAAACAAGCAATTTGTGCACTATTTCGGGAGCCCAACCCAAATGCTACTTTTAGGCTCTGCATACTTAGCCAAGTCCGAGAAATATTTTGTGACTTAATGTTATGAATTTCTTGTACGCGATTTTTAAAAAAATTTTTTTTTTTTATTTGTTAGACTTCCTATTTTTTTTTTTTTTACTTGCCTCATTTGCCATATTTAGTTGTTTGTTCAGTTTGGGGGGTGGGGGTGATCCGATGACCCTGGTAAAAGCTCTTCCTGCCATACATGCAGGAGATGATAATGGCAGAGCAAAAGCCATGTCTGTGCTGCCTCATTTCTCACCGTTGACATCCATTCTACCTCCATTACCTGTCCTTAGCTCAGCTTTCGCAAGCTGCCCCCCCACCCCGACCACACGTTGTACATAGGGAACTGTCATGCAAACAAAACACATCAACCCTTTCAGCCTAATGGGCCACCTGCCAGCATAGGGCTTTGAAGTGTTTTCTTTCAGTGATCTCTAGACTAGCTTGGACCCCTGCTATGTCACTGTTTTGCAGAACCTCCTGGAAGGAGGTGTATCCGGAAATGACCTGCATAAGGCTGTTGAAGTTCTATATAAAGTTGACAAGGACAGATACAGGTAACAAGGCCCCTGGATGCTGACTGGCTGCCCCCCCCTTGTTTTGTTTTTTTTTTTTTTCCCCCCCCAACAAGAAAATGCTAATGATCACAGGCTGCTGAAGTTCACACTATGTCCATTAATTTTTGACTACACACCCCTGTTCTGTTTTTTTTTTTTTTTTAAATCTAGAAAGATACGGTAGCAAGGTTTTTGGGTTGGTGGCACCAGTGCTCTTCAGACATCAAACACAGAAGTGTTTTGCAAGGACACACCTGTGCTGTCCTCTGCCACTGTGAGCCTGTGTCGCATGTGATGCTCCCTGCGGTTGAACGCGCAAACAAGTCGCAGGCCTTGCCTGCTGTAACTGTGGCACGCGGTGGTGCTTCATTAAACTGATGTGTTTAATGATCAATGTTGGTCCCGCTGTCCAGCACACCCCCCCCCCCCCCCCCNTAACTGTGGCACGCGGTGGTGCTTCATTAAACTGATGTGTTTAATGATCAATGTTGGTCCCGCTGTCCAGCACACCCCCCCCCCCCCCCACATTCCCTGTCATTTCTCTCTGCTGCCCTCCTTCCCAGCAATCTGGTCAAAGAGCCTAAGGAGAGCAGACATGGACTCCAACTCCACAGACAACTTCTTCACGCTCACGCAGTCCTTCAGCGTGTCAGACATTATAGTGATCGGAGCTTACTTTCTCCTCAATGTGGCTGTGGGTATCTGGGTAAGTCTTTTGTGTTCTTCCTATGAAGCTCTTCCAGGGTGATGTGTCGCAGCAGGAAGTAAAAACACCTCAAATTCTACGGATTTCTTAAATTGGCGGTAGCTGTAGCCATCGATAAGAGCCAGATTAAGGCTGGACTTTGATCATACTGCATTTGGAGGTGCTGGACCATATGACCACCTGGGTCCATTCTGAAAATCTCGCTGCAGTCTGAACAAACTGTCAGCTGACATGTAAATGATAAACAGACCCACTGGCTACCACCCCAGTCATGATAAAACTCTGAAATGAGTAGTTTTGGATTGAAAAACTACATTTGGAAAAACAAGTTTAAATTACTGCTTTGTCTCGGTGCTTTTACTGCCTGTTATGTGTTTGTTGGATTAATATCCTCTTACGGAGAATGCACTCCTATAGGAATAGTGGAACTAAATGGGGGAGGAAAAAAATCAACGTTATAGGTAACCTATTATAATAAGAAATTTAGTTGATGTTTTAACTGACAATGCTTATGTGTTTGCGAGACTTGAGGATAGACGCTGAAGATTTGTGTTTCAGTCGTCCTGCAGAGTAAGCAGGAACACACTCAATGGTTACTTCTTGGCTGGACGGGACATGGCATGGTGGCCGGTGAGTCTTTCTTTCTCTCACACACACACACACACACACACACACACACACACACACACACCCCAAAGGCACCTTAGATAGACATATATACAGTACACACTAGGAAAACTATACTTTAAGAGAGACCTTGAATGAAATGCAGCAGAAAAGAGCAGCATGAATCTTGTTCAATCAAAGCTTTTCAGCTCAAGCTGTTGAAAAATCGATGCACTTTGTTGCTGCACTTTAACTTGTCAGAACATAGTCAATGGTTTATTGTTTCAAATTCAGACATCATCTCCAGCAGTGTCTGAGAACCTCGCAATTTAGCTTAACCAGTGATTAAAGGAAAAAAATGAAGATTTCTCACAAAATGCTTGTATCGCTTACTTTACTAGCTGTAAGTTGAACTTGTATTAAAATGTACAACACGCAATACGTACAGAATCATTTGTGTTTCGTAGAAGTCGCTGTATAGCCTCACAAGTATTTGTTTTTAATGTCATGAATTATTTAAATTACCATACAAATTTACTGCTTAATAACATATGACTTGCGAGATGTGGCAGTTTAATGTGTCAAAATTCTGATGCATAGAATTTCAGGGCCCCCCCCACTGTATTTTACGGCTCATGAAGAGATACAGATACCTAAAAAAACATCTTTAATGTGTCATGGATGAGTTCACAAGCACTAAAAATATTTCAGTCGATGAGTTGGATGAGTTCACAAGTCATTTAAAAACATTTTTAAAAAGTCATAAGTACAACATGATGGTGGAACATTTCCCTTATGTGAGGCCCTGCTATAACCTGCGTATAACTCCGATTAGTATTGTGGTCATCTCTCCACGACGGACGACTGAGTTTTGACAGCAGAAAGAGGAATGTTGTAGGACAGAAAGTCTGAACTCCGCTGTAGGCCAAAAGCACCAGATCTACAAAGGGAAGTGAAGCGGCATGAAAAAAGGAACCAGCTTATTTAGCTCACTGTCCCATGACAGTGTGACAAAATTTTGTCAATAATAAGAACATCATACAGATGCATGAACAATGTTTACCATTTAAAAAAAAAAAAAAAATCATCAGACATCTAAAAGTCTGAATCTTCAAAGTATTCGAAGGTTATTTTTCCCCCAGAGTTGTCTGGTTTGTACTACATCAGTGCTGACACATTTTTATAGTGTTTTTTTTTTTTTTTTCAATAAAAATAAAATCCAATTTAGTTGGACATCGAGTGTAATAACAGAATAACAGGATACTTTGCAGAGTTTTTATCTGTGACAGCTTCTACCTCAAAATGTTTTACTCATTGATTGTATCGGACAATGAGTTTTGAGGGAATAAAACAGCCATAAATTGCAAGTTATGTAACTTCGATTCTTTACTGGGTGTTTGTATGTAGCCAGCAGATTTTGTTAAAATGTACATTACCGGAAAGGAAATGCGGATAAAAGAAGCACATTGGAAACTGTGTGGAAAATGTATGCTTAATTTAAAGATTAAGAACTTGTTATTCATCAGCTCCATGTCTTCCTGTATAATCAATAGATGCAATATATGCTTACAGGTTACTGTGCATGCATACATTTACATAATATCCACCATTACATCATATGACAAAGTTGAATGTTTGTTGCAAACGTTTATTATAAGGCATAATTTCAGTTTATTGCTTTTTGATGAAAAACTTCTATGAGGTGGTTGTGACTGCAGTGCTGTGATTTTCTCCCCCCCTTCAGATTGGGGCGTCCCTGTTCGCCAGCAGCGAGGGCTCAGGGCTTTTTATTGGGCTTGCTGGGACGGGGGCAGCCGGGGGCATCGCGGTGGCCGGGTTTGAGTGGAACGTGAGTGACCTGCTGATTTTTTTTTTTTTTTTTTTTTTTTGCACCATCGTGACTGTGTTCCGTCCTGTGTGACCGATTTGTTTCTCTGCCTCCCCAGCTGTGCTTGTGTACTAATAACATTAAGGGGGGGGGTTGGATTTAGCACTGATCTGGTGTCTCCAGCTGTTACAGCTGTACATAAGATACAGTACCTTGGTTCCTCTTTTGGGTTTCAGGGTAAAACGGAGTCCCCAACTCGTGTATGTCAGCCCCAAATACAGTGCAAGCTTACACTCATGCAGAAACCTGGGGACTAATATTTACCATGAAGTGTTATGGTGCATTGCTGATACAAAACAGCAGGGGGCAGTCAATACCAAACTTTAAACGCAATTTTATGCCCTTTTTTATTGATCATAGAAGCTCTGAGTCAGTGTACGCTGTAGCATGACAAACACAATGATGCATCATCCCGTTGTGCCCTGCAGGCAACGTATGTGCTGCTGGCCCTGGCCTGGGTCTTTGTTCCAGTGTACGTCTCTTCCGGGGTGAGTTCCTGCTGTCCAGGTGCCTTTCCTGTGTTCCCGAAAGGAGACCACTCACTAGCTCACACCTCCTCTGTGCTGGCATAACCTGCTCAGACATGCCAGTCCACTGAGTGAATACCAGGGTCTCCAATGCAGTATGTTCAGAACATTCCGGAAAAGGGTGTGAGCAGCTGTGCATTTCAATCTTCCTCCTTCAGCCCCTAAATTCCAGCTGCAGATCCTTGCAGAGTGACGCATGACCTGACTGCTCTGTATCCCACACACGCTGTTGGACTGAGCCTGTCAGCAGAGATGCATCACAACGCCGTTTGAACTCTATCCCTTTCACATCAGATCGTCACCATGCCAGAGTACCTGGGCAGGCGCTTTGGAGGCGAGAGGATCCGCATGTACCTGTCGGCCCTGTCTCTGATGCTCTCCGTCTTCACCAAAATATCGGTGAGCGCTGCGGCCCTGTAACGCATCTGTCAGCAAGGTGGCGTCACACCAAACCCACCGAGGTCTCGCACGCCAGCTGAGCTCCACTTAAATAGGTCAAAAATATCCATATATACACACATCAATACATTTTATAGAGAAATGGACAAATTGTCTAACATTTAATTATATCTCGAATTGTGGTCAGCACATGAGGATCTTGTAGTTAACTGAAACGCACATGAACATCTTGGGAGGTACATGTACGATGTCAAAGTGGGGGGCATAATATGTTACAACTTATTGAATGTGCTCTACTTTTTAAAAAGAAAGTTTGGTAAAGAATACAGTACTGAATTATGTATCAATGGAACAAATGATGTGCTGTGGCCAGAAATAAAACAAAATGGGTCAAAACATGAACAAATGTTTGAAAAGAAGCGAACATATGGTTGACGTAGGAATAATCACTCCGTCAAGTACAATTCTGATTTGCAACCGATTCGTCCCACGACCTTCCCGTCAGTCCCTAACCTGGTTGTAAGTTGAAGACAACCTGTATCCTGTTTTTAGGGATTTTTACACAAAAGCTGTACTGTTATATAACACTGGAGATGAAGGAAAAAAGTAGTGTCTGAATGGTTGGAGAGACTTCAGCAGGTGCAATGAAGAAAAAAGAAAATCCATACTGGTTGGGGGAAAAAAAAACATTTTCTTTTATAGCACTATTGTTCCTAAAGGAGTTTATTGACAGCATGGGGCTTCACAGCTAGAGAGCCTGCTGGAGCCTCCCAGGGCTATCGTCAAACATTTCTGGCAGCAATCATCCGACATGCACTTAAGTTGGACATTTTTCCTATCGCACATCCTTCAAATGTGCCCTAAAGTGTCAATACCTTCAGAGGAGGGAACGGTGTCTTAAGGCGTCCCAACTGACCGCTGCAGGAGGTCCTCCCGGGGACACGCTGATGGCAGCAGGCCACTGACCACGTGGTTCTGTGTGGGTGTGAAAAACACCAGGTGGGGTGGGGGAGGAACGCGCTTTGGACCCAGGGGGTTGTGTACACTGGAGGAGCGCCACCAAAAGACAGTAAAAACACGGGCAGGACGTATAGCAGGTTGATGGCAAAGCTGCGTATCTTAATATATTTTATAGTGTCAGATTTAAAAGTCGTTCGTTCCCAACTTGGAAACCTGACATCACGCTTATAAATTTTAATTACTTGCATATTTATGTCTAAATTGAACTCTCCATGTAATCGACGGCGCTTCGAATCAGTTTATATCCACTCATTTGCTGTGGAAGTGCCAGCCGTGTTCACTGTGTTTAAATGTGCAGATGGAGGATAAAAGCCGCACGCTTTGGGAAGAGGAGATGATGAAGGGATGATGATGAGTGGGCTGGAGCCTTTCATAACTAACACATTAGGCTGAGGGGCATTTCCAGCATGTTCCTGATGTGAGAGTATTTAAAAACGGCAAAGGACATATAAAAATATTGAAACAAGCAGGAATAATATTTGTCCCACTTTGGGTTCACTCTGCTGTGTATCGAAGCTTACTTTAGATGGGAGTGTGTTATCGCACACAGAACACCTACTTCATGGTATTGTGTTTGTAAAGGGTGGTTCATGAATGCAGTTTGATGAAACTCTGTGTTTAATTTAAGTCCGGTGTTGTGCGGAAAATGCCGGTTAAGTGCTTTGGAGAGAGGAAAATTTGTGCTTTGTGGCCCCGCGATGGCGAGTCTTTGTAGCGCGACAGTCGCTCTCGTGTCGGGCCCTCGTGGCACCTAAAATAAACCATTAAAGTGGTTTAAAGGAGGAGTTGTAACAGGCAGACGTGTGCTCTGCAGGCCAGTGTTTCCTTTTATTTTTTTTTTCTTTGGCTTTGTTTACTTAGCACTTTTCTACAGCCCACACCGCTTTCCAAGTTGACCTACAGTGTTAGATACACTGCAAATATTCATATTCACCCAATGTGTGACACACACCCAATACGGGCAGTTTACACTCACCAATCCATGTGAAACACATCTTTGGACTGTGGGAAGAGAACAATATGAACACATTAACGTGCAAATTTCTCCCAAATTTCTCCACAGCCCAGGTAAACTGAGACACCAGCATTACCCCGCTGGGGTCACTCTGCCAGATGTTGCAGGGACCGAATCAAATGTTTAATTGTGGAGGATCATATCGCCATCGCCGTAATCCGTCATAATTCGGTGACCGTTTGCAAGAGCAGCTAAGGTTTGTTTGCTTGCAGGTCCGAGAAGAAACACGCGTGTCCCCAGCACAGGGATGTGTATTGTTTAGAGGTTCCTGCACACCTCTGGCACTCTGTGAGCATTGTGGGTTTCTGCTGCGAGCGGCATGTGTGGGATGTTTGCAGCCCTGTGGTGTGTTGTTGGGTTTGTCCGCAGGCTGACTGCTGCAGACCCGGTGGGGGGTGGGGGGGGGGGGGGCAGCACTTTTATAAGTATTTTAATGTGACTCAGGTAATTAAAAGAGCTGGCAGAGACCTGAAACATGCGTCACCCGAGACACGTTTCCTGTAAAATGAATGGAATTTTTAAAAATCATTCATCGACAACATGCGCAGTCATGCAACGTTTGCCTGCTGCAGCGGTGGAGGTATTTGCACGAAAACGAAAACAAAGGACGATGCCGTGTTTATGAAACTGGGCTCAATGATTTTAACTGATCTGGGAGTGTCTGTGCGCTGCGGGGAATGAGCCGCTCCCTGCGGCTGCTGGCAGGTCAGACCTTTTCACCTCGTGTGTGGGGCAGCAGACCAGACTAGAGAGCTGTGGGATGGGGAGTCTGCGAGGACTTAAGACAGACAAAGGGGCTGAACATGGCAGAACAGCACTTCTACAAGGAAACACACACTTCACCACCAGGTCTTCGTGCTGAAGGCGTCCCTGTGGAAGTTCAGCCGCCCTGCAGTGATTGAGAACTTAGAAATTTCCTTTCCTATAGAATAAAAAAAAATCCCTGGTAGTAATTATTTGTTTACTACCTGTTATTAACATTAAAAGTAAATGGTTGAAGTTTTGAAAAAGTTCCATGTTGACATGAGTATCGGTCAAGATCTGTCTTTTTTTTAAGATACTAGAAGATTTTGTTGCTCACAGTATATATTCTGAACTTGCAGCGTGACTTGGTGCGTCCTGGCTTATGAAATGTAGCTATGATGGTTTTTATAAATAATCATATACTACAGCAGTCTTCTGGTGGGGGAGAGTGTAGTTGTCCAGAAAAGAGCACCAGGAGCTGATGGGACGTCCTGCTGCCCCAAAGAACAAAACCTAGAGGTACTACTACTGCGTACCAATGAGTCGCAGCTGTTAAAAGCGTAAGATCGTATTGAGCGGGAGTTTCATCTGACACCTTTGCTGTTGTTCGCTATATTTTGAGCTCAAGAAACACAGCATGCGAGCTGACTTACAGTGTAACTTAGTGCGCCCTGGGTAATGTAGCTATCAGGGATTAAAAGTGTAAGTTCATATCAAGCAGAATGTCTCAGGATATAAAAGGGAACCTGTCGCATTGTGAGTGTGCACCCCAGGATATATGCTGCTGAACTTGTTGAACAGCCGATCCCACAAGTGTCACACTTTCATAACTTGTTAGAGAAGTTGCGAAGTTGTCGGGCTGCTAACAGGCAGGAAATTTTCATATTCTGGCACTTTTTAAGGAGCCCCGTGGATTCGTTTGAGCGACAGCTCGAGGGCTCGGGAGAGCGTATTTAACAGCACGGCCTGAGGGCAGGTCTTAGTGAGGTCCACTGAGGAGACCTGTACATGGAGCCTAGAAGGATCACGCTGCTGCCAGACAATAGTTCCAGTACTCTACAAGGTCCAGCGGTGTCAATAGGAGCTGTAATTTCTGAGAGGTTGATGATTCTTTAATCTGAGATTCAGCCGAAACCGTACTTGTTTCAAACTAGACTGTAAAAATGCAACTTCAAGCTGATTTTTGCTTTTCCAAAGCAAAATACAGTGATTTATCTATTTATACAGCTGGGTAAATTTTCCAGAGAAACTCGGGGTTTAAGTACCTTGATCAAGGGCACAAACCAGCACCTATGTGACAAAATGTTGCCCCCCCCCCTCCTCCAGTATGGATTTTCCCTTTTTCTTCATGGCTGATTTCAAACCAGCACCTTCCAATTTTAAAACAAAACAAAAAAAAGCTGTAAATGTTATGCCACCTGCTGCCCAAAATTGATGATGATTAAATAAAATGCAAATCCAACCTCACATTAACCTGCTGATCTGCTGGGAAACGCTTTTATTTCCTTTGCGGCCCTGAAATGGGAACAACAGTGCTGTCAAAGCGGCGGGGGGGGGGGGCAGTGTGAATGTATATAAGAAATGTGTTTATACTTGGTGACGTGCAGTGTTTCAGGCAAGTTACACTGTTCCCTCCCTCCAGACGGACCTCTACTCCGGGGCCCTGTTTATCCAGGTGTGTCTGGGATGGAACCTGTACCTGTCCACTGTGCTGATGCTGGTGGTGACCGCACTGTACACCATAGCAGGTGCGTTACACCCACGCAGGTCTCTACTGACTCGGTACAGCCGCAGACCTCCCATAAACCCTCCACTCTCTTCTCTCTCTTGCTCAGGTGGCCTGGCAGCAGTCATCTACACTGACACACTGCAGACCTTCATCATGATCATTGGGGCTGTCATCCTCACCATCACAGGTGAGCAGAGAAGGGCAGATTCATCACTTGGAAATACATTATCATCACCACCACAGCTCATATGCTCCTTCCTCTTGTTTATCTAGCTATTCATCCATTCATAGGTTCATGCGGTTCACTGTACTTTCAGCTCAGCACCGAGTGATTCCAGAATAACATCTGGGCTCCTGTGACCCTGACCAGGATATGTGGTTAAGAATAATGCATAAACAGATGGATTAAGCAAAGGCATCCACAGTATTATTTAGTAATTTCTTAATTCCAGACTTATTATACATCTCATGTTTCAGGTCACTTAATGTAACCCTTCCTGTTACTAAAGCTTATTTTAAGATCCCCTTAATAACCCCCTGCTGATCATACTCCTTAGTGAGCTGCCTTTCAACACTGTACACTTTTTCTCCATATTTTTTAAAGGTCAAAGTCAAAACCTGTGGAAGTTTAGTCACAAACTTTTATTAAAACTAACAATTAACATTCGAAGCAGGCATGTTAATTGTTATTTACAGTGCTGTTTGTTTTACTGCTATACCGTATACCCACTGTAAACACAGCTTGTTTTGTTAAAGTGATGTGGGGGTTTACTGACCTGGGCCAGGAATTAGCAGCTGATTTAGGACACTTTATCGGTGTCTTCATACTTTGCTGCAAAGATTCCCCTCACCAATAATCATCATAATCGTAGAAAAGCTGTGCAACAAGTGCATTATAACCTGCAAACCTCCAAATCCAGCATCTGGTCACAAAAAAATTCTGATATGATCATCCTGTCACCCTCACTTGTGCAGATACAGCACAAGTATAAAGCAGCAGGATTTGCACACGTCCCTGACGGCAGCTTGGTTACAAATACTGACAAAGGGCTAAACGTGAAGGTTTTTTACTACACTGTTAGTTGACAATAAGTACTGTAAACAAGGGTTATGCTAACCAAGTTGTGCAATTCCTTGCATATTGTATTTTTCTTCAGCTCACCCTCCCTCGATATTATACTCCGTGAATGAAACTACATTGCTCTGTTTTCTTACAAATAGAAAGTGTTGTCTGTTGTGTATTATTTCATTTAATTACATTTTAATAGCTCAGGTTTCGCTTTCCACCCTAGACAAATAACACCACCAGTATTAAAACCTAATGCAGATATTTTCCCACCATTTATCAGTATGAAAATGGCCTGATTTTGTACTTTAAAATAACAAAATAATCATCCCCAAGTCACAGCTGATTTTGTTCCAGGCCCTTAGAGCTCAGTGACCTTTATGCCACTTGCCTATGCTGGTCATGCGCATAGTATATAAATAAAAAAACAACTGAAAAGGAAAACAGTTTGATGTACAATTGAAAGTGGTTGCGTGCTTAATGGCTGACTAACTGTAATCCTGTTTATCTGCATTTCTTACCTAATGCATCACCCCTGCTGCTCCACGACAGCCTTTAACAAGATCGGTGGCTACAATAACCTGGAGGGCGTCTACCTGAAGGCCATCCCTTCCAAGATCATCCCCAACACCACCTGCCACCTGCCCCGAGCCGATGCTATGCACCTCTTCCGAGACCCGGTGGCAGGAGACCTTCCCTGGCCTGGCATGACCTTGGGCCTCACCATCCTCGCCACGTGGTACTGGTGCACCGACCAGGCAAGACACATCCACTCCCCATCCTCTACTGCATCTGTCTGAGTCTGTCTTGTCTAGGGGAGTATGTTGTGTGGTCTAGAAAATGTTGAAAAATGTTCAAACGCAGCCTTTCAAAGCCAAGTAGTGTACATTTTATACTACTCTAGGTTCTCTACTCCATTGCAGGTCACAGCAGCAGGAGACCTGGGAACACAGCCCTCTGAAAGGAGGGAAATGTAACACACCTTAAATCTTAAGGTTTAAACAACATTTAAAACCCAAAAAATAGACACCCATTGCACCCAACTCGGTCACACTCTTCTAAAGCAGAAACATGTTTGTGGTGTGGTAGAGTGTGTCAAGAGGCCTTCTAGCTACCCAAATAGCTCCTTTTGGTTCAAGCTGCATCTTCTTCTGCAGGCCTCCCAGAGTTAGCTGGAAATTTCCCCTTCAGATGTTTGACGTGCGAAAGCTTTGATAGAGAGACTCCACAAGGGGTGCGGTTCTCACCCTGGTTGGGGGTTATCCTGTTTGGCAAATTGGAGTGGCTGAGTGTATATCCAATTTTAGATCTGCCCATCTTCTCTAGGTCCTGCCTGTGGCGGTTGGGTGAACGACCAATCCGTGAGTTTCCCAGCAGCCCTGGAGCCAGTTTGCTGGCGGAGATGTAGCTACCCATTACTTTGTCTTGGCTGAAAATCTTGCCGTGCCAATACTTGTGGCCCCCAATCACAGGTCCCGTAGCTTTGGTGGGACGATGGTAGCTGCCTGGTTTGGCAATCACCACCTTAGGGGTCGCCCGTGGCTGGCCATGACGATCAGAGCTGATAAAGTTGGCTGGAATTCTGGAGTAGGCCATGCGTGGCTGCAAGCAACAAAGAAAAACTGTACATTAACATCAAAGCTGCTAACAAGCGGGGGGGAATCAAAATGAAAACTAACTGACTGATCTTTATACAGGTAGTCCTCAAGGTACTTGCTGACATACACAACTGAAAACAGCCATCCCATTAATGTAATTATTTTTGAGACCTAATTGTTTTTTTTTTTTTAAATCCCAAAGTTTGGTTGTAATATCTAACAATGACCGCTCTTTCTCTGCTGGCCACGCTACTGCAAGACCACCGTATCTTATTTTTCAGTTCCGTCTGTCTGTCACTGAAAGCGTTTTATTAAATACAACGTTTTATTCACGGAACTTTTCAGCCGATTCCATTCCAGCAACTTCATTTAAAATGGCAGCAAGAAAAATAGGGAGTATTCCGGTGGTGCTAAAAGCAAAGTGAAAGAAAACAGATGTAGAAACTGAACTGAAAATAAGTACAGCATCAAACACAATAATTATTAGCATTTATACTCTTAGTATTTTTTAATATAAATAATGTGAAATGACCAAAAATATAACAAAGCCCTATTATTCAACATACCATTCGAGTATCTGAATTGTTTGTATATCCTTGTATATCCTATACGGTTCATATACTACAATACATGGCGATTTTTTTTTTTTTTTTTTTTTTTTTTTTTTTTTTTAAAA
>UFQX01000523.1:638537-662297 GCA_900497675.1 Arapaima gigas | reverse complement strand
TTTTTTTTTTTTTTTTTTTTTTTTTTTTTTTTTTTTTTAAAACTTGCGACAAGGTCCTCAGAACGAAACCTCACGGAGCTGAGGACCACTTGTATGTAACCGGACAAATTCCACAGAGACTGGGAATCTACACTAGATATGGTGGTTTATATGTAAAGCCACCTTTAATGATATTAATGATGTTCCTGAATCCTCACTTGCGCTGTAACACCTTTTGTGAAGGTACTTACCCTGAACTGACATAGTATAATGACCCAGCTGTATAAATAGATTAATAATTGGAAGATGTTCAGTATACATTGTTCTATACTTTGTATAAAGACATGAGCTAAACAATTAATTTACAATACTACTAAGCTTCATTTTTCCACAGGTTATTGTGCAAAGGTCCCTGTCTGCCAAGAACCTAAGTCATGCCAAGGGTGCCTCGATCTTGGCAAGCTACCTCAAAATGCTGCCTATGATCTTTATCATCCTCCCCGGAATGATCAGCAGAGCGCTCTACCCAGGTACCGTGTTCCTTTTAACGCCCTTTGGGGTATTTGCGTTAGCACACAGTGGGAGTTGTCTGTGAAAACACGACTTGGCATGCCATCACCCACGACACGATTCTTCAAAGTCAGAATTAATCTGACTGAATTTATCTGTGAGCTGCAGGCGAGACTCAACGTCTGCCAGTTACGCAACATGGCCATTATGGTTATCTTGCTTATACAAAGATCGTGGACTAATGAATCTGTTGTTGATCAACGCTGACATGTCACAGTCCTACCTTCCTCTCGCTGGCTTTGTGCAGTTGCCTCTGGTTGCGCTCCATGGTCGTGCGAATGTCCACCAGTACTTGCTGGTTGTCCGCCTTTTGCTGCTCCACCTGGTCCTGGTTCTCGGGCCGTAGGTCAAGCATTGACTGAGAGAACCTAGCCATGACATTCAGCCCATCTGCATGCCTGTGGTCCCCGACACGCCCCGATCCCGTATGGATTCCATTAACCATAAGCTGTTCCGCTGATTCTATATTGTCAGGGTGTCCGCATTCAAAATACTCGTCTGACACTGTGGAGGCAAGGGACACTTTTCTTGGCAGATCTGAGCACGACACGTCAATGCTGTCATTACCTTCGATTATTCTGATGCCTCTCTGCTCATCCTTTTCATCCTTTTTGTGCCCACCTTCTGAAGGTGTTTTAACTGGCTCTGAGACTGATGTGGATGAGGGTTCATGTGGACCTGTGGTTTTTTTGGAGCTCTCAGTCTTGTTAGGGGCATCAGCCTGTGGTAATGGAAGCGTCTGAGATTCCGAGGCCGTCAGCTTCACCATGCTGATGTCGGGGGTATCCTTGGTGGCATCCTTAGTGATTACAAGCTGGATGGTTCTGCGTTTGGGTACTGGTGTGGGTGGAGCCTCCTCTTTCTTTGCGGTGACTTCTGAGTTGTGTGTCTGGTCTGAAATGGTTTCCTTTTGGTTTGGATTTGGATTCTCTCCTGACTCCTGAGTGTTTTGGACTTCGGGCTGTTGTGATTCCTCTGGCTGAGCTATGGGTGGGTCGGGGGGTTGATTTCCTGCTTTCTGTCTGGGGAAAGCTTTCTCAGGCAGAGGTTCCTCTGGGGCAACAAACGGATCTTTAAATCGGATGGCTTGAGAGGTCTCGAACAGCTCGGAGCGCATGAGGTGGGCCTGCATGGGCTTGTTAGAGTCACGTATGTTGATGAAGCCAATGACATCGCTTGGGGGGTCAGGTTCAGGCCAGGTGGGTAGGTAGGCTATCATGTTCACACGCTCCAGGTTAAGGAGCCCCGGGTGAACTGGGGGATCCTCAACTTGCTCTTTCGGCTTTTGGACAGGTTTAACCATAGGGTTGTTGGAGGCACTGTTTTTGGCACTGTTCTTTGCACTGTTCTTGCCAGAGGATGCCCCGCTGCCAGTCTCCACAGCACTGCTGCTGACCAAGGCGTACTTGGGGTTGATGAGTTTGCGAGCCACGGCGGCAGAGGGCAGAGGTGCGGGGGCTGTTTGGGGAAGAGGCTCAGGCTCCGGCTCATCCTGCAGACTGAGATTGCTGAGATTCACACCCTTGGAGGTCAGGTACAGGTCCCGGAAGAGCTTGTCAAACGTGTCCACGGCCTGCCCCGTAACAACGGTGATCAGGTTTCTGTCCAGCCTGGAGGCTGTCCACGTGA
Source organism: Arapaima gigas (assembly GCA_900497675.1). NCBI lineage: Eukaryota > Metazoa > Chordata > Actinopteri > Osteoglossiformes > Osteoglossidae > Arapaima > Arapaima gigas. The sequence goes on along the minus strand of UFQX01000523.1, from coordinate 660,119 downwards.
AACTAGATGTAGACAAATGAGAAACGGCACAACAAGGGCACTTAAGGTTACAGAATGCCAAGTCATAAACAAGTGTTTGTGTTTCGTGTCTTGCCCTTAAGAAGGAACTTGTGCAAGTAGGTCACTATTGGCATATGGTGGTGTTATAGGTTTCGCGCTCTAGCAGACATACCTGTACGAACCAGACACGGCTCTGTCTCCGTCCACGAACATGAACTTCTGACTCATTAATCCGCACACTTTGGATGATGAGCGTGTATAGAATTCGGTCCCTGCTATAGTTCGGACTCGCAAGTTCTAAAAGACCAAACAGAACAGGACGTGTCAGAACAGTTTTTCAAATCCAGAAAAATTTCTATTCATACTGGTCTTGTAAGTGTACTGTCCACCAGCTTTCCAGTAATGGCAACAACACCTCACAGAATGTTCTTTATTTTTTTTTTTTTTAATAATGAGGAAAAAAGTCAACCAGACATGCAGAAGTACACAAGGGTGAGACATCAGTGCATATTTCCATTTTCCACAAAGTATAAGTTTTGCAACAGCCATCATTCATTTTTATAGCTTTTAATTGCGGAGGTGTTCAGTTAGCAAAATAAATTAGCATATTCTTCAGGCAGAAAATTTAAAAATATTTTTTTAAATCATGTTCAAAAATGAAACATCTATTTAAACAATTTTGCAAATATATTTAACTTACTAAAATTCACTACAAAAGTTAACTAAACTTTCCAAATAATTAAAAAAAACCGAGATCCATTGTTTCCAACTCATAACATTTATCTTTTGTAACTTGATACCTGTGAGGACTCCGAAGATGACTGTCAGAAAAATGCCCAGATAAAATCACTTTCACTGTGACATGTAAATTTCAAGAGAATTTGCGTAAGGCTAACAGTAGTAAAGATATCTGTGATGAATGGGACCCAGTTCGGCCAGTAAAGGCACTGCCAAGCTTTTCACAGCTCATACAGCAAGGAAACTTTTAGCACTTTGTAGCACTTTTTGGAGTCAGCAAGGAAACTTTTAGTACTGTGTAGCACTTTTTGGAGTCAGCAAGGAAACTTTTAGTACTGTGTAGCACTTTTTGGAGTCAGCAAGGAAACTTTGCTGCTGAAGCTTTACAACCATGTGGCAGGTAGAGGGACATGGTTCATCTGAAGATGAGCTGTGCTGTTTATTTTTGTTATACTATGAATGCAGCACATTATCCTTCCTGTCTTCTTACTCATGCTGTTGGTTTTACATTTTCTGACTTGCCTCTACTGAATATTTACCGATGTTACAAAACAAACAAATTCCTGCGTTAAAGTGAGTGCTCTTGCTTTGATATCCCGTATGATACCTGTGCTGGACTATAGTCTATAATCTAACATTTATGGACAATCTTGAGAAACTGAAGGTCTGCAGAGCAGAACATGGTTTCCTTCCCAGTTGTAAATATGAACGGCGCAACTGGAATTTCTAGAACGTACTGCAGAGTACTGTATATGTGGCCAGTTGGGTCATTAAAGAAGTTTTAGAAGTATTCTTGAGTATGTCAGGTACTTCCATTAAAAAATGTTTAAAAAAAGCATTACAGACTGCTTTCAACTGCATTGACCCATAGAAACACCTGAAAAATTTAGAATGAGAACCGACACAGAAATACGTGGATTATTGCTCTCTATGTGCACTTAAACAGTCCTACAAGGCGTCAATAATACAGCAATTGCATAAGTGGGGCTTGAAAACTGTGGAGGGGCAACATAATACAAAATACACAATATGTAGGATCACTCAGCAAGGTACTTTGTAAAATCCAGTAAAATGTACTAGATAGAAATGGTGGATGAAAGTATCAGTTAAACAACTAACTAATAAGTAGTGGTAGTAATAATAGGTGTTACATGCCTTCAGGTGTCCTCTGTGCATTCCAGCTCTTTGACACATGTCCATAAAGTGGGACATTCCTGAGGTTTCCAGCACGATGTACACAGCCACCTTTCGCTTGAAACCGGCATCCAGCAGGTCTTTGAAGATGTCTACATCTGTAAACAAGTCCATAGCTACTGCAATCATCTGCAAAACAAATAACCACAGTACATGAGCATTTCGACTAAGATCTACCTCATTAAGTTCAAACTTCTGTTTCTGGCAGCTAAGTTCATTTCTGTTTAACCCCCAATGCCACAAATGTGTGCAGAATTTACATTTGTTAAATGTATCTGAAAAGTGTGTGGCCGGGTGCCTATATTAACACGTGTACATCCACAGTCCAGTGTGTCCCGGGTTCTGAGGTGGGACATAGACGTCACAGCAGTGGAGGGGACGGTGGCCTGTGGCCATTCTGTTGCCCTGAAGGCGATGCTCGGACAAATCGCTTAAACCCCCGTGATCACAACACATAAGGGCGCTTGACTCTGGTGGTCCTGCTCCATTATAGTGGGAATAACGAAATATCTATATGGACAATTTTATCATACAAGGGGGCCCGAAAAGTGACTTTTAGCGTCAACGTGGCGTCACACAGCGGGGACCCGGAGCACGTGGCCGCAGTGCGGCTGGCAGTAGGCGAGACATCCGGCACCGAACCGGCAGGGCGATGGGATACCTTCTGCGCCTGCGCGATGGTCTTCCTCACCACCTCTTTGATGTGCGTCTGTCCGTCCAGCGGCGGCTGTGCGTACACGTTGACCCGGGTCACGCCTCGGTACGAGGTATAGTCCGGCCAGCCCATGTCCAGCTGGGGCACTGAGGTGTCTGAGAGCTCGGGCCAGTACTGCAGAGACCCGGCTCCGTCCCCCTCGGCGCGTTCCTCTTCGGAGCGCTCGCCGCCCGGCTTGTACACCTCCACGGCCCGCGACAGCCGCTCGAGCTCGAGCTCGGACAGGAACTCGCGCAGAGAGTGCGACTTGACATAGTGGTGGAAGGCGTCGCGGCCGTCGCGGAGGAGCGCCTCGAGCGCGACCCTCTGGTCCTCGCTGTAGAAGAACTCCGGCTTGGACTCGTTGGTGCGCCAGTTCACGTGGTTGTCATCCAGACACTGGATCTGCGACAGAGCCATTGTCGCACAGCCCGTCTGCTGCGAAAAGCTTGCAAAGAATCAACCGCACAGCCGCCGAACTGTACTTTGTCAGTATACCACCATCTTTAGACAAAAAAAATTAAATCCTCAATGTCAGTTTTATTCCGTTTATAAAAAAAGTCTATAACTTATTAAACCTGGCGTTCGCTATTGTTTTTTTTTTCTAGTTTTGTACTAAAACCAGCCGCTATAGTTTAAAAGGTTGCCCAGACGAACACCAGCTGTCGCGACAAGTCATAGAGGCTCGTGCACGTCCCGGACAGTAGGAAACCGTCTGCCCAGGTGGGAAAGCTCCGCCCAGCCCATTGGCCACACCCTGGCACGTCACGGAGGGGCGCGTTCCCGCCGGGTTGACGTGGACGCCGTGGGCGAGCACGTCCAGTTCCGGCCCAGGAGCTACTGACTCACATTCCGATCATGTGTGACTGATGTCCACTTGAACTTGCAGGAAAAAGCAGGAATGTTTAGCTATTTAATTCATTTTATCGTCACACGTAATGTGGGACCATTTTAGTGCAGCGTTTACAGACACTAAAATCTTGGATATTTAGTCAAGTCTTCCTTGGATTTAGTCAATGCTTTGTAAATATTAACTTATTTGTTTAAAGAAACTAACGAAGGAAATGTATGTATTACAGCAAAACTTTAAATGCCTTTAAAATGCCACTGGACTATCAGGTTCAGTCACTGAAAAAATAACGCAATGCCTGCATACACAGTGAAATATATCAAACTGTGAATGTAGTTCGTTCTTTTCATATTCATACATACTGTGGCACCATTTTGTGTAACACCTGTAAAGTCTTCCTTGGATTTAGTTGACCATCTGAAGACACTCCTTGTAAATATTAACTCCTACGTTTCAAGGCTCTGTCTGTCTTGTCTATCAATGTCTGTCTGTTTCTAAACAATCAAACGTTCTTGTTTTTCTACCCCTCTATTTCCCCACCTACAGCTCATCTCTGTCCTCCATTGTCTGTGCAATGTAATACAGCTGTGTGAGATGGTTTTACAGCCTCATATCTGTAACGTTTCAGATTCTGTGGGCTGTGTGGATCCAGAGGTGTGTAAGAAGGTGTGTGGAGCCGAAGTAGGTTGCTCCAACATTGCCTTCCCCAAGCTGGTCATCGAGCTGATGCCCAGTGGTAAGGACCACCCCTGACGTGCTTGATAGCTCTCAATCGTTGCACACAGACACACACATGCAAGTTGCATTTCATTCTTGTGAATTTTTATATGTATAAAAAAAGGTTTTCTATTTAATAGATTCACCCATGTATCTTTTGTTCTTTTCCATGTGTCGCGCCCTCTCCATGACAACTCAAGGCCTGCGTGGGCTAATGATTGCAGTGATGATGGCCGCCCTCATGTCCTCCCTCACCTCCATCTTCAACAGCAGCAGCACGCTTTTCACCATAGACATCTGGAGGAAGTACCGACATGGAGCCAGTGAGAAGGAGCTGTTGCTGGTCGGCAGGTAGGAGGATCACAAATGATCATCCTGTGTCAAAGTGCTCCATGTTTTTAACATTTTTATTATTACTATTGTTGTTGTTGTTCTTATATTATTGTTAGATTTACTGATGCCTTTTTGCTCAGGTGGTTGGTAATGCTAGGAAGGCTACCTATATAACCAACAGAGCGGTGTAACAGAGTCACAGTACAGGTGATTGATTCATCAATTCACCTGAAACATATGTTTTAGACTGGGAGGAAGCCCACTTGCGCTTGGGGAGAGCAAATTCCACGTAGATTAAGCTCGATCCAGACCCACATCTGAACCTACAACTTAGCCAAGCTAATTTGCTCCTGCCATACCACAAACTGTGTCACGTAGCACAAATCATACCCTCTCAGATTTGTTTTCCTATCTTTCTGAAGCTTTATCACACATTTTTTTTGGTCCTGCTAATATTGTATTGATGGTTTTTCTGCTTTGTGTTGAAAGTACTGCTAGTGTGATAGTGAGAGACCATCGGTGACAATGTGAACACTGGTTGCAGGATCGTGACAGTGATCCTGGTGATCATCAGTGTGGTGTGGATCCCCATCCTGCAGAGCGCCAACAGCGGACAGCTCTATGTCTACATTCAGTCTGTCACAAGCTATCTGGCCCCTCCTGTCACCTCCATCTTTGTGCTTGCAGTATTCTGGAAGAGGACCAACGAGATGGTGAGGTGTCTTGGTTCTCATGATGCAAGAACAAAGGAAAATGTATGTCAGAAAAGAGGCATAAACAACACTGTCATTCAAATTATTAATAATGAGTAGGAGTTGCTAAGTGACAACAGGAGTATCATGTTACCCTATCATAAATTATGTAGGTTGATCTGAACATTTGGAGTTAAATGCCTTTTTAGTGTTATAATTTTTAGAATCACAAATCATTCTGCATGTCGCCACCTCCCTTGTTTAAGCTGATGACCTCATTGACATTCATAAGGCAAAAGTCTGGTAGGATATTAAGTCACTTAAGTAACCCCGACTCTTAAAGACGCAAGACAAACAATTTTAATATCTGGATTTGCTAAAGCATCACTTCTCAGTTCTTCTAAATCTGACCTGTGCTTCTATTTCAAATTCAGCTCATATCTGCTTTCCTCACAAAGAATTCCTTTACTAGGCTTTCTTTGTCCCAAAGCAATGCCCGTATATCCGGAGTTCCTTTTTAATTAAAGTAAAGCATCTTTCATTTAATATTCTATCCCCTTTCATTTTAATTTACTTTCAAATCTTGCTTCTATATTCCCTGGTCTGTATTTAAACCCGTGATAGTACAAAGCTTTTTCACAAAAAAAAATTTTTGCTAGAGGATCTAACAGACTGATTAAGAAACTCATTAGACGAGAAGTGACTATAGGCGGATTATTGCTTTTAGGAGGAATGCTTATTTGCCCTGAAGCTTATGAGATGTGATCTTCAGGCCAAGTAAGGTCAAAACAGGTTTTGATTGTTTAGACGTAGCTATTCTTTGCTAGAATCCGCAATTTTCTGACTTTTATGGTCTGCTCTGTCAGTCAGTCAGTAACTGATCCCAGCCATCTGTTTTTACCAACCACTCCCCTTTAATACCCTAAAACCACCTGGATGAAAAGCCAACAGCAGATGAGGGAGGCCTGAAGAACCATTGTATGAGCAAGCGCACTTGACGAACAAAGTTTAAACAAAGTTAAACGAACAAAGCCACTCATTAGTGTCTCGGTCTCATGACTCTCCATATTATATATTTTTCTAGTCCAGACATTGTTTGCGCAGTATTTGAAAGTAGCACTTTCACAAAAATTCCAGGAAATATTTTAAGTATTTCAGTGCTGCTCACACTGGAACAGGTACAAACTCTTGCACGCAACAAATTTTCATTTGCAGTGTACTCAGCCTTGCCATTGTTTTCAATACTCTACTGTTTTGTCTTATTTGATGTTAGGCAGCAATTGTATTCATTTTATTTGATGGACCTGGAAGTGTAAGGAATACACCTCAAAGGGAGAAGTTGTGACACCAGCGAGGAGTCAAACCTGTTCAACCTCTGTCCACAGGGAGCGTTCTGGGGTCTGATGGTGGGTCTGGTGGTTGGCCTCACTCGGATGATCATGGAGTTTGCATACCCTCCACCTCGCTGTGGAGTGTATGACCCACGGCCTGCCATACTGCGCAACGTTCACTATCTGCACTTTGCCATCATCCTGTGTCTGCTGACTGCAGCTGTGGTGGTTGTGATCAGCCTGCTTTCTTCTCCACCCACGGAGGAGCAGGTGAGTGCTGTTTTCCACAAATACACGCGTGTAGGTATGAACAGAGGCACGTACATATGCATATAGGCATTAAAACTAAAACACACAACCCAGCATACAGTACATGCATGTATGTATACATGCACACGTGTAAATACCTGTACGATCACTCAAACAGAACCGGTGTTTTTTCCTCTCTGTTTATATACTACTACATTTGACAAAAAGGTTTGATGCATTTTAATGTTAAGAGCTGCAAATATAAAGAAATGGGGATTACACTTTTTTACAGCAGACTTGTCTGCATATTATTGGTGTACCACATAATTTGGTACATATGTGCACACAGCCACAGATATATTTGGACAGAAACAAACACATTCCTGGTTTTAGACACACAGAAATGTGTACTGATACAGCTGCAGTAATATTTTAAAGATGTGAAGACTTTATCTGCTGCTTCATGTGTTGAGAATAAAGTGTTCACTCTTTCGTAGATCCGAAACCTTACGTGGTGGACTCTGAACCAGGCCAAGGTTGACCCTGAAATCCCGCTTCAGAAAGTTTCTACTGTGCGTGATCGCACAGAGCAAAGGGCAGACAGTACGTAATGAAATACATTAAGTTTCTAATCAGCTTTTTTAATCTTAATCACCCAAACGAAATGGCGTGTCATGTCGTCGGTCTCTGGGCTATTGACACACTTTATAGCTTTAATGTTACGGTTATGTTTACAGAGTTTTTGCGCTGAGGAGTCAGTCTTCAGCTGCATTATGACAGACACCGTGCACCTGTCCATACATACTAGCACAATAGAATCCCCAGAAGTTTATTTTTCTCCCCTTCTGTACAATTGGGAGTTTTGTTTTCCTCGCCCCAGTTGCCAGCTGTTTTATTTGGACTGCTAATTCTTTCTGAGAAGAGCGCTAAATAAAAATGAATTGAACTGCACTGATATGAAGGCACATGCTTTAGTGGATTCGTTGACATCTATTCAGGTTCATCCAAGCACCTGAAAAAGCAAAAAAATAGAGAGGTGATCTGTCTCGATCGTACTATTATGAAGGATTTGACAGTAAAGTTTTCAGTGGTGTCGTGAAATTCCTAACCTGAGCTATGCTGACATACTGCTGGATGTGCACATTCAGTCATGGCTGTCTTTCTGTGTCAGGCACTGTCCAACTGTCGTTTTGCAGACGCTGCACCAGAACGTGACAGAAAGTGTGCCCGGGGTGCGGTGTTCTGCACCCCACAGGACAGCCGGCCCCTGACGCCACCCCTGGCACAGGGAATACCCAACACCAGGGAGACTCCATTCTGGTCCCGCTTCTGCTGTGCCAACGCCATCCTTCTCATGTGCATCAACATCTTCTTCTATGCCTACTTTGCATAGCCTTTGGGAACTCTCCTCATGTTGAAATAGTGAAAGCTATTAATGAAGGGTGTTCTACTTGTGAATACAATGATTTTTTTAAAAATATTTATTGACAGTAACCAAAGTACTTCATCCCATTATCATTGTAGATTTAACAAGACTTTAGATAAAGTGCAACAGTTTTAATAAGTTTCCATTAATTTCTTGCTTTATGTCTATTTGTAAATTTGATAGTGACAGATATTTTGTGGTGTTAGAAATTGAATGTAGGGAGTTTAGAATGACAAATTAAAAATTGGAAAAATGCATCAACTAAGTGCTTTGTGTGGTAATTAATACATTTCTAAATTTGAATTTCTGTGTGTTTAACACAAAAAATCAACTTCATTTTTTTGGTGCTCCCCAAAATGTTTTTTTTTTTTTTTTTAAGCATAGACTGTGTTGTTGGTTTTATTTTTCACTTTGAACATGTTATGCACAAAAGTAGCTTTGTGGAATGCAGTGAAATGTGTTACCTCTGTGTTACATCTGAGCTGAAGATGTTGATAGGACTGCATTCCTTCTGTTGCCCTCAGCAATGCAGCAATATTCCCAGAAGACTGTGTGTACGTTGTACTTGTGAGATTTGAATTCAAATATGGCATCTTGACTTTTATATGTTTTGTTTTATAAACCTTTATCACGCGTGGACAATTTAAATGCTAAGAACAGTTTAACATCTTTATTTAAATTCCTCATTGTCATATCTTCAGGATTGCTTGTACACAGTTACTGTATGTTGTATTATATATGGTATTCACAGAAATTAAAATATATATTGTGATATTTTCTGTGATGTTGGTTATTATTTAACGTTACTTGCGTATTACTCTTTCGATTGGCAAATGCAGCCTGATCTTAGGTACAAAAAAAAGCCTTATTCTTTTAACATAAAGAACATCTATTGATGAGCACAATGTTTTATTAATAACTGACACGTTAACATTTGCAGAGTTTAGTTTAAAATATTGGTAGAGCAGTGTTTAAGCAGAACTGAAGCGGTAATTTAAATCTTGTGGATTAGTTAGATTTTTTTCAAAGCGGTTGCATTGGCTCACTGACGCCATTGTCTTTTTTGACGTTCAAACTCAAAACACGGTACATACGTGGTACGCTGCAGTACGGCTGTAATTTTCCTCGTCCTCCTTTAACACTTACACCTAATTCCCCTTTTTCCTGCTCCAGTCTCCAGGCGAGTTTTTAGTGTCGTCGAAACATCTTTTCATCCTAGAGAAGTTTATGCTTTTCACAGTGTTTCATTTTTATGTACATGTGCATAATAAGACTGTTAGGTCACTATCTCTAGCACAGCGGTGACGCGTGGATTGCAGTTCTCCGTGACACGACTGCAGTGCCACAGTCAGAATGCGATAGCACCTCACGCTGAGTCTCTTCTTCTGTCTGTTCATAGTACCCTTCCCATCCTCAGCGTAAAGCCTCCACTTCGTCAGGCTCCTTATCTTCCATCACCTTGTGTGCTGTAGTTTGCTGTTGGTGCTTCTCAGATAGACCACTTGTTGGATATGGCAAGGACTTGGGATGTACAGAATACGGGTGTTGGAAGAACCCCCCAGGACATGCTTCTCGCCCTGCTGGCACAATGCCTGATGCTCCTCATTTGCTCAGGGGAGGCATGAGGATGTCGGCTGGGAGGACAGGAGGGGGCTTCAGTGGTAGATTGGCTGGACGTATTCCGGGGGGAAGTAGCCGACGCGGCCGTGGCATCGGCCTTTCCAGCGCTGGGGGTCAGTGCAGTCGAGGAGGTCAAGGACATCGCCCCGCAAAAACCGCAGCTGGGAAGCGTGTTGGGGGTTGAAGTCGAACAGAGCGTGGGCATGGCGGGCCCTCTGGGGGAGAACATACAACACCAGGTCAGGTTCACGACACACACTTCATTCTTTCACGCTCACTGCTGTGCTTCTTGATGTTTGTGGGCTAGCGTCCTTCAAGAGGAGCTGATCAAACGTATTTTATGTGCAGCCTTCAGATTACAAGTCCAAATCTTTACAGCGGAACAGATTTTTAAAATGTACATTACTGCAGTGACATCATTATGTTCCATGTCTTTTTCATCATTCATATTACCCTGATATATTTTGGATAAAACTTTTACAAAGCACTGCTGTGTTTGGTGTATGTGCAAACTGTGCTTATGTAAAAGAATTTATGTTACATACAAAGATGTTTGGACATAAAAGCCCCCCCCCCCCCAGAGAGCATGCTGGTGTATTTACTTAAGGTGACGTGACAGGCAAAAGATGTACAATATAATGCAAGTCGCAAGAAGTGTGACTTTGCTTCAGAGCGCTTCTAATGGAAATGTATTCAAAAATTGTTTGAAATTAATAGTTTAGCCTGGCACCTGTAGCCTGATGTATAGTTTTTTAAAAACTAAAACATTTTTAGGAGCCTAAAGAAATGCAGACAGAATGTGAGGGAGTCATCCTGATCTTTTGTCTGCCAGATTCCCATAAATTTAGTGATGATGTGTCATCCTGTTTCTTCCTTGCTCCAGCTCACCACAGGGCTAGTGTAACTGCGAGATCCGTGATCCAGCTCACCACGGGACTACAGTCTAACTGTGAGATATTTGATCCAGCTCACCACGGGACTACAGTCTAACTGTGAGATATTTGATCCAGCTCACCACGGGACTACAGTCTAACTGTGAAATATTTTATCCAGCCCACCACAGGGACTACAGTCTAACTGCAAGATCCATGATCCAGCTCACCACAGGACTACAGTGTAACTGCGAGATCCGTGATCCAGCCCACCACAGGGACTACAGTCTAACTGCAAGATCCATGATCCAGCTCACCACAGGACTACAGTGTAACTGCGAGATCTGTGATCCAGCCCACCACGGGACTACAGTCTAACTGTGAAATATTTTATCCAGCCCACCATGGGACTATAGTCTAACTGCGAGATCCACGATCCAGCTCACCACGGGACGACAGATTTTAAATTTTGTCAGATGCCAGATATTATCACCAGTTAAACTGATCGGCATAAATCCAGCAGATTTATATTAACCACGCCCAAGTTTGGTATTTTAAAACTGAAAATAAATTAGCACAAAGGACCGTCCTGGTACAGGACAGGCTCAGATGCTAACTGCTCATGTTAAAATTTGTAAGAACATTCAAAACCTACAGTCCATACATACATATTCCAACAATATTTAAAGATTTGTTTCAAAAGCCATTTTTTTCATTGCTGTAAACATTTATGTATAGATGAAAATCTCAGTACTATTATTAAGAAGGATAATATGTAAGGACTGAAAATATATTAGGTCAAATTAGGAGCATCTCACTTGAAAAAGTATCTGCAAGAGGAGATGCTTTTGCAAGGATTTATTTGGCCTAGTTTGGGAAGGAGTCTGTTGATGTGAGAAGCACATAATAGGCCAACTGGAACTGTGTGCTGTGGCCCAGGGTGAGGCGTTTACCCCCATGGAGCGCTCCCTGTCTCTCAGGAAGACGATTCTCTCCTTGGCGATGCTTGTTGTTTTGTAGTACTCCACCAGCTCGTTGAGGGAGTCGAAGACCTCATCCCACACAAAGTACTGGCCTTCCCGGGTCTTCAGGATCTTGAAGTGCTGCACGTGGTCCCCGTAGCTGCTGAATCGGGGAAACAAGTAACACTGTTAGCAGCTGGGGGTCATATAAGGCCAGGTAAGAGGGAAATCGAAATGATGCTGAGGGAAGTGGCATATCACGTGACGGTTTGTCTGGCATTTAACCTCTGGTTTCCAAATGAAGTTCTGTGACATTACGCCGTGCCCAATGTTAAGCGATAGAATGCCTGGCAGTATCGATGAGACGATTTATATGCATCGCTCGCTGCCGCTGCTTGCAGGATGTGGCTCTGCATTACAAATCGGCACCGACAGCAGCGCAGCGCGTAAACAAGACGGATTCGGCTCTGTGGACGCACACCCAGTCAGACCGTGAAATTCCACCCATTGTCCTGCCAGTGGGAATGCAGCAGCAGTGTGCTGAGTAGGGAGCACATAATCCAGCCATTGTAATATAATGCTCCTCTGTTCACGAGGGAGGGCGGTTTGGCGTGCCAAGCTTTTAAAAAAAAAGCCATATAATGAGTATGGAAACAACATAGTGATCCAACCAGTCTACAAAGGGCACCACTTCTCCTGTAATTGTTTGTGCAACTTTGAATCGCAGCAGGCGGGGAAGTAGGGCAGCCACGACACCGATACGCTAATCGTCCCGGGATCGTCCGTGTTCCTAATGCAGCTCATCCTTATTCTAACTGTTGCCCGTAAACAGCGGATGCTGTTTGCTCTCTCGTCAGATGTCTTTATTCAGGACGCCGCACCCTACTTCGCAGCAAAGCCCTGTGGTTATGTAATGTTTATCAGACCGTACCAGGGTAAAGTGTGGGAAAGGGCCAGACGGCAGCGAGTCGGGGGTGATTACCAAACCGAGGACTGAGGCTTGCTTACAGATTACCTCTGTGAAAACGGCATCGTTTGCCAAAACTATTCTTGTTTTTTTTTTTTATTTCTGTTGTGAAACTTTTCAAAGTAGTCAACGCGTGATGGATTTCCCAGGCCCGAAGCCTTCGTCTTCTCGGCACCGATGGCTGGCGACCTCGGCCTTTTATTCCAGCCAGGCCGCAACAGCTCTGTATCTTTTGATCCCTTGCAGACCTCAAAAAATTTCCCGTGAGCCAAAAAAAAAAAAAAGGTTCCCCACCTCAGTTTCAAAGCCATTATGAGTGTGCTCCTTGCCCCTAGAGGAGCACCACTGCCTTGGCATTAGATAACAGGCACACAGTGTGGCCCTTTGGCTTCCCTTGTAAGCAGAGCGCCGCGCAACCTGAACAGACGCCCAACACCCCACAGGCCAGACAAAGGGATGGGTGTCAGTTGCAAACGCAGCCTTCTGATCAGCTGACTCAGCTCTCTGCCGGGGGGGTGTCATGACCATCGTGCTTGTTGTGCCTCCGCTTTGGATGGTAAGAAAGCAGAACACAGCAGAAAAAATGTGGAACCAAATGCACTCCACATAAAAGGAAGCCTTAAAGCAGAGTTCTGCAAGCAGCCTGTTAAAACCAGTTTGGAGAAGGACAACAGGGATGAGTCGCAAAGCCATCGTGGGCATTCTGGTTGTTTATGTCATTTTCAAACACCGTTTTCACCTTTTTTCGTGGCATCTGTCGACAGGCAAAGTTATGATATCCTAAAATGTGAGAAACCACATCACTTGCAGTAGCTTCATGTCGGAGGTTTTCCTGTAATGACTGATGTCTTTTGATAACAAATGTTAAAATGGAGCCACGAGGGCCTTTGCTCTCTTTAGTTGGATGTTCTAAATTCCGGCTCTGCCTCAACTTTTGACACCCAAAACTTGCCTGTCTGCCGTGCAACGATGCTATATGCAGAACAGCTGCGTTTCCATGTGATGACTGAGTTCCAATATTCCTGGCACACAAGGAAACCTCCCAAAGAAGAAGTGTAACTTCTCTCTAGGCGTTGCTTTTAGTTTTCTGTTGCAGCTGGCAATGCTGGTGCCTCGCAGTGACTGGGCTGTGCGGTTGGACATGGGTTCAACCCCTGTGCAGAAGCTGTAGAGGTTGTGTGCTCTCCCTGCGTTTCCTCCCACAGTCCAAGCACGTGTTTCACGGGAATCGGTCACTCTAAGTCGCCCACGGCGTGTGAACACACAAGGTAGTGTGTGGGTGTTGCACCGCTTTGCTGTGTAGTTGGTTGAAGTTTAGCACCTGCTAAATAAATAAATAGAACTGTGAAAGTGGACAAAAGTCATTACTTGCAGCGCCCAGAGTTACTGGTTTCTGAGGAATCCCAGGAATGGGTGGAGGCCTTGTGACACCGCCAGCAGTGTTGGAGACTATCAGGGCTGGGTTCTGCCGTTTTGCCCTGGAGCGTGTTGGCAGTTTAGAAACCCCCTTGCACAAGGAAGAGACTTGGCTCATATTTTTGTTTCCATGTTCAGTTGATCCATCTCTGACAGTCCATCAAACCAAGCTCTCATGCAAATGCAGAAATGAAACATGGTGAAAAAGAAAACCTCCTACTCTAACAGGTGTTTTTCTGAACTCGGCTTTGAGTGGGAGGCAGGCGTACTGACAGAGGTCAAGATGGAGAAGAGCGTTGTAATTGTTTGCTGAGAACTGGGTTATTTAGTGCGGAATTCTGTGGGGGAATTTTGGGAGTATTTTGTCGCGTCTTGTTACCAGACGTTGTTCAGTGCTGTCTGGTCGATGGTGAGAGTAGATAGCTGCTCTCAGATACGTTGGCTGCATTCTCTGCTTTGATTCCGTAGCCCAAAATGTTATGGGTTGGCAAATTCAATTTTTTCCCATTTTTGCTGCCATCGTTGTCACCTACATATTGTTTTGAATTTTATATCTGTACAGAATTGTCTGCTCTGCTAGGTGTATGACAGGACCCCCCCCCCCCCAAACTTCCTGCCAGCTTTTCATTTCTCAGTCGGAATCACACTGTGCTGTGTGGGGCAATACAGTTTGGGGGAGAATCTCAGCATCTGCTGTAGACAAGGAGCCATTGGAAAGCAGCTGACAGACCAGCGAGGCCACGGCAGATCAGTCCCTCTTTCCTCAAAGGAGTGTGGTTCCTTACGCTGTGGTGCGGGATTCTACCTTGAGTCATTCATCACACTCACAATAATGCCTGTTAGTCCTTAACTGATTTAATCTGTTCATATATGTTCTTTTATCCTAAATCATTAGTATTATGGGATTATAACATCTTTGGCGTTGGTGACGATTTTGTCTAAATTGCGATGCTGTTTAAATCCCATCAGATAGTTTATTTGCGCCCAATATGATGTTACATGAACTTATGTTAACTTATGGGACACTAGTGTTTCAAATGTGGCAAAATAAATAATAAGATCCAAAAGTTCAACAAAAAAAAGAAACTAGCATATGATCATGCATCTCTAAGGACAACAAATATGCCAAAATCTGCCTGAATATTATTTTGACCAGCAGCTGCAGACCTTTGCAGAAAAATATCCCATGCAAGCAAATTCAGCGTGATGACAACGTGAACATGGGGAAAAGCAGTACTAGAAGAACCATGTGAAGTTAAGTGTTTGGATGACACACAATTTCACAATCCAGTAAGTGAAATCTGAGTAAATAGAGCTCCGAGAAGAGCGTCAACTTTTGCACCTTTAGTAAGACGCGTTTCCAGTTATGTCGATGCTGGGCGCTGCAGTTTCATTTTAAGGAAGGAAGATATTAAAAGCTTACGCTCTGCTAAAGAGCTCCTCCTTTTTCAGACATCGGTGACAAAAGGAGCTGTCAAAGACAAGGACACCGTTCAAAGATTAATGGCGCAGAATGGGTAAAGCACAGAGCAGGAATCAAGTGCATCTCATCCCAGGGTTACAATTGGCAGTAAAAATACAGATTAATTTTTTTTCTACTGCAAAGGCTCACCTTTGTTTAGGAGTTAACCTACTTTGTGTTATTCCTTTGTCGTCTTTATGGTTTTCGCTCCACCTGTTGTTTTGAAAAAAAATGCAAAAACTATATCTGATTTGGTGACAAGCAAATTGTCATGGGAGGAACACGGTGAGATCACCTCATGTGGAGGGATTAAGGCTTTGTGAGTCCAAACAAATGGAGTACGATGACCTGGTTGATTTGTAAAGGTCCAAATGACGTCGTGCTGGGCCTGTGAGGGAGTGTCTGGACGCGATGTGGCCGCAAGTGGTCAAAGGCCACTCCCCAGCCTGACGTGTATCGGAGGGGGGGCATCAGCCTCACGTACGCATTTATTTGATCACATCTAATTGTTGTTTGTTGTTTGTTGGGAAGTTTGAAGGACACGGACCACGACAGTAGAACGATCGCAAGTTATTTGAAGCTTGAAGACGTCATGAAAGACAAAATATCCCGTTTTGTTTTAATACGATGTAATATTTAAACGCGTATAAGTTGTCCTGACTGTAATTGTAATGGCATTTCAAATGATGAATTAACTGGAAACTCAGTCCATCTAATTGTGAAGTCAAATTTTCAAATTTTAAAAGTCAAATACGGCGTTGAATTGTCTGTCTAACTGACTTCTGCCCGAAAGAAAAACTGAGCCACATAAGTCAGATGAATTCTGTGATACCTTTCTGGAACTTATTACATAGTCAATTGCGATCCACCCCTTTAAGTTCTCCCGCTTCTTACCCTTGGATTGCATTATGTATGTGAACATATATAAAATTGGCCCGGTGCACTGTTTTTGTCTCTATGTTGTTGTGAACCGGTGAACTGAACTGATGTTACTCATTAAAAAGTAAAAATCGAATTTTAGGCCGTTTCCCCTCTGAGTCGGCATTTATCACAATGCTAGTGCTTCCGAGACCTATTCGGTGTGGCGTCGTATGAAACCGGAGCTGAAACGCCGTTGGTTTTCCACAGATTGGGCTGCGACCGTCATTGCCGCTGACCTACATTCTCCCCCTTTCAGGATCAGCAGGGTGCCTTTTGGGGATGAGACGACTGGCTCCGCAGAATGCAAATGGCGGCGATGCGCTCACGGCTGCGCGGCGACCGTCTGACAGAGCCCGACACCCTCCATCGGCCCGAGGGCGCACCCCTCCCTGCCCAGGCTGCGCTCCCCACACCTGATATCATACCGTATCCGTCACGGGCGAGGCCCTTTGCTGCAGAACGCCAGAGGCCACAGGCCTGTTCAGACTCGTGACACACACCTCCAAATGCTTGGAGGCTGAGCAGATCACCAAGTAGAATACCTTGGATAAAATAGGCAGATGAAACTCTTTCATTCTCCTACTGTTTCCCTCTCCCTCTTATTTACGCATTTGTTTAATTTTTTGGATTTCTTGAGCCAGAAAACATGAGACCAATGTTGTATCTGTGCGTCCCATATCGCCATCTGCTGGACAATGTGTGAATTACGGCTGCTACCCTTGGCTGGGTGACTTGTCTCCTCCCACAGAAGGTATTTAGGCAAATGGTACGCAGATGGTTTTCCCTTGAATTTCACAGCTGACTGTTTAAGATGGATATTCACTTGGACAAGTGACGTGCTTCACAAATGCAGCAGACTTCCATTTGCACGCTAATGGTTTTTAGTTATCTAAAACATTTCTGTACAAGTAAACTTTTGCGCTCCCTTTATCCCCTAACCTCCCAGCTAAATTGGGCATCAAACACCCTGGAAAGCATCAAAATAATGTGAACAGAAACTTTAGGTAAAATATAAGCAGGGAAATGTAGTTTCCAGGATCTGATTCACCACACAACATTAAGATGATCTGGAATTGGAAAACGTGGTAAAATGGCAGGGTGTGCACTGGGTGGACACACTAAGGGTCCTGTGCTCACCTGCATGTCCTGTGAACATCTGGGGAACAAACCAGAGTAACTTGGGCGAATCTCATGACATCCTGGGGCCCACCGTGCAAACATAAGGAGACCAAACAAGTTAGAGACTGGGGTGAGACCGACACTTTTGCTGCGGGACAGTGATGCTAAATCGCGAGCCGATCGGCTGCCTTAATGTCCTCCTTTATTGCCAGGAGCGCATTTTGTTACCTGTAAATACTATAATTGTTAAATTGTCCATCTTGCTAGAACTCTAGACCTGCCATACAATAACATGTTCAATTTGAAATCATTTTTTCAGTATTATTAGATCAATAATTGTTACTAATTTTAATGTTATTAAATTGACAGCATCCTAATCCTGCTTACTGAGGATCAGACTGAATATAAAGAAACACTACCAGCTGGTAGTAAGAACAGAGATTTTTTTAACTTTCTCTAGGCTAATGTATGGTTAACGTTTAGATCATTTTTCCTCGTGCTGCATAACAAAGACTGTTAATAGTTCTGCTATATGTACAATGTCTTTATGTTATATTTTATGTTATATTAATTTAGGAATGCTCATTTGGACAAAATTCTAGTTCGAAATACTTTATAAACTCTTCCATAATTAATGTGTCAAATAGCTGCCAAAAAGCTAAAGTCATGACAGAAAGACTTGAAATGAGCTACATATACACACAACTAGTTTTAAAAAAAAAGCCTTAGAAGGTTTTCTCTTCGGTGAACCTCAAACCGTTCAAGAGAGATCAAGGTTTTACAGAAGAGGAAGAGAGCTGTCAAGAACAAATGTGCCTTAAATAATCTAATCTCTGGAGATATTTTAAAACAAAAGAGCTCACACAAACGCCTTCAGAGGACGGTAAACTTCAGAGGTTTGCAAATGCGCTACATGCTGCATACCTGAAAGGTGTCCATCATTTTGCCTCTGCAGCCACACAAACATGTGGACTTAACTGTCACAACAAAAACCGCTTCCCAGACGAACGGCTTGATAGCGTCTGCGGAGGTAACCTGACGGGTGTCTCAGGATCTTTCTCAAGGAACTGTTTGTTTATGCCTTTTCTATACTTTCTCTGTGATTTAGATTCATGCAAATGACCTCTTTCAGGTGAATCGGGGGCACATTTACATTGATTTTAGCTTGAATAGTCTTTTGAGGCAGGGTGGCGAAATTGGGTTTCAACAGGTAGGAATTCATTTAAAAGGGAAGCGCTCAACATATGGGGGGGGTCACTTTGTCAGACATTATAAAAGAGGACGGCGAGCCGAACAAACACGTCGCAGTCATCGTCGACTGTTGCATTGCTGTGGGCGTTTGGGGTGCGGATACGTGCCGCACAACCGCGATGGTCTGCTTTTTATGGATCCTACTTGAGATGCTGGGAACGCTGCTCTAATACAACATCTTTGCTGCTGAACATCTGGGACAGAAAAAAAAAGACAAAACTGCACCCATATAAGCATAGATCTGTACACCTCTGGTGCCGCCACAGTTCATAGCTCTGTTCGCAGACCTTAAGCCCTTCTGTAGGGGCACCAGCGGTGAGAAAAGGAACTGTGTTGACTGCGCCACATGTCTTGATGCCTCACAGTGCACGAAGAAAGATCTTGCCAACCTGCTACAGCCGTCACGTCTGTCATTATTTTTCCCATTTATTTATTTATTTGCGCAAACGCCTGCTGTTTCTGCGCACAGTTTACAACTGATCCGGCACGTTTGAACAAACGTGCTTCGCGCACGCCGATCCCCGGGGTAAGAAACGCGCGTGCAGGGACGACGGCCGAGCCGCTCGGGACAGCGGCCCGCGGATGTGACGCTCGCTCTCGAGAGAATCCCTTTGCCACCTCCTAACCCGAAACTGGGCATCTGGAAAAATCACGCGGCGAGACGATTAAAATACGGAACCACGGAGCGGAAGATTGGACACAGTTTAATTGCCTTCGGCGAATTTCAAACGTAATCTTTTTTTTTTTCCCAATTAGAGCTCATGTCGTATTTAATTGGCAAATATGCACAGCGGAGGAATAAAAATACCCGTTTGCGTCATTCCCTCAGAATAGCAAAGGAGAAAGAGTGATGTGAAACAAAGAGGCGCACAAACTAACCCAAACACATTGTCCTTCAGCCGCTTGCCGTCGCTTTTCTCNTTACTGATAATGACTACATTTTAAAAAGCGACGTGTGTCTGAAGAGCAGAGATTTTTACAGGTGAAGCGGTGCACGGAGCAATATTGCCGTAAGAAGCGCGGGGGTGGGGGGGGGGGGGGGGGGGGGGGGGGGGGGGGGGGGGGGGGGGGGGGGGGGACTGCTGTCCTCATTCCTATAGACTGCTTACCTTACAGAGAGGGAGAATTCACCGGGGGCGCTCTCGCTCTCCCTGACCAGGAAGGCACCGCACTCCCGGTGACGCAGCCGGCCCTCGGCCACCTGCCTGGAGATCCGCCCAGCAAACCACCTGAGAATAGAGAGCGCAAGTCACACTCCGCAGCAGGAACACCCCTCTCTCAAAGACCTGCTCCCACCCCTCCGTAATGCAGCACCTGCTTGGCGTGGAAACACTAAGCGGCCTCCACTGGAGTCCAGGATTTTATTCGCCCCTGCTGCACGTTTTACTTTGTTTGCATTTAGAAACAAGACAAATGGTGAAACTCCTGAGGGTCTTGAGGGCAAGGCAACAGCAGCATGCGTGGAGTCCCGGGTTAATGGGGATGGGAGGTGCACTTACATGTGAGGTCTTACATTGATGTAATTTTTGGGAACGAAGCCCCTCCTGCCCATCAGCTCCGCTGTGTACCAGTTGGGGTCGTCCTCCATGTTGGTTATCTGCAAAACAAAGCGCGGTCTGTGAGCGGACGACCTCACGTACCGTTTGCAAAGAGCAGACATGTGCGCCTGAAAGCTCTTGGTGCCGTTCCTCCTGATGCAGACAAGTGCAGCTTCGCCTTCCTTATCTTATGAGTAGCTGAAGTCTAGAGCACCTTTTCAAGAAACACCCCCGTTGCCGCTCCACCTGCTCCAAAGTTGGCATGAAGGCCAGCTGAGGTTTATTTGTGGCCAGGCTCCAGTTTTACACACATGGCTTTTCGTGATGGTTAACTAAAGTGAGGAAGCATGACATGGCCTCATCATCCCTGCTGGCTCCCTGTTTCCTACCTTCAGGATGTCTCCTTTTTGGAAGCTGAGCTCATCACTCTCCGTGGCCCGGAACGTGTAGAGAGCCAAAGCTTCCATCCTCCTGTCCCCACCGTACTGTTTCAGACAACCCAGAGAGACGGTCAAAGCCCACAGTGGCGCAACCCCTGGCCCCAGCCGCCTGGCGAAGTCCTCCGGTTTTACGAAGAAGAGCGCGGAGCACAGCAAGAGGAGCAGGAGGAACGTGCTTTGCCAGCCGTCACGGCGTCGAGCCCGGTGTGGAAGAGCGAGTCAGTGAGCGAGCATTCAACACAGCATGGCCATGTGTGACACGGAGAGAGAAAGAGAGAGAGAGAGAGCGAAAGAGAGAGAGCGATGGGGGGAGGGCGGCTGCTGTTACTGCATCGGTCTAACTCTAAATAGTGTGAGGAAGAGGAAATGAGAGCACAGGGAGGGAGGTGACAAAAGAAATGTAAAACCCCCTGAAAAACTTCCCCTCGAGCCTGCAGTAGGCACTGGAAAAAAGACTTCTGCGTGACGGCGAGTGTATTCGTGCGTTGGTGTGTTTCAGAGCGAGAAGCGGTGTGTGATTCCCTTTGACTTCACATCCTGGAGGGCTGAAACATACACAGCTCCCAGCGGGCCACATCTGAAAGAATACAGAACGTGGATGATGGTGTGGAAGTGTGATGGGTGCTGCCAGTGAGATGCTCGGGAGATGCTCGGCACCATGACTGAGACCCGTTTCCAGAATCCTCTTTGATTTCACAAGACTCTCAAGTGCTGGTGTTTAATTCATGGCACAGTGAGTCCCCTTTAATAAATGATTCTTCATCGTCACACTTGAACCCCCCCCCCCCCC
>UFQX01000523.1:364985-630087 GCA_900497675.1 Arapaima gigas | reverse complement strand
GGGGGGGGGGGGGGGGGCTGCAACACCCTGCACTGCATCCCACGTGGGGGCCGCTTTGGTTGATGCGTGTGAGCGAGCAGTAGGTCACGATGGGGGTCGAGCTGCAGCGATGGGTTCATCCCCACATCTCAGCTGAACACGAGTATGATCACCCCACGCCGTGATGAAACGTTGCGGCTGGATGCTTTCATCAGACTTTTTTTTAAAATTTAAAGATCGATATATACGCTTTATAGAAGACGAAACAGGTTGTGACATAACGCTTATGGGACACTCAGATGACAGAAGATGCCAGAAGTGAAACGGAACACATAATATAAATCAACAGAGCAAAGCAAGGAAAGCCACTGTGAGGGTTACAATCATGACAGTAACAGAAGCAATAATAGAAAGAACTAGTAAAGGAAAACAAACTGAAATACCAAAGGGATTCAAAAAAAGAAACCGTTCATGCTTCTGGAAGGGTGTGGCTTTACCAAGAAGTGCTTGTTCTTTCTTCCCTCTGCCTTTTCCCCACTGTTATTTTTATAAGAAGCTCTGGGAAATCCCACCTTTGGTCCTGCATTGTGTCCTTTGTCTGCAGAAAATCAGGAAGTGGCAGCTGTTGCGCAGAACTCTATTAGCTGAGGACGCCGAGACTGTTTGCAAAGATAAAACATTTTGCTTCTATTGTTAAACGACTAAGTAAGGAATTAATGTGATTTTTGAAAATTCTTTGTAGCATTTTATGCAGTTTGTGCCTGTATTTGCTCTGAGTTCTAGAATGACCTTCAAGAGGATGAGATTTTTCATGCAGTGTTTTGTCTTTCACTTGTCACTTATATGCTTACATTGTGCCATAAGACAGTGACTGTGTTAGAAGGTGCAGTAGAAGGTTCTAGAGTCCTGACAGCAATACTGATGTTTATTTTCTGCTTTTCCTTCCTAAATTGCAAGAGTGAATTAGTGTAATTCATTGGCAGCAGCTTCTACTTTTTTCTTCTATGCTGTGAAAAAATAATGTCTCCTGGACACCGTGCTGAAGATGTCGATCTCCTGGTGTGCAGCTGAGGGTTTTTGCACTTTTATTTCAAAACCACGCCCAGCCGCCAAAGAGAACGTGTGAAGGCAGCACTGTGGAGAACAAAAGTAGACTGCTGGCCGGTCGCAGCACTGGAGACGGAGGACTTTCCGCTCCCAGGAGAATTCTTGAGGCTCTACGCCCTCCTCGACCCGGTGTCCTCACGGTACCGGGCCTTTGACAACACGGTGTGACTTACCGCCCGACGGAACGGCGCTTCACTGAATCTACTTAACTGAAGAGGAGGAGATGAGGAGCAAGATGCGCTAGATGGGCCTCAGCAGCCAGGCGAGAGTCGGGTAGTCTCTCTTCACACAGATGAGATAGATGTGTAAAATTGGTTCCGCTTATCTTGTCTACAATCTTAATGAGATGTGTCTGCTGTGAAAACAGAGCTTTGCTGCCCCCACATGGTGCAACTTAAAGACCTTCTTGGTTCACATTTTGGGACCAGTGATGTTGCGAGAGAGATTTCGATGCCATTATCATCTCGGGAAGTATTGCTGTTAACCGGATTTAAGCTTTTTTTTCTTTACGTAATGAGACAATGAGAAGGAACCAGACAATGACGGAATATTTTGATATTTTTTCATAACATTCTTTTGGCCCTGCAAATAAAATCCAAATCTACTACCTATTAAAAAGACAAGTGTGACATGGAAAAAGAGGCACATTTATGAAATCACTGCAGCTGCCTTTAGAGACTGAAGTACAATATCCAACGTCTGAACGCTTAAAAATGCATTAATAGATAAATATATAATAAGTATGTGGATGTCTGTAGTGTTTAACTTCCTCCCACTTGAAAAAACTAAAATTTGATCTACGGAGTAATTCAAAACAATTTTTGGAGCATCTGTACACCATTCTGGAAGTTATTAGATAATGCTGTATGACCCCTGTGATCCTCTGTAACCCTCTGACCCTCAGCCCTCATTGTATGTAGATGGAGGTGCAGTGTCTCCATGTGCTGCCTCTACCTTCTGAATAAAATAGTCAGCAGTTGGTTGACCTGCATTTGAAACAGGATCAGACGTAGTTTTAAGCTAAAAGTGAATTAACAAGTAAAATAATTAGGCTAATCCTTGCCAGAAACCGTATAACAGATTTAATTTTTATAGAATATTTCCAGCATAGCAACTCAAAACGTTGTCACCGTCATCAGCTATCCAGTAATTTTTATACTCTTACCGTTTGGCTTCTTAGGAATGATTTATATCAGGTAAATGGAAATATTCAGAGAAGTCAGCCTCAGCCCATCCTTCTCTTTGCTGGTGCTCAGTAAAAAGTTTATTTACTCGCCAGGGCCAGTGGATGGGTCAGTTATAGGGACAATGTTTATAAGTGACAGAGGTCTCCCCACAAAATGAACTCGGTTGAAATCAAAAGTCACGTTAAAGCTGCTCCAGCCGGCGGGAGCCCAAACTTCACACTTTAACTTTCACAGTGAAACATTAGGCAGTTTATTTACCTTGACTTGTGTCTACAGGCCTGGCTGGTGGTTGTGATGCTGCAGCACGTTAAGTGTATTTGAACCTTGGACAGCCGCTGTTTTTCACTACAATTTGGAAATTGGATATCTGTCGTGTTCTACTCCCCCCAGACTATTTTTAGGTGTCCGAAATGCTCCACACGGCAGACTTAATGGACCTTTTCGACACCTGTAAAGCCGAGGTGTTGTATCACTCCACCATTTTCACAGCACGCCTGCTTTCTACCAGTCTGACCAAAATGTTGTTTTACCAGCAGGCCGAATCACGTCAGGCTCTTCGCACAGGCAGTTTGCGGGACAACAGGGTACCAAAGGCATCTGGAATACAATTTTACTGTGGTTTGTACAATTCTCATGGTTTGGAAACTGGGATGCTTTTAATCCAGGTTAACTCGCAAACGTCCCACCATTCGGCAGCGTCTTTGCATGACTTTTGTGACAACATAAAATTAACAACAGGCATCACTGGGAATTCCTCGCCCCCACATAAAATAAGCAAAACCTAACCTATTAGTTACAACACCACCGCAGGCCAAGGCCACACCAAGTCCACAAAACCTGCGGCTTGTTAATGGTGTATCGAGCTCCAGGTGTGGCCAGTGATCCGAAGAAAAACTCAGTACTACCATAAGGCAGCAGAGCTGTGATCCGTGTGTCCGTTCACAGCCGTGTTCGAGGTGGCGATGTAAAAACGCGGAGAGGTGGTCTGAGAGAAGGTCGCCAACTAACACTTAGGGTCAAATGCAGAATTCAACTTGCGTTGCTTTTATAATGCTGTCAGGTAAATTTTCCTCGCCGTTTTTCAACACACATCTGCAGCCCCTCCTGCCATCCCGGTGCCTCCCCCTGGGGGGTGCCCGTCGCTCCTCAACCCTGCCAGGCTCAGCTCTCCGGCGCCTACCGCAGGCTGAGAGTGTCAGGGCAGCAGCGCTGAGGCAGCTTAAGGTGACGCTTAGGGTTTCTTATTTGTATTCTGTACAGTGGTTCTCCTGACCTGAGCTCTGTGCTGTTGCCAGCAGGAATTAGCATACAGCACATGTAGCTGGAGGCTGCAAGGTTGTGAACATTTTCTCAGGTTCAGTTCAGCACAAACTCATTTGTAAACATCTTCAGCTTTTATTCCTTCTAATAGAGTGCCCATTTGGGCTTTGTTCACCTCTCCAGGGGTTCTCCCCTGGGCAAGTTTTCAAATTACACCTATCATGAAATTTCCAGCTGGGAGAAGTATGCCCTTCTGGCACAGAAAGATAACATGTCATTCAAATTCACATCAAATCACTTTTTTCATTAAAACTAATTTCAATGTTAGGCAAAGTATCTTGTTTTTACATTAAGCACCAGTAATTTAAAATATTGCTGACATTAAGTGGCCATGGGGGATGGATTCTGTATTTCTGTCTCCAGACTGAGCTGTTCTTTGTGTTTCTCTTTCAGGTTTGTACTTGGCTTCAATGGCTGCCCTGTGTTTCTTTTTTTTTGCCATATTTTTCTGCGTTCTGTCTGTCAGTCAGCAGCCTTGTTCAAATGAGCTTCAAAAAGCAAGGCTTTTCGCCATACGATAATGCACGTTCATGTTCTGAAACAGCAGCTGTGCACCAGCGACTGAAAATGAACGCAGAGCTACAGGCTACGGTAATGACTACTACATTTTTGATAATGTATTTTTTATAAACCTGAAAATGATGTAACGTTGTGCACAATTCTCACCAATTTATTTATATCGCGGGGGTTCTGCGTATACATAAAATGCCGCAGACTGTGAGCTCTGCAGCAGGTGTTACTTCTTCTGGATAAGAGACCAGAAGAAAACTGAAGGCTTCACAAGCTCTGTTTCTGCTGGAGGTGAACGCGAAGGTTTATCTAGCACAGGCTTAATTCTAAGGGGTCTCCCCAAGTTGTCAATATCGAATTTGAAATGTACCATTTGAAACTCCGTGGGCAGGATGTGCATTGTGGCCTCCAGCCCTCCAGGTCACAATTTCACTGAATTGCTTTACAGGAAATAAACAAATGTGACATGCAGGGGGGTGGTGACCCGGTGAAGGGTGTCCAAGGGTGGACACAAAAACAAAACCTCGCAAATCCCAAAATCAAATTTACTTCAAAACTCTGCTCACCCAGCTGGACGTGCCTGTGCTTCTTTCTTCCTACGGACCCATCTCAAGGTGCGGGGATTGTGCGTGGTGAGGTTCCCCTTAGAACCTCTCCTAAGTCCAGTGTGGAAGATGTAGCAGCGTCACTGTCCTGAGGAGTGATGAAATCACTACTAAAATGATATAACTCAGAGCAAAACCCTTGTCCACCATGATGACACCTAAAGAGCACAAATGGTGTTAACATCTTGGACACGTGAGCATGGTCCTGCCAGAGGTGTGTATTCTAGTGTATATAACTGTGAGCCTCGTCCATTCAGCCCCCCTGTTACAGTGAAGGTTCCCCCGTCTATGTAACGGAAAGTAATTCACAACAGATTTTACCCTGTTAAAAAGCGTCTCTTTTGCCTGGTTGCTCCCCTGCACAGAGCTGTCCTTCATGTTTCCATAGCAATAGCATCTGTCTTCCGACAGCTCATGCCCCCTCATAACACTCCTCTCATTACCAATGTCACAAGGGCCACGCGGTTTCATCATTCATCGTGTTTGATACACGTCCCCGAGGGCTCAGAAAAGTCAGGACATTAGGCCAGTACGCGCTGCTTTTCACGAGTCAGCTAATCGATAGACCTTTATGATGAAAGGATTGAAATTCAAACCAAGATTAAACATCAAAACCACCCTTAAAATAGCACTTTCTTCCACAGCCATTTTTAAGTCCTACAGATATTTCTGAACACTCTCGCTGTGCAAATGGAAATCTGTTGGTTATAGCAGGATGCTTTCGTAGGGGGTAACTTAACCAGCGGAGAGTATAATAAACATGAACTCGTGCTTTGATCAAGAACGCAGAAGAGCAATATTTCATTTATGAATCTGAGCTTTGGAGCTGGTTTTTGGTCCCCAAACATCACATCTTACAACTGTTAAATCCGGCAGGTCCATATGATAGTTCTAAGCCTTTGGCTTTGCGCTGTAACAGCATTTAAGGCAACGCACTCCCTCCTCCAATTTGATGCAATATTGAAAGATGATCAAATAGGACACAAAAAACTGGCATTATGTAAATCAGCATGTAAGGATTTAAAACATAACACAAGTCTGGGAATTTTTCGCTCGTGTGTTGCTGTGGAGAACAAGATTTATGCTGAGAAGCAATTTATATGTGCATGTTTTACCGTTTGGTGCCTGGTTCACGAGCGGGTTGGTAAAAAGCGTCACTCAGTGTGTGACACCTGACAGCTCCTGTGACTGTGAGGGAAATCCACTGACACGAGGAGCCAAGTTCAACAGTTCCCGGGCCGTCAAGAGGCAGACCGACATACGTAACCCGTGGCGGATGCTCTCGGCGGAATCTGCTCCATCTTGTCAACCTCTGCTTCTATGTACCAGAACGTGTAAACATCTGGCTCACGAATTACAGCCCAGGATGCTGGAAAACACATACTCATTACATATGAAAGCGTGAAAACACCACACATTTTCCACTGGGCCCTGTGTGATGCTGCTGTGATGGTGTGACAGGAGCAGTGTCAGGTGGCCGATCTTAGAGCTTATTGACTTCCGAACCATAAATGTTTATAAATGGGCTAAATCCATTACTACGTGTGTTTATTTGGGGGTCAAATTCAAAGGACTTTTTTTTATTTTTGGATAAAAGCTGCATTTTTTTTTACTTCTCAGGCACAATACAGGAAGTCCTTTTGCACAAATATTTTTGGGTCAAAGTCCGAATGTCGGTTTTCAGACGGCTGCTCAGATCATGATTCTGGCTTGAACAAACTCTCATGCGGGACCTGCGATGCTGTGGCTCCTGTGCCCTCCGTGTGCCACCGATTCCGGCTGTAAGCGCACAATAACACAATTCTAAATTTAACCGTTTGAAGAGAATCCCGAAGCAGACGGTTCACGATTATTAGTTCTCAGTTATTTCACATTAGTTTCTGTCAAAGTACCACTTTGTTTATTGAAAAGCCCCAGTTTAATTATTGAAACATGCTGGAGCTTCAGGTCAAAGAAAAGTTGAAAAATGTTTGACTGGTCGATGCAGAAGAACTAAAGCCAAATTAAAGCTAAACTGTGTCCCTGTCGGCTTTGCAGTGGCACTGCGGTCTATTTACTATAAATGCAAACAAGATTAATAATCCTTACAATGGAAATAGTTTTCGTAAACCCCTCTTCAGCATTAAGTAAACATGGTAGCCATTAACAGAATGTTTAAGCATTAGGATTCAGAAAGCAAACAGAATACCGAGTTCTTCTTTTCAGCCACCGTGCAATATTTTTTCTTATCTGTCACTGTGGTTAAATGTTATACTCAAGTTCTCCCAGCTTTCATCTGACGGCTGCTATAAAGCCAAAAAAAAAGGTAACAATAATATGTGAAAATGAATATATTTTTTCATACAACAGGCTTTTTCACTGCAATGGCCTTTTGGCCGTTTTGAGGTCATTTCACGACCACAGCCGGCGGAAAAGGGGGCTGCAGGTTTTAAAAAGAAACAATGCAGTACAACGCAGTCCCTGCGCTGCTTTCATGCTGCTTTGCACACAGGTACAAAATCATTCAATGAGGTAAACAAGCATAAAAGGTGAAGGTAATAAAAACGATTGCTGGGCAGCGTTGGAGCTGTCCCGCAAACTGTATCTGGACAATAAAAGTAAAGTTAAAGCACTAACAGTGCGGCCTTTGAAACCAGCCTCATTGCTTCTATGTGTTTCTTCCCCGAAATGCCCCCCCCCCCACATTGTTTAGTTCACAGACACGGTGCTCAATGTAAACAGCATCTCCTGTGTAAAGTGAGCAGAAGGGAGAGTTTAAATGCCAAATAAAACCCATGTGGGCTTAACCTACCTTGGAAAAGGAGCCTTTCAGGAGCCCTGTGTTTCAATTGAGGACTAAGAAAAGCAAACAAGCCTCCCAGGACAAGTTGGACGTTATTTTTGTAATAAACAGACAAATAAATAAATAAACCATGTTCACGTTGTCGTTGTCTTATGCAACACACACTTTATTTTGGCATTTTGATTGAATTTTAGTTCACAGGAGCCACTGTTCTTCCATAAGACAGCTAAAGCTAAACAGAACAGCTAAAGAGATAACTTCACAGAACAAACTAGCAGCGTTATATGTGTTTAAAATTATTGCAGTTTTAATTATGGACATATACGTTTCCATCCGAATATGTGTAGGCTTTAGAAAAAAAAAATCTATGCTCTAAAATAAGACTAGAATCAGTACATCAGTAATTTTCTTCTCATTCACACTTTCGTAACGTCGCGTTACATGATTTGCATATCATTAAAATACGGCAGCTATGAATGCTTTTGGCAATAAATTAAAAATAAATTGTCTTTAATAGGTTTAATCTGCTTATGAGTGGTGTGTTGACTGCTTAGGTGTTTATTGGTAGCTGCAATAGTGGGTTAGTGTTTTCATTTACACACACACACACACACACACACACACACACACATACACACACACCATCACATGAATGTGGTTCATCTGGCCTGCAGAATTTCCACATTATTCCCTCCTTCCACAGTGGATTCCCAGTGGATATTTGTGGTGTGCTGGATAGAGGGACCAGTCAGCAGAAAGACCAGATAATCCTGCAGTGAGAATCCCAAATTGGTTTTTCTTTCAAAATTGAGAAGGAAAAATTGAATTCCTGCAATATAATTTGCGGCCCTCTATCTTCATGTTGTATTTCCATTCTAGGGCCCACCTAGAATCATGCATTTAAACAGGGCCGGTGGATGTGTGTTCTGTGTTCATGAGGACAGGAGAGGTGAGACGTGGGGTCAGGGTAGCGCTCTCTGGGCACAGGTCAGATCAACCTCATCGACCCTGGTCTCCTCACCTGGGCCATGGGCTCTGATGTTGGAAGCCCTGAAACGCCTCATGACGCCAGGTTACCTGTCTGCTGATGTGTCCAGGTATGATATAAATGTTAGCTGCCAGGTGCAGAGACGGGCTGAAGTGAGGGGGGACAGCAGCTAGTATGTGGGGGGGCTCTGTTCCTGCTAGCATGACCACATGGGTCAGCAAAGTAAATTCCTTAAGGAGGACACTGTTTCAGCGCTAAAATGAAGAAATGAAGGGTAACAGAGGCTTGCTGTAGCCTGTAGGATGCATTCCAGCATCAGTTTAATATGATTAAAAGTGGATGCGCAGGCAGCTTGGTTATTCGAGGAAGAGTCAAAATGGAAAAACTTTCATCAGGCGTAATTGAAATCTATGTTATGAGGAACGTCACGAAATGAATTCAGGGCATAGGTATGAGTTAAGGGATAATTAAATGACTGGCGAGGTTTTTTCCGCCATTTTCCTCGCAGAGAAATGAACTGACATTTCAATTAGCCTTTAACTTCTGCTTTTTGCTCTGTGTCAGACTCCCTGCGGCTGACGGATGAACTCACCTTGTACCTCGCGGACGTAATTCAGTCCGATGCCTAACAGAATCGCTATAGGAAAATTACATTAACCATCGAAAAAAGACGAATGCTTAATAATAAGACGGATACTAAACAAACCCTGCAACCATTATCAGCAGCTAACTGTCGAGGTAATGAAAGAAGAAGAGTGTATTAAACCTGAACGAAGGGAAACACATACAGGGTGATTCAAACATAACTGAATACGGTCAAAAAAATTTTGCCGAATAACTAAATATCCCAAGTGGCTTGTAGTATATTGAGTGTTTGTTCAAGAAAAAAATTGCGAGATTTACTGCACAAATTGGGTTAGACTCGATGTTCATGGTGTGCTGAGTCAGCATGTTAGCATGTTGAGTTGTGTCAGTCCAGCTCGGTTGGTTTCCACGATTATCGTAATTTCTCTGCGTTGTTTTTCCGAAACCAGGCACCGCTGAATTACAGAAATCACTCCCCTCTTATCCATTTTATTATCCTGTGAAAAGAACAAGCTCACCAGCCATGAGATGCAGCTGCCTGTGTGACCCAGCAAGCTGTGCCCAAGCAGTGAGCCAACCACCACCCGACAGCCGGTCCGAGCACGAGGAGATGAGGTCCTACGTGGGACAAGCACTGAAACAGCCCTCGCTGGACCAGACTCTCAAGCTATACATGACACACATAAAGTGGAACCAAAATAGTCCCAAAGCTGCATCTGACATGCTTAAAGTCGATTTATTTCATTACCACCACAGTGCCTCTAAGACAGGATTTTGAAACCCTTTGAAGGAAAATGATTCTTCCAGTGACTGGAAATTCCCGACTGAGAGTTTTGCTGCTGCTGCTTGTCAACAGTTTTTGGTTTCAACCGATTTCTTGAGCAATTATGATTTGAATACTGAAATTCAGTGATTTTATATCAAGCTGTTTTGTTTTTTTCACCTGTCACAGGACGCCTCATAAGGAGCAGGTCGGTCAAAATAACCGCGCCTGAAATGGCCTCTGTAGAACCTGCACTTCTTTTCAGAGCAAGTCAGGAATACAGGTAACGCCTCCCATTAGGCAAATGCTGCATCTTTACCTGAGCATTTCATTGACATGTATGACAGCATGCAGATCATCACTCGCAAACTTCTGGCCTCCGTGGACTTTGCTGCTTCTGGCTGCTGTTCTCACACCTGTAGCTGCACATATTTACGCCCCAGTGCGTTATTTGTGAGCGTGGAATCCATCACGGCTCGAAATAACTGAAGTGCAATAAGATGCAGCCATTATAATCAAACTGAACCAGGAAGAGTGGAAATTACGAAAGATGAAGGCACACGGTTTGACTCAAAACAACTTATACCATTTTAATTAAGCGTACGGAACATCTTATTTTTCCGCTGACCTTTGCTGAGGTATTTGAATGTGTTTTTTCCTATTTCTCCCATTCTAAAATCCAAGGCTAACAACTAGTAGCCTAAATGGTAATGCATATTCATGAGCATCTGTCGTAGGCGAAATCTGTTATTTTGCTACGTTTGGTAAACAAGTTTTACCACCGTTGACAGCGCTTTTGGAATTGCACTGAAACTGTGTTAACTTTGTCTGCTTTTCTGAATATGTTGCATATAATCCTGTCCCCTTCAAAAAAGACCAGTGTAAATATGGCTTCCTATTATTGCAGTTTTCACATGATGCTGAAGGTAAATGTGTTTTTTCAAGTACCATCAGACATGCCAGCAATGCTTCTTATTTGAGCTAGTGTAGATTTCAGAGGTTAAGAGAGAGAGATTAAGCTGGCAGATATAATTTTAATTCAAAATATGTTTTCCACAGATGATATACTGTGCCAAGTCTAATGTGAGACTTAAGTAGGCCAAGCAGTTCCAGCTCCATCGCTGTGTTGATCGGATCTTATGCATTAATGCACGGGCAGATTTTCTTTTGAAGTGTGTGTGTACGTTTGACATCTGGTACACAGTTTATCCCTGGAAAATGAGAAGTTTGGGTACAAATTGGCTGTCTGGGGGGGGGGGTGTTTGTTGCCCCTTTGTTCATCTTGCCCTGGACCCCTCGATGGGATTCTGCTGAAGAGCCCACGCTGGGCCTTTGCAGAAAATTCAGATCCTTTTGAACACAGCCAGCCCTTTTAATTATGATTCCTTCTTGATCTTTTTCTTTCATTTATTTATAAACTTTGACATCAAAATCCCGTTGTATCTGGACTTTCAGGCTTATTACATCCTCGACCCAATCTCAGTTCTGTGAAGCCAGACTTTGTCTCGATTTAAATTGTTTTCTGCTTGCTTTGTGACATAAACCAGTACATAGGCAAACCGTAATAATTATTGCCCCCCCATTTTATTGCAAGGCATGTCTGCAAAGGTTAAAACAAATTAAAAATAATTTTTCCACGTTTAAAACCTTTCAATTAATTTCGGACGAATTCCCGCATGTTTAAAATATGTGGTGTTCCTCTCTTCGGCGTGGCGGAATTGATGATAAATAAGTCATTATTTTCAGCCTGGAGAAAAATGAAAGGGTGGAAATGAAAGCAAACAAACATCAGGTTTGTGCTGCTTTGAAATTTAAAGGCATTACACTGCATGCGCATGACCAGAATGTGTCACAGGAGCAAAGAGTCCAGCAGGCAGTTTGAAGGAAGAGGCACAAAGCAGCATCTCTCATTCATCCCTCTTTATAATAAATCCAAGAAGAAAGATCTTCCCATTTATTGTTCTTTTCTGTCCTTTGTTCCTGCCACGTGTAAAGCAGCCTGAGCCGTGTATGTGTTGCTGCGCCCAGTGAATGTGTGTGTGTGTGTGTGTGTGTGTGTGTGTGTGTGTGTGTGTGTGTGTGTGTGTGTGTGTGGGGCTGTGTTTGCATCTCAAGCCCAGGTAGAGTCGATGGAGCACTGCCCTTGGCACCGCTTGGCTTTGGCTCAGTTCAGGGTGCGAGAAGCCAGCAGCTGGAATCACGCTCACCTGGGACTAACCAGGATTAGGAACCCCATTGTTCTTTGTCTCTCTGCTGTAGTTAGCAGCTGCTTTTTGGACGCCGACTTTCAGCACGCAACACACAACTAAACGGGGACGAAGCTGCAAATTGAAAAGTGACAAAGGGAAAACCGCACAGACATACAAGATAGAACGAATTCCACAATAATCCATATATTATTCTATTTAATAAGTCTAACGAACAAGACTAGTAGTTATCACTGAAATTATGACTTTGAACACGAATGGTGGCCTGGGGGCTATTTCTGAAATACAGAATGTATTGTAATGGTTTTTTTTCTTATGTTATTTAACATAGATACTTACAGAAGAAGGAAAATAAAGAAAACACATAATAATGCAGAACGCCTGAAATTTGAAATCTCTGTCCAGTGTGAAGTTTCCAGGTGTGTGAGGAGGTAGCAGTTTTGATGAGAAAACGGTAAATCTTTGTGATTTATTAGCGTCTGCTTGCCTGCAGCTGCATTGACACTCAGTTTTCCACTATCACAGTCCTTTGGAAAATTATTTAGCTTAATTCGGAGGAAAGGATAGTATGCAGGAAAAAACAGAACATCTACTCCAGAAGGACCCGTAGGAGGGAGAGCAGCCATGAGGTAGGGGAGCTGGGGGTCAGGAGCAGGATGGAGACGAATGAAGGTAGAAAAAAAATCAAATGCTGAGAAATTCGTTCTGTCACCAGTCCGTTAGAATCATGAGCTGTTAAGAGTTACAGAAAGTTTCCAGGTTTTGGTTGACGTGGGAATTAAGTTTAAGGGTTGTTGATACCATCTCCAGCCCCAGCGCAGCCTTCAGCACTCTCAGGTAGCTCTCTGCACCATTCTCCCATTTAGTTTCAGGCTGCAGAGAAGTCAGGGCAAACAGCATGTCACAAAAATATTTATTTTCAGCGAAAGTTTAGATTAAGTCATTCTGATGTATGTAAAGTACTCGAAGAACATGTCCAGGTTGTGTATGCTGGAAACCCCCAAAACTGTAAACCTGGTTTTGTGTAGTCAGATCCTGTTTTCCTACAAGACCTCTAGAATATAAATTACGAGTATTAACTTCAGCGTAACACATTTTTCATAGACTAAACTGGCTGACAGAACATATTAACATGTTTTTCTTAGCTTATTTTTTGCCACGGTATTTTAGTCTCGGCCCTACAGATGCTGGTGTCTTCTCCAACGTGCTCTGCGGTATGTTAGACACACCGTTTTCTTCCTTAGGATGGAGCCAAGTTGTTTATGTACCTTCACTGAAACGTTTTCATAGTTTGTCTGGTGTCAAAGCAGCTTTTGATATTTTTAACTGAAAATCTGTTTTTGGCACAGGTGTCCTTGATTCTTTTCAGGATACAGAGAACTTCAGTTCTCTTTTGACAACCCAGAGAAATTGGGAAATTTATATCCCAGCAGCAGCTGCTAGACAATGATTCTGATGAATTTTGGAGTTATCCTGGACGGATCAGAGAAGCACTTCAGATGAAAGACCATTTTTAACATATTAGCGTCCTTTCTGGCATTTTCTTCTGCTGGTCTTCCTTTCTTGAGCAGTGTGCAGTATACAGTATCGGCTATTAGGCTCCTTGGCTGCTGCAGTGAGTCCCAGACATCTGGCAAGTTCTCAGTAAGATTCCCAGCATCTCGGTGCCATCATGTCCCAAATAACAGCCCTCCTCTGCAGGTCACATCTAAACTAGCCAAGTGAGCTGGTGTTACATCTCAATTTGAATCCTTTCTCTTCTCTTTTGCTAAATCAAGTCACCTAAGAGCCCGCAGCAGCCTGGTTCTACTTTACTCTAAGAACAGCACCTTTTTCAACATCCATCCTGTCTATTTTAGCAAACCCTCACTATGATTATGAAACCTACCTGACACAGAGGATGGGATGAGGGAGGCAACGCAGGACGTGCCTTTAAACCCCTTATATTCACAAATGCTTTTGTTTGGACTGTGGATCATATCTTCTGAATTTTTTCAGCATTTCTTTATTTTGTCATTTGTAGTGTGTCTGTCAAAAAAACTGCATTAAACAATGCATTATTTGGTCTCTCTAATGAGGAAAAAATACAGACCACCTGTTATCACTGTGATGAGACCCTTTCAAGGTGCAGTTACTTTAAGAATGTCTTCTCCAGAATGTGGGCAGGATGAGCGCCAGGAAGTTCTGCAATGGATGGAAGGGAAGCCAGGCTAACTGTAAGCTGCCAGAAACTCGACTCCATGGAAAATGCAGTTATAGGTGCGCATTAAAATATAGGGTATCCTCACTGTATATCAAGCCAACAAGCAGTCATTTCCTATAAAAAATGTTTGCCAGCATTGTTTTAAAGGACCGATGTGTCTGAGTAATAAACAATGAAGTGTATGATACACCAGCAGCGCTCAGACTTTTTTCCGCTGCGCACCAGATAATATGTTTACATCTTTTGTTAGGCCAAGTGGAGTCATTTATTAAATATTAGTTATAATACAGTAAATGTAACCTCTTTGCCATGGGTGGTACAGTATATTCGATACGTCATAGAACAAATAAATGACTCAGACTTTTAAAAGTGTTTATTTTTACATGTTGGATGCGGTGCCTGAGAATCACCTATCAGAATAACCAAATGTTGCATATATGACTGGACTGAAACTTGGTCTGCTTTTTGAGCATTTTCAGATGCTAAGTTTGAGGGTTGGTTTTATTTGTTCCTTACACATGCACAAAATATGCGAGGCCTCCAGAAAAGTACTCCAAGATGTGAAACAGTATTTTACAGTATTTTAATAATATCTTTAATCTTTCTGCCATGCTGTAAGGTACTTTGAAAACCGACGTTTAAGTGAAAAGAATCCATGGTTATATATTTCGGTGACTGATTTAGGTTTTACATAAATACATGTTTTGCAGAATCTACAGTTGCTTTAAAGTACATATCAACTTAGGCTTCCTGAAGTCTACTGTTATCTGCTGGTCGGACCAGACTCAACCCATTTCTCACATGACCCAACCTCTATAAATCATATGCATGCTATTCTGAAAATGGCTTTCTTCATATATACCTGTTACTTCTGTTCTGTTGTCTTAATCTGTTGGGGTCTGAGTCACTGTGTGAGAAGAAGCCTCTTTAAAAATAAATTGAATTGAACTGAATCACAGTATCAGGGCTCCAAATGGGAAGGAGAATCCCAGAGTCCTTCTTGGGCCTCAGCCACCACTCTGGTGAAGCTGGTGGGTCAACTCCTCAACAAGCCAGCTGACCATCCTCCTGTGTGCAGACCCTTCCTTCCAAAACAGCAGACCCTTTCTTCAGCGGCCTTAGCACCTCGGTGGGAAGTGATGAGGTACATCTGCTATGTTAGTTGTACTAATAAATTTCTGTCAAAACTGCACTTTTTGCAGCAGTTTTTTTCTTGAGAAAATATGGCTTTTCAGAATGAAAGAAAAGCTTTTTTTCGGAGTAGCGGCCAACTTTCTCTTTGGCTCTAGTGCATTTGGAAAAAGGACTTTTATATTTCTGCCATCTTCCTGTTTTTTTTTAAATTTTTCACCGTTAAAGTTTTGGTTTTCACTGCTTGTCAGTTTTATTGTGAACTATTAGCAGCGCTTCCTCACCGTCAGCATTCTGTAAATCTGTAGGTTTCGTTGGCCGTTGCGGGCCATCAGTCTCAGTTTTCTCTTGCGTTGATGGAGATTAGTGTTGAGTTTTTTTTTTTTTATTTTTACTTTTACTGAAGCAAATTTTTTACTTAATTTGTTAATGTAACAGCACTTTTACATGACAGCTGTTTTTGAGTATCCACCTCTGAGTAGCAGGCCTGATGTACAGCAAATGTATAGTCAAGCTAATCCGAAAATGCATTTCTTTTCGGGGGAAAGTAAAATAAACTTTTTTTCTTTTCAGTTTAATAGTGCGATAAAAGTCTGCAGAGAATACAAAGGTTATTTCTATAACTGGTGTGAAGAATTACATTTTTAAGCATATTGGTCCTGCAGATAGGCCTATAGAGTACAACTATATTGCACAGGAGGTTATCGCTTTATGTTATTAGTTTTAGAGCACAAGTTTTATTTGAAACATTTATTATATAGTAGTTCAAGCCTTGTCAAAACCAATAATTGCGACCTTTGTCTGAGCTCAGTTATCCGATGATTTTGGCTCGGGGGCTCCGACAGCATCATCAGTGCTGTTCTGTTGAGAAGGTCTGTCTGCGGCTTCCATCTTATTGCTGCCCTCCACCTTGTTGTAGTCCTGCACGAGAGTAACATTGAGTCGAGTTCTTTGTTTGACTGATGCATTTTAATCTGAAATACATGTCGAAAAGAAATCCTGCTCCACTCAACTGCCCACCCAGACCGAGGATCAACTCTGCCCCAGTGAGCCCCGATCCACGATTCTCTCTTCTCTGCCATTCCCGGGACCCCTGTCTGGTGTGGTATTCCCAGAGCACTGCAGACCGGTGTGAGTGTGAAGCACAACCTCTTCCTTCTTGTCAGGTGAGATGAGCTTCATCTGCCTACAGATGTTGTTCACACCCAAGTGTTCAAGTGGTTGTCTTATAGCAGCCCGGTGCTGCTCTTAAATCTTTTGATGCCCACTCTTGCCATCAGGTGTCAGATAGGGAGCACAAGACAGGTGTGAGACGTGTGTTTTCACAACGGCGCCAGTTTTACTCATTGAACTACTAGCAGTGAACATTGGTTTGTGCTGAAAAATATTATGTATAAGTTCCCCATACATGTATATTTTTTTATTCTTAATTGCTCTGCCTTAAACATGATACCCTCTCCCCGTGAGGTTTTTTTGGCTCAGATATTTGCTGTACTTGTATTTACAGTATTTGCTGAGCTGTTTAAATTAATGTTGCTCTTGTACCGCAGGCAACCATGCAGGTCAGGAATGTGATAATACAGTCATCTTAAATCACCATAAGTTGTGTACTTGCTAGAACAAACATCCAGCCTTGGCCCACGTTTTTCATTTCGTGGGTACAGACTAGTGACTACTATAGAAACCTTTAAGAACCCAGTCAGTTTAGCTTTAAAGTTTTTTTTTTGTTGTCATGAGAAAGGGCTCAGCATATATTTTAAGCCTATGACTGTAAAAGAACCAATTACCTTCTGCAGATATGGAGGTGTCAGTTCCAGTCATGAATTATATGGCCTAAGTCTGTTTTGTTACTGCCTTGTGGTTTCAAAGCAGAATCTGCACTTTGTCACTTTCTCTAAGCTTGTAAAATCCGAGGATTTAAAAAACCTTTCAGGGGGGAGTCTCTCACCCGAGAGTCACTCTGAACTTAATGCTGCATGGAATCGTTTATCTGTAAAAGACTTTGCATTCCCTCATTTTTTTCCTTTCTGCAGTTACGTTTGCAGTGTTTTGTTAACCTACATTATACTGTATCTTGTTTTTCCTGTGACAGACTCAAATTGGCCACGCTGTTGCAGTAAAACACTGTTATACCGCGGTAAGCTTTGTGCCCCGTCACTGTAATGGTGTTGCCCATAGTATAACTTACCTGCATTCGTTGCATCAGGATCCTCAGTTGCATCACAATGTTTGTTTGCATCATTTGCATGTGGTTACATCATCTTCCTAAGAATTACTCTTACAACATGTATGGACACCTTTCACTTTGTATCAACACGTGTGTATCGACATTCCGTTACTATTGTTATGCTACCACAGGATATATTGACAACTGAGAAAAAAAAACACTAGTACACTTTTTATATGTGCATTCAGGGTTAGATAGATGGATGGATGGATGGATGAATGGATGGATGGATGGATAGACAGATAGTGGCTGTGTTTGACATCCTAAAACAATTGATTTTTTTTGGCTTGTTTCTAAGCTATGAAACTCTTCAAGAACAAGATCTTGCATACGAGCTGTAGTTACGCTCTCGCAAAACAAAGCTGTAGGATTTTTTCATCTATAGTTCAGATAGCGGAGGTCCTGTTTCAGTGAAGATCACTTCGAACCTCCTTCTTAAGCACGCGAGCCAAAGACACTGCCGAGGCACTTAAAGGCTTGGGTCTGAATTTCCCAGTGATTTTAACTTGCAGCTGTGTAGAGATGAAACACAGAATATTAAAAAGTGGGGCAGTGCATTTGTCCTTGGCCCCCAGCTTTAGTTCACGCACACACACACACACACACACACAATACTTCGGGGATGGGAAAATATGTTACCTTTGATCTACAGCACTGCTTTACACCACCTATTTCTTGATGCTTCTACTTTGATGGACCAGCTGTCAGTGCTGTGCTGTCATGTGCTTCATTCTTCACGTGTGTATTTACGCTTCTCTGTAACTTTTGACATTGCAATTTTGACATTCCTTCCTATGTAGCAATGCTGTACATTACACCCTTCCTGCTCATTTGGCACAATGGAATCTCCCCATTTTATTACTTAACAGTATGGTTCAGCATCATCTAGCTGATGTCAGAAAAAACTTTGAGTATAATATGAAGAGGTGCACTAAAACGCCAGGTGACTCATTTTGGAGCTTCATTCATAAATAAACACTGTGGTCCAAACCAGATCCTCCAAAAATGGGGAAAATGTGCAGTATTTCACAGTTTAGCTACAGCATGCATTGTAATGTTGAGAGTAATAGGATTTGTTCAGTTTTCATAAGACACAGCACAAGCGTATACGTATGCCAGAAAGGAAACACTCGGTTTTAAATGGGGGGTCAGAAGGCATCACGCCCAGGGACAGGATGGTGGCTCCGTGGACAGTGCTGTTGTCTTGTAGCACCTGAAGAACTGGAGGCCGTGTGGCTTTCATCTCCACTCAGCGGTTGTACATTCTCCCCTTATTTGTGAGGGTTTCCTCCACATGCTCAGGTTTCCCCGTGCAGTCCAAAGACGCGTGTTTCAGGTGAACTGGCCTATAGCGGGTGACTGCGTCACATTGCTCTGGTGTGCAGACTAGTAGATGACTCCAGGCGGTGTTGCATATCCAGCACTGCAAGTCACCTTGGATAAAAAAGGTGTCAGCTAAATACTAGTGATCGTGAACAGCTTTGGGCAAAAGCATCTGCTAGATGAACAAATGCCAGCGTACGCGTTCTTCGGAGACTCGTAGGAGACGGAAGAAGGTCTGTTGTGCGTAATGCAGCAGATGGCAGGGCTGCACCAGGAAACCGGCGCGGTTGTTAATGGTCTTCAGTCGTATGGTGACGTAATGAAAATGAGGCGGGAAAAATGCTTTTCCTCAAAATGTAATTGTATAAATTGTAGAAATGCGGTTGGGTAATGTAGCAAGACAGCGAGGGGCAGATCATTAGTCAGTATTAAATAACCGAATGAGTATTTTCCCCTTGTCATGTACTCACTGATGCCGGCGCTCAGAGAGTTCATTTAAACGCTGTATGTTAATTTAATCTCCGTTCATTCAGTTTTGCTGTTTCACTGTGTAATTGAAGCAGTTATCTGGTTTTGCTAATGTTAAGCAATGGAATCGGGTCTGTTTCCCCGGAGTGGGTTACCGCTCACCCCGAAGGTCAGTTTCTCACGTGGGCCCCATCCCCACCCGTCACCGCGTCTCTGATGTTCTGCTGAGATATAAGACCTGACAAGGCTGGATGTGCGTAACATTTACTGCTTCTATAAACATCAGCAAACCACGCTGATATTTACGTGCGGCACAAAAAAAAAAAAAGTGCACGGTAACATGAAAGGTTTGGTAATCCTCTTTATCAGAATGATTTACTGCAGAACTATTTCTTTGGTGCTCTCTGGTTCAAATATGCAACAGGCTGGTGGAAAATGTTGCTCGGTACCAGTCGCCACCATTGCGCCACCTCAATTTTTCCTGCCACCTGAGCGCTTCGGTGTAAGAGATCAACTAGTAAATAAATATCGTTTTCCAGAAAATCTCTCCACCAGATGGTAGTAACAGTCCATACAAATGTAACTGTTCAAGTCTCCTTTTAATAAAATTTGCAAATTGTTATTTTAAAAGTGACACCCAGCATGACAAGAAACCAAAATCTTACATTTAACTTATAAAATGTGTTTCAGAATGTTGTAAATGGGAAGACATAAGCTGTGCACATGTAACGTTACTCTAAACGTGCCTTTTACTATGTAACCAAAAGATTTGAAATAACTTAAAAATATTATTAAGCAAAGTATATAAATATACATATCCATAATATATGTTTAGGAAGTGTTTGTTTTTGTTTTTTGCTTAAAAATTGCCGAATAAATTATGAGTCACTCAAGTGTCTCCTGGATACTTGGATCATTTTTTTACGTCTCTGAAATCCCACTCAGAAATATGATTCATTTTTGTACGTACAAATAAGTGACACCAGTGTACCTGTTGCAGTTGAAGTTATAATTTGTAGTATTTATTTTATCAAAATACCATTTGTACATTATTTTATACTGATATGTAAACAAATGCTAAAATTTAAATGATCACAAAGCACTAATACTCAGAGAAAAGTGATTTGTCACAGTTATACATTGTTTGTTAAAAGTCTGAAATCCCTCAGCAAGACTGCGGTGTGTGAATCATGTGCTGCAGATTTCTAGAGTCTCTGCACGTGAAGAAACTGTGAGTGTCGTGTCATCTCCTGTGACATACAAGCCTGAAGAACACCGGGAGAGAACCTCACGTTGGGTTCCTCTGTCCAGCTCAAATGGACATAAGGTCTGACAAAGACGTTGCTGAAGGCCACTGAAGTCGGGCGACAGGTCAGGGAGCCGCACAGGATTTTGTTGTCATTTTTGATGTTAAGCTGTGCTCTCTGCTTCGAACCAAACAATGGTTTGAAGCTACCAGAGTCACAGTTGTGTTTGGTTTCCCACTCACATTAAATAAATCTCAGCTCTCCTATGCTCATCTTTAGTAGACTTTCAAAATGAAGCTAACAAGCAAAGACATTTTAAAGAGACCTTTTCTAATGAGAAGCACTGCGCTGCTCCAGGCAGCTGCTTATTCGGTGGCTTGTATGCTCTCTCAGACAACGGAACTCTGGTCCGGAGTGGGATCACACTTGACAGACAGTTCCCCAATGCCCACCCTGTGCCAGTTCTCACAGAGACTGTTGACCAGCTGCCCTTAATTAGAGACTCAATTAAAGCTGTTATATATGGCAGCCGGTCTGGGAGGAATTTGGAGGGAGGTCATTGGTCCCTGTTTGAGGTGATAGTTTGCACAGTTGGTTTTTGGGGGCTGTTACTGTGTTTCAGTTTCAATTAACGGTGACTTGTGTTAAAGGGACTACGTCCAACATTTTGGTTTGCTTTCTGACAAAAGTTTATTTTTGCTGGAAACCCTGCTGTCTGCTGCCTAAATCACTAGGCACTGGCAACCATGTGGCCTACATGGGTTTTACTTGCATGGATTTAGCTTTTTTATCTCCTCAGATAACTGGGTAATGCCCAGTAAATCACTGGAAGTAGCCTGTGGGTAATCCAGGTTTACTCAATATAGATCTGGCTGAATATGTTGTAAATTAGGCAGAGATTTATGATACCAGAGTTTTGAAGAATGCTGCGGCATGATGGGGCATGCTTGGTCCTCAGAGTGACCAGACAGGGAACAAGCGTGGGAGGATTTAGAGAGCCCCCCCGTATATTTAAACACTGCAAAACCAAAACCAATGGAATTAGACTCAGCCCAAGAATCTAGCAATAAAAGAGCCGCCACACTAACTAAACATGCCCAGAAATAGCAGCAGAGACATTTGCCTAAACTTTAACTTCTTGCTCGCTCTCAAAGAAAAAGAAGTTTCACTCTTTGATGTTTTAATCTTCCCAGTTGGCCTCACCTAGTGCTTACTTCCTGGTACCAAGTTCACCCACCGTAGTCCTAACAAGGAACAGGTTTCACAATTACAAGACCCTGAACCAGCTTTGAATTTTTTAAGATATGCTTTTGAATTAAAGAATCTTCACTGGCTAGTGTTAGTTTTTTATCTGACGAGTACCTTTGGGAAGCCAAAGGTCGTGCATCTCCGAACAGTCCCTGTCGAACGGTGATGAGCGGTTCTGGTGTCACCTCTCTGAGAGCAGCCTGGATACTACTCGGTATCACATGGATTCAGAGTAGCGCAAACAAGCTGTTTTCGACCTCAGACATGAGCGTGAGGGGATGATGATCGGCACTCCTAAGCCGTGTACCTGTGTAAACCCCCTGGCCACCCGCCAACTCATTATCCATGCCGTCTCCAGGCAGCCAAGCCAGGAGGTTTGCTGTGTGGAGCTTTTGCTCGATTAGCTCCGGGGAGATCTTTGTAAACAGAGCTCAAGTGGTGCCAGACTGCCACCACACACCCCATAGAAAAGCCGCAACCAGAGAAATGGTGAAGGGGGCACCAGTGCACCAGTATGAGCCAAGCTGCCCTCTGCACCCCAAAGTCTGCTTCCTGTGACAAAGAGTCCCCACAGACGGTTCCAGCAATCGTACAGCAAGCCACACCAGGTATCCCCTGTTTCCATTTGGTCAGACGTTTCTTTTTCCAATCAGGACTCCACATTAAGATGTACATGGCGGCTGTGGGTGGCATCTCTGTGCTGACACATACAGGCTGCCTGCAGAGCCTGCTGTCACACCGTTGTCGCATACTATTCTCCATTAGCAGCCGTCAGCCCCCCCCCCCCCATCTTTTCTCCAGCCTTTTCACGAGCAGACTGAGAAGCGGAGGTGAACGGGGAAGTGGATGTGGAAGCGGTACGGAGCACTTACGCCACTATTAGAGTCCTAGGGCACATCCCTCAGAAAACTCCCAGCTGTCTTTCGTACTGACAAGGTTTTACGGTTCATTGAAACCAGTCATTTACGCAGACAAACAGGAGGGAGAAAACAAGACGTGTTTGTTTGGGAAAAACGGTGTCGTGATGTGTTGCGTCCACATCTGTGTAACTGTGTGTCTCAGGGGAACTGTGTTGAGGGGGGCTTCCTGGGACTTTCGCTGATGCGGCCAGTCATCCGGCAGCTCGGCGGATCCCCCCGTGCAGCCCCTGCCCACTTGTGGCTGGAGGAGAGGTGAAGTGGTCCACCGAGAGCAATGCTGGCAGAGTGTCGGTGACAGAATGCAGCCCCCCCAGGCCCTTGCAGACCTTTCCCTCATTACCATGTCACCAGCATCTCTAGTTCACCACAGGCCGCTGTTTAGGGAAGATATCTTGAAGTGGAAATGAAAAGTTAATTCTAAAGCCCACTGATGCATAAAGGTTATAAATGAAAATGACAAATTAAAATCTTAGTGAAAGCCAAGTTCACTTCATTATTTACATTATCGGTT
The DNA here is from genome assembly GCA_900497675.1 of Arapaima gigas. Taxonomy (NCBI): domain Eukaryota; kingdom Metazoa; phylum Chordata; class Actinopteri; order Osteoglossiformes; family Osteoglossidae; genus Arapaima; species Arapaima gigas. The sequence goes on along the minus strand of UFQX01000523.1, from coordinate 606,776 downwards.
GTTTTTTTTCCCCCCGCGTTATATCAGCCTTCTTTGTTAGTTTCCCCATGTAAATTTTTCTCCGGATTATTATCCTTGCTGATAAGAACATAATTCTTTGACAATGTGAGGGAAGCTGCTCACACACTGCTGTCATGCCAGTAGTTCATGGTTATGGGAATTTAGCTTAACTGTAGTCATACTGAACCTTGAGGGTTATTAAAAATGCACCTGTGTGCTAAGACATTATTTCTGTTAAGTATGGACTGTGTGATGTGATAAAACATTGCGGTAATTTAGCCGGCAGACTGGATCACCAAGGGGGGCTGAAGAAACCCGTCTCTTCAAGATCCTCTTGTCATAACAGAAGACTTTTGAAGACACTTCATTGTCTGGTCTCTGCATGCATAGCTTTGGTCAGCAACTCAAAGGGCTTTGCTGGAGTTACTGGAAACACCCAGAAAATACAGTTCTGACCCAGCCGGCCACAGTAGTGAAGTGACCCGTATTGTTTTGTAACGCACCATGGCAACTGTACAGATAAATGATGTCTGGCTGGAAGCCATGTTCCTTTAAGCCAGACCAAAGCAGGTTATATGTGGATTTTCATGGTTGCCATAGTTATAACTTCTCAAAATTGATTCTAAAGCATGAAAAATATAAATCAGTATTCATGCAACTATTTTGATTGTCCCATTGCTTTGGGGCTCACTGACGTACAAAATTGCTCAAAATATAAAATATGCTTGGGAATATCTTACTTGCCCATCGAGAGTATAAGAAAATCATCTTATTGTCACTCACATTCCTCTTGTTCTCCTGTGGAAAATAGTGCAGGTATTATTTTACCAAATATCTTTGAAAGAAAGAATAGATATCATAGCAGATTCACGGGCGCTGTCTAATGTTTATTGTTTACACGGTGAGCATTCATATGATTCCTACATTTCTTTTTAACATGTCTGAGGTGCCCCAAGTACAAGTCACAGGTGTTACACCATTATGACATTTGTTTTACATCAGTACGTGCCTGTCTGTGAATTTTTGGAAGGAATTTTATCCCACAGTCGCTGCTGTTTCTGCAGGGGTGAGTGACTGACTGACAGCGACACATCTCCATCTCTGAGGAGTGTCAGCTGAGGGTATCCAGAGTCCCCGTGGAGGCAGTCCCACAGGAACCTGCCTGCTGGTTATGTAAACACTCGCCTATTGCTCCATCTCACCCTGAAGCCATCCCACTAGCTTGCAAAACACACGTGGATCACAACAGCAGTACAATTAGAAACAGGTGAGTCCAGACAGAGAAGATGCAGCGGTGACTTTTAATGGTGCATTTGTTTTTTTTTCTTCTTCTTCTTCTTCTCCAGAATGAGCCAATTGCTCAAGTGCAGTTTGCTCGTGTATTCGAGTGAGGGTGGAGAAGATGGTGGGCCCCTTTCCTAGAGTGTCCCTTCTCAATGTCATCGAGCGGGGCTTGTCACAGCATAACCTTTCCATGTCCCAGTTTGAGACGTCCTCAATTGTGCTGGTGGTCCCTCCATGGGACTGGCTCTCCGGTCCCAGCCCCTATTAATAGACATACACTTGTCTGCACTACTTTAAAAGTCTTCTGTGGGACCTCCATATACTTTTTAGAAATTAGATTAGATTAGTGAGTTTGCAGACTTTTGGCAAGACTCCCCTATTTTAAGTGAGGGGAGCTGCCCCGGGAAATAGACAGTCAAGGAAGGATGAAGTTGTGACTCCAGATGATCTACTGTTCAAGTTTGCATTAAAGCTGAAGCTTTAACTTTTTTCTCTTTGTTCCTTGTTTTACCGTTCATTCCTTGAGAGGAAAGGAAAACAGTTCAACAGCCCCTATTTGTGTCACTTGTTGGAAGCGCTCGCTTTCCGTGGTAAATATCACTTGGTTTCCTTCTGATTTTGAGGGATTCTTACCAAAAACTGTTGTTGAGGTCGCTTCTAATACCACCAGCTAAACAGTTATTGTCGCCTCGTTGACATCAATTGACATTTACCACCGGGGTCCCCAGATCATTCACCAACTGCCCGCACTTTGAATAAATGTCAAATAATGCCATATGCCCATGGCTGCCCTAAATTTTTTTTTGGCCGTTTTTCTCATGCTGTTTTATTCTCTCTTATCTGCTTTGGCATTTCTAATGTTGGCACAGATGTGCGTCTTCATTGATTCCATGTCCAGAAGCCACAGAGCAACTTGCAACATGTCGTCCTGGGAAATGGACTCTGATTTTTGGAAAAATTAGGCACGGTCCCTGGAGACAGTGGGCACAACCCAGTCGTGGGTACAATGTAATAAAAGTGGCTCCGAAAGAGTTAAGTCACCTCCGAGGGATGTTTATTTGGAAATGCTGGAGCATGAAGAACAGTCTTTGTGCTGATGTATCACAGGGCATTTTACTGTGTCGTGTGACTTTTTGATTTTAACTGGAACAGCTTTCTCATTACACAAACATCATAAAGTCTATTGCTATGTAAATATTGGAACTAATTTGAAATTCCCTCTGACTTAATGTAGCTACCACAGTTAGCATTCCAATAAATTACTGTTTGCTCCCAGTGAATGTAAAATGCATTCGTTTTTACATATTTCCTTCACGAAAACCAGTCGCTTCACCACACATGAATACGTCGAGCAGAGCCTCATACAAGAAAAACAATCCACCGCAGTATCAGTATGTGAAAGCCGCTTTAGAATTAATCCTCACAGAAAATAACAGACTTGCTTTTTCATAGCTTTTTTCAAAGAATGATGGTCCATATTTAAAAGCAGAATAGCCGTGCTGCATCCGGCACTGTCGCAGGTTGGTTCACCAACTGCTGTAGATTTCACATTTGAAATAATCAGGCTTGCGTTCAACTGTTATTGCAGTAAAGGTAAATAAAGCGCAAGGAATGGAAATGTGAAGCATGATGCATTGCTAAACATTATACCTGCTACCATATTTTCTGGCTGTGGTGCGAATTTGCATCTCAGCGAGGAATCTGTTCGATATTAGAATCCATCTCTCTGTAGAACATATCTGACAGAATGAAAAAACAAAGACACTGATATCGCAGTATGATCTCCAGGTCTCCCAAAATGAGAAGCAGGCCCTTCGCTATGTTGTTTACGCTCTTACGTCTCTGCTGTGGACCCCGAGGCCCACGCAGGCGCTCACACACACTTCACACACTTCACACACTTCACTGCAGTGGTTCACGGGGACTCCGGGGGCTGCGGCATCGTTCTGTCCCTCACACGGTTAAGAGAAGACTGACATTTAGCAATAATAGGCCAAACTAATGAGGCATTAATAAAACCCTTTTATCCCTCTGCCTACCTGCGACAGGCCGGCCAGACGCGCTTAATAACGGTCCAGATTTTAAAATACCCACGTTGCTTTGCAGAACGTAGGTCCTCCCAGCATGTGGCAACCAGTGCATTATTCAGGAGTGTCATAGTCTGAGGTGCCTGCAGCCTGAGGGCAAACGGTACTCTGCACTCGAGGGGAAGTGCCAGACAGGCTCCTCCAAGGATAGTTTTGCAGGTAATCATGCTGTGATGGAAGCTTGCAAAGTTTCCCTGTATTTTATCTTCACCGAGCATCTTCTGGTCATTTGTCATAGGCGGATATTGGGGCCCGGGACAGAGGATGTGCACTCCAGGTTCCGCCAATAAGTTATTTATGTCGGGTGTACAACAGACACCATGTACAGCTCTTTCATCTCCCAAAACTGCTGCTGTCACACAGTACTTGATCAACAAGCCTGCTGGTAAGTCATTCAGGTCGTGCTCTGGCACGCTGCACAAAACACATCAGATAGAGAGCGAGCATAACATTGTTTGATGGTATTTATGCCCTTCTCCAACAGTCCATTAAAAGAAAGCATCATTCATGTTCACCTGCAAATGTTTGAGCACTTACATAAAGAGGCGCATAAAAATCTCACGTAAAACTGCTAAAATAATTTTCGCGGCCACTGCTCCGAAATTCGCCAATTTGTTTCCCGCGACATTTTTGCGTGTTATTTCCACGTGAAATTTCCCTTTTACAGTTGAAAGCCACAAGCGAAGGGCATTATTGACCTCTGATGGGTGACTTGTCAGTACAAGTGGCCACCCTCCCACAGATGGATAGCCGCTCAAAGAAACGGACTTTCCTCAGTTTCAGTAATCTGAACCCTGTGTCTCGTGATGACATCACGGTGACAGGGCACCCGACCGGGGAAAACACCCCGCGAGGCCCAGAGCTGAGCTGCATCTAAGTGAGGAGGCGCTGAGTTGACGTTGTCTGACCTAGAGGACAACAGCAGAGGGACAAAAGCTCTGTTTAGGCTGCGTGCTGGAATCCATCTGACAACTTTTTTCGCTGACCGTCGCTGATTTTGTGGTGTTATCGCCGTCCCTCGCTTTGGACAGTACCGTCTGCTCCCTTCTTCCAAAAATCTGTGCATTCCTCTCAGAACAGGACTATGGCTCATTTGTGTTCAAGTTCACGGACAGGTGCAGAGCATGTCCAGTTAAACATTCTGACTTTCTTCTCAGTTCATCATCCATAATTAAACACCCATGAATATTTTCATACCAGCAGTTGTTTGTGGAAATTCACTGAAATATTATAACATGGCTGTATGGTCTGTCCTATTTTCACTCTTCTTTAAGTCTCAAATGCCTGTCTGGTGAATAACAGCTGCTGGCAATATGTGGCTCAGATTGTGAGTCAGGTAGACACAGGTCAAGAATACTTAATAGACAGGTTACATTCAGGTTTAAATGGCAAAAAATGTAAAATTGTCAGTGACAAGGCAGAATTTCTCAAGATTTATAATCAGCTGGTCAATATTAATTTTTTTTAAGTACCACATACTGATACTAGTTCAAACAGCAGGTTTTCTTTCATTTTGTTGCTGCTCTTCTTCACAGTTACTTTCAAAGTTCTGATGAAGCCAGCGATGATTGACCTGTGTATATCACGTGACAGTTTGCTGTACCAAACCAGGGTAAATACTTTCCTCGGTGGGATTCAAACCAGGAACCTTCAGATTACAAGACAACATCTTTAAACACTACACTACCTGGAGTAAGCATCAGCTGTAATGCTTGTTGTAACATCTACGTTTCTTCATTTAGCAGACACATTCTCCAAAGTGACACACAACTGTTGTGTCCCATCCAGGGGGCTGTTTCACGGCCAAGGACCCCCATGCTTCGGGAATATGCACCAGACCACCGTGACTCTGCTCAGGATGAGCGGTTAAAGAAAAAGATGGATTGAAGGATGAACTTTAAATGCCAGCACATGATTCCTGGAACTACTGTTTTGTCTGAACCTCAGCTTGTCTGTGCGCATTACGAGAAGCTGGGTCTGATACGAACTACAAAGGTGATTACCGATGGCGTGATGTAAATTTATGGAGCCATTTAGCAGCAACGCACTGCAATGTACATTTTAACACCCGCCCTTAATTTACAGCTCATATCCAAGTTCGGGGTGCTTTTTTAAAAATAATTCTTTCAGATCAGGGCAGATGGAAGTAGATCTGGTTTTCCAAAAAAAAAAAAAAAAAAAAACCACATGCAGGTCCAAAAAAGTGAACCCACACATTATTAGTGGTCCCCTGCCCCCTGCGCTGCGCACACAGTCAGGTGGGCAGTGCGGGTGATGAAGGCATCAACACGGGTTCCTCTGACACCCCCATCTCTGCCTTCGAGATGCAGTCAAAGGCCAACGCTGAACTTTGCAACTCTGTGCAGTTCCACCTAGGACCAAACATTACGGCTCGTGTGAATTTCCGCTGTGCTCCCCTGAGTCACATTTGCATCTTGTTAAAACAGAACAATACAATAGGAAGGCATGCAGTTGTAAAGCGATCATTACCTCATTAGTGGTGCTAAACAGCCAAGATTTATATCATAGGAATCTGATTGAGTAAATTGGCAGCCTGCTGTTCTCTTCAAACGCTGGCAATTTCCTATGAAAATTCAATAAAGACGAATTTTATCCTCCTAATTTCTGCGGAATCTGCTGTAATGTATTTTATCTGCCATCTTCACGTAAAGGGCTGAACATCAGTTTAAAAAGCCAAATGGTGATAGCGTGTTATTGAGTCTGCTGTGATTTTGGTGCAGCTCGCAGTATGGAAGAGAACGGAAAGAGCGCGACGCGCAGTGCAAGTTTCCAGTCACGGGCGTACACTAGCCGAGTTACCTGGAGCTACCTGGGTCGAAAGGCGCATCTGTGGAAGGGTGAGACATAATAACACACTATAGAACCAACAAACTGTTGATAAACTATTAAAGGGGCTGCGTTTAGTGTGCAAGTATTGTTAATACTGTCAGACAGGTAAACACCACAGAGAGTGGCAAGTGTGCTAGTCCTATTTAAATAAAAAAACAAGATATATATCGGCAAACTTTATTACCCTTATGGGCACCGACCATAGTAACGTGCACCAAATGTTATAGCAACAAAGTTTATTACTTTTCAGCTTTTTGAGTTTCGTATATTTGTGTGTGTGTGTGTGTGTGTGTGTGTGTGTTTGTGAGAACGTGCATCAGCGCAACTATACATATGTGTGCAGAGCATCTATGAGGTGTGCAGATTGGGGTGCAGACATTAGGAACAAATTATGTCACCAAACTTTATTATCATCCAATTTGTATGTGTTTTGCCGAGAATGTGTGAGTTTTGAATTTTAATTTTTCTCAGAATAATAAGTAGCCCTTTTTGGAGTTTAATGAACTTGAATACACAGCCTCACTTGAAGAAGGTGTGAAGAAGCCATGTGCTAAATTCCAAGTCTGTGGCTTGAAAAACAAAGCTGTGCATAAAAAAAACAAATGGGCAAACAAACAAACAAACAGACTGAGATTGAGGTTTATAGATATGAGATGTGCCGTATGGCAGATGTGTGGACAAACAGCAGTTTAGAAAAGATCTAGAGAATAGAACCATTTAACCCTGTATTTAGGAAGACCTCTATTTCATCCATATTGGTTTATTATCCATGAAAAATATTAATTTCTCACTGACAGTATAAAATCCTTCTTCATCTGCTGTTAATGTAACCGCATGACCATAATGTCTAACAGTGAACAGTCTTCTGGTGACATGTACATTTACCAAGTCGAGGTCTTAACAGGCCCCTGAGAAAGTTACATAAACGGGCTGCTTTTAATTCAACTTTTAACATTTAAGCACACTTTTGTGCTGATGATAGTAAAAAGGAAAACCCGGTTCAAAAGTATGTAAGTGCAACTGGAGAGTCCAGGTCCAAATGAAGGTCCTCATGAGCTCCACTCCTTCCACATTCAATAAAAAAACAGTTCTGTTCAATAACATCAAACCAGAAATAGTGCCATGTTGTGCAGGCAACTGAAAGATGCTCCTGTAGACAAAAGGTAATGATTCATGTAAGTGCTGCTGTTTTGCAATACAGAATAAATTGTAACTCACTCTCAGAGCAGCAACAAAAGCCCCAAATTCCCCTATTTTTCCCACCGCTGTCTTGACATTGTTTGCAAAATGTGCATAATACTGCTGTAGATTGATGTTCTGTTCTGATTTCTTTGGAGCAGTTTTGACAATTTCTGAAAACATCCAATGAACAGAATTGCCTTATTTTAAACATAATGTGGAAATTTTAATGGCCATATTGTGTGCAAATAGTGCAGTAAAACACACAAAGACCAGCTATAATCCCGCTCTGAAGAAACCTACCGGATAGTCAGCGCGTCAATACTGTAGCACAAAAGGCCAATACACAACTGTATTGGGGGACCCCCAGAGGGCCAGTGGTCCCCCAATACCCAAGGTCCCACTTCTTAAACCGAAGGGTACAGAATGATGAGAGGCACCATTTGTTGAAGGCAATATGTTGCTTTGTTTTTCGGCGCATTGATTTCAGTATATTAATTTCCTGGCTTTATGACTATAATTTTGCCACTTAACATCCACACAAGGAAAAAGGGGCACATGTCATATCCTGTATACTTGACACTGACTTGCATAAAAACTCCTATTTCTCTGGACTGTTAGGTTTTTAAAAACACGTTCAGTAGACATTTACTTTTTTAACATGAAGGCTAGAGTATGTTCAGCCCTTACATTGAAATTTTCAGAAAATTCATTTCCAGGGGCCTTAGGAAGATATTCCTGGCACTTCCTCGGGGTAAAGTAAAGCTGTTGGATGCCACTGGCTGGGTGGATGTGCCGTCAAGTCCAAATCCATCTCGTAGTGCCCACTTACATGGTTTTCTGGGTAGGGTAGAGTGTAAGTGGTTGATCTTAGCCTTCTTATTTGTATGTCTGTGGGGTGCAAACACACAGAAAACATCGACACTCTGGACACCCTCCACTGGATACTATTCCAGGCCCATCAAGCAGCTCAGGGGCTGCGAGGCCCCAGCTTTCCCTGCTTTGTCACCATATACTTTGATTCCTATTATATTCCCTAAAATAAGTTTATTTTGAGTCTTTGCTTACCGCTGAAGAAATCACAAAAGTCTTTCATCCGGTGTCATAAGCCCACCGTTCATATGACATGAGGAAAATGATGTAATAAAATGTATTAGAGAATATTAAAAAGTAAAATAAAACTTTTGCAGACTGTTTGTGAATTTCTTGCCATGTTGTGAGAGGTTAATGTAGAATCTTCTGCTCTACATGTTCCATAAGCCAAACAGCTGCCTTGGGAGTGGGAGGTTTTCTAGAAACTCAGTGTATTACATTACAGTGAAGCAGAGCTGGTCTAAAGTTGCAAACCTGTTCACCAGGTTCTCTAGGTCTCAGAACTGCTGTAAGCTGGCCATGAGTAGCAGACCTTCATAGACATTTTGGAGTGTTGAACAGAGCAGAAGAAGAGTAACCCAGTCAGTCCGCATTGTTGAGGAACATCAGCACAACAACAGCCCCCTGAGTCCCTGAGATGAGTGGGAGAGGTGTATATATACCCACCATGCTCTAACTCTGTTCGTCCTCTTTACATAACATGGAAAAATAAAGATCAGTCACAGTTGTGCAAGGCTATTTTAAGTTCTGTTGTTTTTCCTTAAAATGTGATGCATCACCACGATTTGAAGGGGAAAGACTGGGTGTAAAAGTGATAATTATATTAGCTGACAGTGGTACAGGTGAGAGGTGTTCAGCTGGGCAACCATAGCCAGGGGAAGTGAATGACAGGCGTTTCTCAGTCCTTTTTTTTTTGAGGGTATTATAGCTTGCGTGCAGCAGGGTTGGCTGGCAGTTTGTAAAGCTGCCATTTAACCGGAAGGTCAAAGTAATGGAAATGTGCAGGAGGCAGCAATCTTAACGTGTGAACAGAGACCGTCCGTGGGGATGAGGACCCCACCGATGTCCTCACTGCTCCAAATCCCAGCATTTCACTGTTCAAATTAAATTCTAAAGGATAAGTGTGTTCACAAGTGAATGACTTTACTGACAGCAGGGGTTGTTGAATTTTATTACAACCCCAGAGGTAAACCGAGAAGGTGCACTAAAATGCAGCCAATGATTTATCTCTCGCTCTCTCTCACTCCCGCCTCACACAGTCCAAAGTGCAGCTGAATTCCAAACAGCCGTGACGCACTCGAAATATTTTGGTTCTCAGTGTCTCTTGGTGTCAGTCTTCCAGTCACCATAACTGAACAATCTAAATAAAAGACAAGTGAAGAGAACGTGAGCAAACTGCGATGGAGACTGGGAAGAATTTGCTCAAAAGCGTAGTGATTTTATGCCGGTGGAACATAAGCAGCTCTCCAGCTCTGTGTATATTTTCAGTAAATCAAACCCCAGGTGCAGATGGAATTTTGTGAACACTTCATTTAATATGATATTATGCATAGCAACGAGAAAGTGCATTTTGCCTGAAACTTAAAATTTTACTGTGAATGTGAGAATGTATGTTGGACATATAATACAGGTGTGTAATAAAAAAAAGAACATTTATGCCTGTTTTCCAGAGATAGCTGTCGAGAAGAGTGAAGATCAGGATTATGATATATACAATCAGATAAGCTGGTTCAGGGAGTATATACAGTAAAAAATGTGACTTTCCTTAGAAAAACAATCATTCTGAAGGGATCCTGAAAGTTGAAAATTACACTAAGAAAAGTTATAATAGCACTGATTTGCAGTTGAAAGTCTATGTTCCTTTGTGCAGTATACTTAACAAAATGGTCTTATTGCTGTTGAATCTATGCGGCTGTGTGAGTTTAAACACACATCGAAGGGGCTGCAGGAGCTGTGAGTCAGAAATGCACATTTGAATGCGATTATAATGAGCTGCTAAACAATCGAGAACATTTTCCCCCATCGGTGGTACCACTTGCTATTCCTCCCCATTTACTATTAATGTCAGTACCAGAGTAATTTGACATGAGGTGTACATCTGTCATAGAGTCATCGCTGACATCACACCCATATTCCCAACCACCATTTTCATCTGTTCTTTCCAGGAAAAAGAGTCCCAGGAAAACAGAATGGGCGGCACGTGCATGTTAATAGCCTCAGGAAGTTACCGAGATCACTGGCTGCCATTTTTAATGGTCGGGTGCTTAGCGCTGTGATTTAACTGCTAAAGGAAAACGAAAAACAATGCCAGTAATCGGGGAAAGTAATGAAAGTAACAAGGGTAAGTAATGGCACATTGCACAATGTTAACATTTCCAGTCTTTCCAGTGTCTGAAAATTGCATCTTTTACACCTTGAACTAACAATGGAGCCACAGATACACTGGGTTCTTTTTTTCTGATAGCATGAAATTAAGCTAATTTTGCATGAAGAACTTGCAGGGGAGGGAGACAGCTGGTATGTTCCAGTGAAGCAAGTCACACTTTTAAGATAACAGCAGAGCGAGAACATCATGTAGCACAGAAGAGTTGACAAATGTGCTTTGGAAATTAGGTCTTGGCTTATCGATCCAGAGAGTTTTTTCATATGGCCTGAAAAACACTGGCCCTCTTTAGCTTTTGAAACGCATTAAAGCTTATCTACTGCAATGATGGAAGAGATTCATAACAGCAGACAGAAAACATTAGGCTAAAACAACATGTGCTCTTCATTCATTTTTCTGTGACGTTAGCATAAAGACAGGCCTGGTATTGCATCTTCATTATAGCATCTAAATTTCTTTGGCCCACAGCCTTAGGCCTATGTTAAAAACACAAAATTGCTAAATTCAATCGAACATGTTTTGCAATTCATTAACATAATTTTTTCACTCTCAGATGTTTAATACCGTACTGCAACCAAAATGCATTTGCAACATATTTGTAAAAGTATTAATCCACATATATTTTTTCTCTGCACTGAAATGGGAATGGAAAATATTCCCCGTTCTTTGATTCTGAAAAGTAGCACCCACCCCGTCTTAGCAGAGAAACAACGATTAAACTATGAAGAAGACATAGCGAACCTCGGGTCGCACGGATATTTCCCTTAATGGAGCGAGTGCTTTGACGCTACGTGCGGAGTTAGCGGTCCATGTAGAAATCTGCTCAGTAATGCTTGTTATCATAGGCTTGTAGGCAGAGGATTGGAGTCCCAGCAGCACAGATTGGGTTTCAGTTAAAAAAAAAAAAAGTCTTGTACAATGGGTGGTGTGCCAATATAAAGTTCATAATATGGAAAGATTGCCTAAAGATAAACTTTATTAGAAAAAAATCTAGCAGTGGAACAACTGAAGCCACTGAGGTTATGGCAGGGGAAGTGCATAATATGAGATGTGGTAAGCAAAATCCCATAGGCAATAAAATCTATATTTCAAGAGTTGCAGCGCATGCAGCAAATGCGGGCCGGGTCCTTTGAAGCCTGGATGCTGGGAGATGGAAGGGGCTGGCACCATTTGAAAGGAACTATGCCAGTGGTGGAGGATTCTCTTTGAGTCCCTCTGACAAAGTGCTGATTCCCCTCGTCGCGCTACCCTACCCGGCCGTGCGGTACAATCCTCTCCGACTTGCTGCGGTTCTCCTGTAGATTTGGGTGGAAGTCAGGATTTGTTCTGCGCCGTGAGTGCTGCTCAGGGATTGCGGCGCGGTTCCTCTCTCACGTCGAACCCACATCCCCAACAGCAAACACAGTAATGCCAATTCCATGTCTTGCCTTGAGATTTTAGACCTATCCAAACTACTGTGCAGCCAGGCACGCAGAGAGCACAGCAGGAGGAGATGTGAGGAGAAACTGAATCACTGGCTCTAATGTAATGGTCTGATGAGATTTTTTATTTTATTTATTTTTTCTTTTTTTTAAGATATTACCGTGGAATGCTTAAGTGCATGAATGGAATGGTACATTGCATTCTGTCATTTGTAATGTGCTGGATGGACCATCTTTAGTGGCTTTGGTCAGGGCACTGCGTTATTACAACACTAGGGCAGTGGGGCACATTTCTTAGTTCCCACCATTTCCAGAAGCCAGAAGGTGAGGGACCGATAAACTCCCTCTCAAATTTTACACAAGGACTTCTTCTACCTGTTTATATAACTGAATATTTTACGGAAGGAAGGAAGCGCCTTCTTTGAGGATACAACTCCACGGGCCGTCCTGGGACATGAAACAGCAACCTTCAAGTGTGTGTTCCTAACTGCCATGCTACCTCCTGCCAAAAGGGTAGCCTGATTTAGGGCGAGCACTAATTCAGGGAAGATGGAACACAGGTAGGGGGTGATGGAAGATTTACTGTGGGAGGCTAATGAAGGCAGGAAGATAAAGACATTTAGGCAATTAATTATGGTGAAATACGCATTACATTCAAATGCCCTACAAGAAGTAACACCGCATGGTGTGCCATGGGTCAGTACAATGATTCTGTGTGATTTGTGACAGCATTGTTTACAATTGGGATAAGCTGTTGGCAACAAACTGACATTTATTCTCTAGTGGACACTTTTCTGCCAAGCAGCCTTCAAGGTTCAAGGTTCACTTTATTGTCATTCCATGTTTGTGCCAATGGCGCACAATGCACTAAACAGGCACCATGACAAGAAGGATCAAGACAGACATTAGGAGGTTTTTGACAGATAGGTAATAAAAAGATAGACAACTGAAGATAAATCAGTTGATAAATAAGTGGTGTTTAAATGCAGAAGTACAAAAAGTGCAACCATTACATCGTAGTGCAACAGACAGAAAGGGTGGCAGATACAGAGGGAGATTGGCAGGTAATGGTGGAGGAGGTCATCTGGTAAACTGTCCAGAGTTCAGCAGCCTGAAAGTCTGTTCCTAAGCCTGATGGGGTTGGCCCACAGGCTGCAAGAGCAGTGCAACAGATGGTGGAGGAACTGAGAGGGGTCTGTGGTGATGGTATGAACTTTCCTGACACACCATAACGTAGGTGGTCTGGATGGTGGGCAGTGGAATCATAGTGACGGACTAGGCAGTCTTCACTACCCGCTGCAGAGCTCCTCGATCAGATGCAGTCCAGTTCTCACGCCGGGATGAGGTGTGGATGTTCTTTGTGGCAGGGTGAGGATGGGGGACGAATGCTTTCTTCAGTGTCCTCAGAAACTGGAGATGCAGCACTGCCTTCATTAATTATCTAGCATGTACATTAGTTGGTGCCTTTGTCCAAACAGGTTTATAATGCTAAATGCACAACACTAAACTGCCTACAATCATTCACCCATTTATGTGGTATATGGTACAGATTACACACATACCAAGGGCAGTGTGCAGTCACCAGTTCACCTGAAACACAAGTCTTTAGTCTGTGAGCGGAAACCAGAGCACTCAGAAGAAACCTACCAAAATGAAAAGAACACGCAAACTCCACAAATTCAGAGCCGACTGTGATCCCATGTCAGAATTCACAACCGAGGTCCTGCGAGGCTACCTGCTGCAAGACCATCCATTCTTGATGTCTTTAAAAAAATCTCACCATTAGACAATACATTTCACAAATTGTTGCCAAGTTAACAAAACATTTTAATTTACTGGGGCAAGTGCACTAATATGGTGGGGTAAAAACAATGACACAGGCACCATATCACTGGACTGCAGAAAGAGATGCATTTAAATGCCTCATAATAGAGAGCCCGTAGGAATCTGGTGCAACATGAAAGATCAAGTAACCCTTCTGGCAATGTTTTACGAGCGCCTGAGTTGACTAAACAATAAGAAAAGCATAGATGCCTTTTGATTTGATTTTGCTGAGCACCTCCTCGCTTCAGACTTATCAATATGGTGACATTTAGCTGAAAGAGAGGAAATGTGCTCAAGGTGTCGAGGAGATGGGGAAAGGAACCTATAGCGGAGTGGTTATGTAACACATGGGCTGCAGACAGGCAGCTGGAAGTCATTGCTTTAACAAGTGTTGCGTCTCTCTGTTCACAGGAAAGGACACGGGAAGCCGTGACAAGACAGGGTTTCTTTGATTTGACCACAGTCTGTTCTCCCAAACAATTTTGATGGAAGGGACCTCTAACTCGCCCTGTTCAGTCAGAAGAATAATTTGGGGAAAGGTGGCAACAGTACCGTGATTACCTGACTTTGTTTGAAGATTAATATGGAAAATATCTTCTATCCAAAGGACCTGCTTGTCACCCAGTGTATATTTGAACAGATTCTGGAGTAGGTTTATTGGGATAATTTGAACATATGAGTTCTCACCAATGGTTTAGAGCTGCAGTGCTCTCCTATTAGAAGAAGTAATTATCATTAGTCCCCCCATCTATCCACCCATCCAGTCATTACTGTAGTGATTCAAAATGCACTCCAGGACGCATGGGGCCCATAGTTTACATCTCAGTAAAGATGGAAAGTAAAAGTGATCTTCTAACTAAAGTGTTACACTGTTCATTTCAATCATGACTGCTTTTACAACATGCTGTAAAACCTACAATGATATTCCCCCGGGTTTTACTATGTGCCGTTTCTAAAGCTACGTCATCTCTGTCTTCTGCTGTATATTTCACCTTATATTTGAAATGTTGGTAATTCGTTTATTTTAACAGTTTCTCAGAGAATCGGACAAACTCATGAAACAGTTTTACACAAGCAGCGTTTTTGTAGGTAATAATTATGTCGAATCAAAACTTGCATTTAAATAAATAGGTTTATTTTAAAAAAGTGAAATGTGCTATAAACGTGGTGCCACAGCACAAACTTTTTCGGACAGCATCTGGCTTTGACTAAACACGTAACAGAATACAGTAGAGTTTATTGCAATATTAGTGTATTACAGTAGACTGGACAGTACTGTACAGTATTTACAGCATTTGTAGATTTTTTTATTCATTCTGATTATTAGTCATTTTTTATGAATAAGCTTCTGATAAAAATTTGTTAGACCAAAAGTTTTCATTCGGATCCCAATACATAGGTAATAATTTTTAAGAGCTGTTATAGCAAAAATTTGGATATAGAGAGTTCAGATACTGAGGGACTGCTGCAGTGATCACAAACTTTGGTAAAATATAATAAGTCTGTTGAAACCTCAAAGATATCATCCATCACTGAATACTAAGAAAACAATTAAAGAGTTAAATTTGTGCACAAAATTTCATTTTAAAATAAAAGACTTTTTTTTTTTTTACCTTTTAACCATGTACTGTCTCTGGAGTGCAGGTTCCCTGAAGTTAAACATGGTAATAGTTGGTTAAGGTGACAACCAGAAACAATCCAATTAACACACAACACACCCCACAGTCCTGATGTATTGCACTGGGCTGCAGAATAATGTGGCACACATCAAAGGTAATTCCTTGTATTTTAATTTAGATTAAAAATGTCTAAAAGGTGTGAGTCATCTTGTAACTGAAATCCTTTAAGAAAATCACTGAACATTTTAAACCCTCTTAAATTAAAGTGCTGTTCAGAAGCAGCTTGGCATGAAAATGGAAGAATTATGTGGGATCTGGGTTTCTTCAAGCAGGCCTGCTGTTTCAGGACTGGATTTTATTATTACTTTGTTGCATGGCAGAGATTATTACTAAAAGTAAGTTACAATTGTACCTGTTGTAATACAGCTGGACATCTGCCTCCAGCAAGTCTGGGTAAGTACTATGCTTAGAGGTCCTACAAAAGGGTCCAGCCATATGGCTTGAACCAACAACCTTCTACTGTGGTTAAGTGTTCACACTATCTACTACACAGGTAGGCTTCCTTACATGTGACACTGAGGGAGACATAACCCTGAGCACCTTGTAATACTTAAACTTACTTAATACTTAACTATAAATATGAAGCTAAAAAATCTCACAGAAACCTAATAAAAGACTTAGTGATGTAGTACAGTGTGTGTGTGTGTATATATATATATATATATATGTATAGATATATATATATATATATATAGAGAGAGAGAGAGATTTAATGTAACTGTAACAGATAAAACATATATATGTTTCTCTCTCTTTCTCTCTCTCTCTCTCTATATATATATAGAGAGAGAGAGAGAGAGAGAAAGAGAGAGAGGAATGCATAAATATATTTGTTAATGGTTGAACAGTATGTTTATACATTAAGGGTTAATCTTATAAATTTGACATCAAATACTTGTACCAGCCGGTTTATCATTGTACGATGATGGTGCTTTTAGCATTTTGAAACATTCAATCACTGCTTGATAACGTAAAGGAAAAGGAGCCAGATGTCAGAAATGCAGCCGCACAGCTTCTTAATAACGCAGTTTGAAATGGTTTAATGGCTAATGAGCTATGTTTTCCACGTAGGGATGATATTTCAATGTTTTATGTTGCGTGCCTTTTACTCAGCTACATTTTAGTCCATGGAAGATGCTAATGCTTTCAAGCAGCCCTGCCTGGTTGCATAGCAACTAACTTATCAGACTGCACATCCCCCCCCCCCCCCCCCCCCCNTGCCGTCTGGTGACCTGCTGCCCTTTGCTCCCTTTCAGACTGCCCCCCCCCCCCCCCCACCAAACCTTCCCAGCACCAGTTACACTACAAACTCTTTGGGATGCGTTTCATGAGAAGAAATTGAATGACATTCAGTTTAATAACCTTGAGAATAGTAATTTGACCTTTGCAACAGCTGTGTCGCTTTCCTTGAATACACAAAGATCGCTTGGAAGAGAAGCACGATAAACGGCAAATAGTCTTCTTGCAGATTTCTTCTGTCCTATTCAGGCAAGTGCTGCAAATTCAGGCTGTCAGTTCTGTGAGCTTGTGCATCTTTTAATGTACTTTAAGATCTTGTACTTTATCTTTTCTTTATTTTTCATTTACGACTATATCAAAAGTACTGACATCTAACTTTAAAAGCTTATTATAGCATATCGCTTTGCCATTAAAATGATATATATATTATTTTTATTTATTTCCACAATTTAAAAATGTGACATGGTAGATAAGAAATGGAGTAAGGAGGGTCATAATAAGTCACCTGTCATAATATCAGCTCATCTTGCTTAAACATACAGTCCCGTCTTTCCTTCACTGTGACAGATGGCTAAGATAGTTTTGTATCAATATTACATTAATTGTCTAAGTGTTTTGGCAGACCCTAGTGTTTAATATTAATATTTGTTTAGTAGTGTGAGCCAAGCCTTGGTGTGGAATTACATTCACTCACTGTAAAGGTCACGCTGTTTAGAAATGAGCCACTGGTCAGCCATCAAGGTCGCTTCTGATGGACATTTAGCCCACAAAGGATTTTAGATGCCCCATGTTCAGGTTCAGGTTCCTTGATGTACATATTTTCCAAATTGTAAACAAAGATGACAAATGTTGCAGAAAATTGGGAACGCCACAAAGCAGAGACAGCGTACTTATTCTTCAGCCATGTGAAATATGGCCACACAGATCCTCTGTGACATGCATGTGTGTGCTCCCCTGCCAAATCCCAAGGACACTGGCTGATGCTCTTCGTCTGTTAGCTCCACTTGTAAATGGGCTGGCCTGAAGTAGAAGGCAGATGTTAAAAAGACAGTGACAGAGCAGTTTCACTCAGGAACTGCTGACGTTCCTGCAGCACATGAGAGGAAACGTGCCCATTAAAAGAGAATTGCTACAGAAATGAAAGCCCACGTTGGACAGGGATGTTACACTGAGCTATGCACCACACAGCTGTACTGGTGGACAGAATGTCTGCATGTTGCCATCAGTGAGGAGGGCTTCACATGGCTCAGATCTGCTTGCAAAACAGCTGCTTCTGTTGGAGCTCAAAGGACGCTGGAGGTCAAAAGGCTGATGCACAATCTATGGCAGCCACTGAAGAACAGTTCAAAGTAACATATACCCGCTACCTCTTGCAGCTTAATCCGGCAAGAGACATTCTTGAAGCTAGGACGCATTTGTCAGAAATCCTGTACATCACTGATATCCGTTGCTTTATGAAAATTCAACGTTTATGCTTTTTTCTACCCTTTATTGGAATTTTAAGCGCACAAGGGTTGATTTATTAAGTGTTAGTAGTGAATAAAAGATAGCAGAAAATATTATTGATGTTCACAATTTATATTTTCTTAACAAAGGGGAAATTAACTGGGGGTCATAAACAATAGGAAAGCAGCCTATGAGCCGACCTGCAGCATAACTTTGTGCTCCCTAGGTAAAAAAAATGTAGTATTGAGGGGTTTTATGAATAACAGCCACTTATTACAGCAGTCTTTTGTTTTGGGTGCTGCTCAGCCACAGAATCCGGTTGCTGGGGGCAGAAAAGAGCACTGGGAGCATTTCAGAACTACCAATACAAGAGGAAGGCTCAGTACTCCTAAGAGCAAAATGTAGCAGTTTGAGTACTGTGTGCCACTGAAGCACTGGTTTGATAAAACCAATAAGTTTATATAGTTAGTTTCCCATCTTGCTTGTCCTGCTGAGGGATGTGGTGGGAACAAGCTGAGAAGGCAGTGCTAGACTCTCCTGTTCCCCACAATGGTCTCCAACTGCTCCTTAGGGATCCCCAAGTGCTATCAGACCAGCTGAGAGATATAATCCCTCCAGCAAGTCCTGGGTCTGCCCCGGTGTTTCCTCCCAGTGGGACGTGTGTGGTAAAACTCATGACCTATGGTGAGGAAGGCGGCATACACTGAGCAGTAAACTGAGAGCTTTTTGAAAACTCAGCTCCCGTTTCATCACCACACACTGGTGCAGTGTGTGCGAAATTGCTGACGCTACACCAACCTGCCTTTCAATCTCCTGCTACCTTCTTCCATCACTCATGAACAAGACCCTGAGATATTTAAACTTCTCGATTAGGGGGAGCTGTTCCCCGTTCACCTGGAGAGGATAATCCACTCTTTTCTGGGAGAGGACCATGACCTCAAACTTAGAGGTACTGATTTCCTTACCTGCTGCTTCATATTTGGCACGCGAACCACTGCACTGCACATCGAAGGTCACAGTCAGACAAGGCCAAAAGGACAACATCGTGTGCAAAAAGTATAGATACCTTCTCCAGCCCCCTAGTCTAATAAGTATATATAGAGTTTGTCAAAACTGAGTATACCTCATGGTCAGCTGCCTGGGAATTCCAGAATGGTATATTTACATCAATTTTAAACCAAATTTGCCAGCACCATGCTGCACCAGGTAGCGCAGGTGTATGTCAGGTCCTGGGTTGTGGATTTGTATGTAGGTTGTGTGCAGCCTTTCATGGAATCTGTATGTTATCCCCACAGGTGCTCTGGTTTTCTCCTACAGTCAGAAGACATACTTCAGGTGTGTTGGTATGATAAAGTGTGAATGAAGAAGTCAGTAATTGCCTTGAAAAGTCTAACATCCAGGATAAGCCACTATCTCCTTGTATTGAACAAATGACTCATGACAATGGATGGGTGGATATATACAGTAGTTAACAGTGTACAGTAGCAGTATTTCCCAGATAAGCTTTCTTTTATATATAATAAATGCATTGCCTTTATTAATTCAGTGTGGTCTGTAGTCACAGGGAGGGCAGATCTTTCAGCTTTTGTGTGTTTGTTAAACTGCAGTCCCTCTGGCACCTGTCACACAGTTCAGGCCATTGTTTTCTGGGACTGGTGGCTGCTGTACATCCACCTCAGGTCTTCTGCTGTGTCCTCACTGGAGACGTGCATCCAGGGGGAACGGCACCTAAAGGAAGGAAACTGATAAATGAGTCATCAGTAGCGTGTATGTGGCAATCTGATCAAACTGACAGTTATTCAGAGGTTACATCACTGCTGCTGGGCACCACTAGACTGACAAGTGAGCACATGGTGTTTTGAAGCAATGTGCTGTACACACCAGCTACAACCAAGAAAGCTGATGCGCTCGTCACACAAAAACATTACAGCATAAAAGAAAATGCTAAATTAAGCATAGAATTTGCAGCAGTCATTACAGCTAAGAATCAGTGAACATACTGAAATGTCCTCCCTACACAAGACGTGCAAAACGCAACACAAATATGAAATATTTCCAGCAGCTGGTCATATTGCAACATGTGTCGGGGGGGGGGGGGCAGACTTGATACATGGGGGCCAAACTTAATTCCCACTCGCAGGGGATATTAGTGGTGACTAATGCTTTTGGTGATTTTACAAGTGGTACAAATTGGTTGCAGGTGAAAACTGGGCATCTTTTCTGTCAATAAAACGCGCCCTCTAACCTGCGCTGCTGTAATTGTAGAGCAAAATGAATTAATGCAATTAGCGATCAGCAGTTTCATTATGCAAATATATTTTGTTCAGTACAAAACAAGACCACACGTGTAGAATCAGCCCGATTTTTGAGGAAATGTAGAGATGCCACAGTATAAATATGCAAACAGCATACTTTCTGCCAGGGATATATATTTTTATGTTCAACTTGGTGTAATTCTGGGGTGGATGGTGGCTTGTACCTGGTGAGATTAGCAGCACTTCATTATTTCTTGTGGGTTGGTTGTTAGCTGGAGTTCAAAGAAATGTGTCAAAGAGGAAAAGTCTTAAATACCTTTCAATGACTACCCTAAAAACCAGGCTCACTGAAATGTGCCCCAGATGCCCCACAGTTATCTTAAAGACTACAGAGCTTACAGTCCACTGATGACATTTGATCATTGCCATACCAAAGGATTTAAAGATTTTAATTTTGTAGATAATTCCTCCTGAAATATTTTTGCATTGTTTTGAGACCACCACTGTGCAGCATGTCCTCCTCTGTAGGAACTCTTTTACCTGCTCTAATAAAAGTGTCATTAGAAGCTCAAGCTGTTATGATCAGTAAATGTGTGTCACAGATGCAGTACTGTGCAAAAGTCTTAGGCACCTGTGGGAAAAATGCTATAAAGTGAGGATGGTTCCAAAAATAGTGCCATGAATACTTATTAATCAATAAACCTTCTAAAAAGTGCAGTAGACAAAAAAACCTGTCAGATCAATATTTGGTGGGACCACCCTTTGCCTTTAAAACAGCATCAATTCTCTTATGCAAACCTGCATCCAGTTTAAGGTAGAGGTTGGGAAGGTTCTTCCAAACATTTTGAGGAACTGGCCACAGTTGTTCTGCACACTTTGACTGTCTCTGCATGTCCTCCCAGACTGACTTGATCATGTTGAGATCAGGGCTCTGTGGGGACCATACCGTCTGTTACAGGATTCCTTCTTTTTGCTGAACATAGTTGTGTATGACTGAGATTGGGTGTTTGAGGTCATTCTCAGGCTGCAGAATAAATTTGGGACCAATGAGAAACCTCCCTCATGGTGGATAAGAATCTACCTGTACTTCTCAACAGACACTGAAGTTGCATGACTAAGACTTTTACACAGTATTGTATATGTAGCTTTTCAAAAACGAGACGAACCAGTGTTTTAAACAAAGCTTGTGCTTTTCAGTTTAATATCAAGCGGCAGAAAATTTCATACTAGGCACTGGCTCCTTATGTTATCTTCTCTTGCTGATTGATCAGTGAATAAAGCACAAATGTTTCCTGCCATCTACTTTACAGCATAATTTGCATGTACATTACATTTGCATCTACTTGAAATGTGCATTTATGCTGCTTAATTAGGAAGTTAATTGTTTATTATGTCTTGGATTGCTTTTTTATATGCCAAAGCACTTCAGACAACGTATCGTATTTACCTTGGAATAACCATATTAAATCCTTCCTATTGGAACATTATATCCATGCGAGTGATTGTTTTCTGTATAGTCCATGCACTGCAGTGTGTATGGATTGTTCCAGAGATTAAGGCTTTCCAGTCTCAGGATATTTTTAACTACTCTTGACTGCTGTCCTTCATGTTCATTCACATCAGTTTGCCTTGTTTTGAAGTGTGAGCAGCGCAGGGCATTAATAATGGAGGTAAAACAAGAGACATGAAAACACGACCTTGAAGTTCGGCAAGCTTGCCAATTGGTTTTCATTAGTCTTTGTGACAGTAATGCTTTATGAACACATAAGCAGAGATCATTTGTTTTACCACGGAATACTTCTATTCCAGAAATTGTGTTGAAAATCAATATATTACGTATTCAGCACTGAGGTTTTATCTTACTGAGCTGTTTAATAAACAGAAAACTCCCCCAATTTCCAGGACTAATGAGATTCTCTTCAAAAAAGCCAAGTAGTGAGCTCTACTGAGTTTTGTGTAACTTAAGTCGTCCACAAAATACACCACTCCTTCACATAATGGATTTATCCATTCCATGAAATTGCCCAGTAAGGAGAATTCCTGTTGTGAACATCAAATTATCATTATTTCATATGGATAAAAATAATTGGTTCCTGGAGGAAAAAAATATCATTTCTAATATCCTTCACTTGATTGATGATTTATCTAGCCCAGCATTCATTGTTTTCCGGGTAATTTAGAAAATATTACACTAGATTTAGCCAGATGATAGTAAGACTGACAACACCAAGGAACTTACAGGATACAGATACCAAGTGCGCGGCTTTGTCCCAAAACATTTCTTGCAGGTGGTGTGAGACTATGGTACAGCATAAAACACCCACTTAAGAATAAGTAATATGACTGCATTTTGGGCAAAAATCATTACACAGAGTATATGATGAAAAGGGTGCATATGAAAAATATTTGCAAACAACCATCAGTCCATCTATCCATCTGTCCATTATCAGTTGTCCAATTCAAGGTCATGGTGGTCTGAAGAGCAGGATGCGTGAGGCGTGTGGGACACTCTGCATGGGGTGCTAGTCCATTGCAGGGCGTTCACACACATTATGAAAATTTTCCAGGTACTCCTCTCATTTTTGTTACCCTCTTCCTTTTGACCGCATTAAAAGGGTAAAGCCTGCTTCTGGTTCTGTTTGGCGACTGAGCGGCAGGACACTGGGCCTCCACCGCGCTGCTCATTCATTAACCATCTTGAAATCATGGCTGGGGGTCGTCCACAGAACAAATCATTTCAAAGACAGAGGTGCAAAGAAATGAGTCCTTTCTCTGAATGGATAAGCAGGAAACAATTTTCCCCACATTTTAATGATCTTGCAAGGCAGCGGTGTGACAATTTTAATGAGAATCCTTTGTGATCGACCAGTACCTTTTTCGGCCCCTTTTCATTCCAATTCGGTGCGTAGCATTGCCTCTGAAGCAGAGTCGCAGCCCGCAGAGCTGTGCTAGTGAGCCGCTAGCCCCCCAGCACGCCCACACATTGTCTCCGTCTATCTGATGAGGGTTGGCTTGGCTTGTTATGATAGCAGAAAAATCCTCACCGATATCGTTCTCTCCTTGTCTGATGAGAGGAAGCCTGTGAATACAGCCAGTGACTGGAATCACAATGGAAGCAAGAAAACCATTTGGTCCACCATGAAGATAGCAGTGATTCTCAAGACTTTCTCCCCTGCTTGCAAATCACAGCAGCTCCCTTAGTGGCAAAGGACTACTTGGAGAGAATTCATGGTTTTGAATTCACACAATTGCTATGGACCTTTGACATTTCATGTGTTTCTGTCGTTGTTGTTTTACTCCAGTTTCTTAAAAGCCCCATTACTGACAGGGCTTGTGGGAGAGAAGCCCAGAGTTGGGCTCCTTCTCCAGGCTTTAAGGCTTTTTTTCATACACGGCTTGCATGAACCACGGGTAATACTGAGCGACTGGAGGCGAGGGTCACTCTCAAGAGGCAACTAAATGGGTGGGAGTGCACCAAAGCATTTTAGGCCGCAAGCAGGATGTAAGTGCTCTATGTACATCTCCAAAGTGGATCCCTTTTTGTTCCAGTACATCTGACTCTCACACTATGTATATGTACAGTCCTCAGTGTGTATGAGGCACAGCTGGAAGAGGTGTGTCCGGAGGAAAATGACACCGGGGCTGTGGCTCATGTGCTTGGCAGCTGTGTTTGTGTTCTGCAGCATCAGCTCAATGGCGGATCTCCATCTGCACAGGCAGCCATGAATGCAACAGAAACTTCCTATAAGGACATAATGCTGCTTGTCAGTTTCTATTGATTGCCACCCATCCGTGTTTTGCCATTTGTGTTCTGGAACGGTCCGAACCTGCAGGTTGGCATCAATCCACCATGCTGAGCCACTGCCGTGGACACCTTTGTGTTGAGCAGCTTTTATTTGTAAAAGTGAGAGGGGTGTGTGCACAGGTTACAACAACCTGACTTTCTGTTATGAGTTGCCGTGGCAACGGGCTGCATGTGCACATGCCACCCATTATCTTTTTGTGTTTTGTGACTGTAAACCTTACTTTTTCAATGTCACCCCAGTAACCTGCCGAGAGGCCTGACAGGGACCAAAGGCTCAATTTTTCTGCCCCCAAATAAAGACCTGTGACATCTCATTTAGATTTTATCTTAGAGTCCCTGAAGAATCTCTTAATACAGTAAAGATCAATCAGACAGTTTTTATTAAATTTTATAGGAGTTTAATCTTCTGGTGCTAATCCATAGACTGGAAACAGCTTTTCTTTCTGTTATATTTTGCGTTTCAGTAAACTTTTTTAGGTGAGAACATGAGTTTTAGTGAAAAGTTTGTTAATTAAAATCTGCTGTGTGTTCAGGTTCGCTTTGATCCCTGAGCTGTGAAAGGCAATTCCGTTTCTGCAAAAAGTTAATGGTTCATTTGTATAGCTAGCATTCATATTTTCTGTGCCAGACTCAAGCTTACCCGCAGGTCACTTACACCATATATTTTCAAGTCAGTTTGTGTTTAATATGCCATATTCATGGATGTGAAGTTTACTGTGAGGAACTTCATGTAAACCGCTGAGTGAGGCCGCAAATTGTGAGTTCAGCGGCACATAATCCATATTAGAGTACATGATCTGAAGCAGGACAACAAATGTGTACAATCCGTCTAAGCTGTGAAAATTGATGTCAACTGCAGTCTTAACTGGCATCGTGGTTATCGTAGTTATTCTAGTGGTTACGCAAAGACATTTGGTTTCGTATACGCTTCACACTTGGTTTAGTCTACACATCTGTGAAGTATGTGCGCAGCTATATGCTGCTATGCCAATTCTAAATTAAAAAAAAAACATGAACACATCGCCTTGGGGTTTTCACGCATGTCTTTTTTTCTGGATACTTTTAACCAATTAAAACAATTAGTCACCAGAATGATTCATGGGTAGGTGAGACAGTATCTAAAAGGCATTGCAGAGTCATTTATGACAGTGTCATGTATAATGGCATTACACACAAAGTGGAGAAACTCAAATAGATTATCCAAGACCTGCTGAATTAAACATTTGGCTGTCCATTTGCTCCAAAAGAGCTGCCTTTAAAATCCATGTTTTTATGATGTATAAGGCTGCGCTGTTTACTGTAAACATTAGTGTGGGTCCTTGGTTAGCATGTAGTATGGAGAAATGATAAAAGGCTCAGTAAATGATAAATGTGAAGGCAAACAGGATCGTGTCTGTTGTGTTTACTCTTGTGGTAGTGTGACGTGGCAAGAATAAGTGACAAGTGGCTTAGTCTCCCCTGACAGTGATATCCTTTATTTTAATCCAGTTCTTTCGGAAGCAGAAAGTATCTTCTTGTTGGGTTGGCACACTTCAGTCAGAGCCACCTCTGGAATATGGATTATGGACTGTGGTCCACCACCTTCGACTAACCATAGTGTAGTGTCATGGCCCTGGGCTGGCCATGTTTGCTTTATTCTTTCCTCTCTCAATTCTAATAGGATTGTTGAGCAAATTGGAAGCTCCCCCCCGCCTCCTGTGCCAATAAAGATCCACACATGCGAGGATGGCAGTGGAGCTTCTTCTCCCTTCTGGTGCTGCTGGAGCTCATTTTCTTCCTGGCATTATTGAAAATCCATCATATTCTCTGTGTGTTTGCATACTACATGTACAGTTCTGTAGTTTTGCATATAGTAAGTGGTGTTCTGTTGCTGTTTGTGTGTTTTTGCTGGTTAGATTAGATCAGCGTAGTTAGTTTGGCAAGAGAAGACTTTTTTTTTCTTTCCTGGGCTTAAGGTAGACAGGTTGTCTTTTGTTGTCTCTCAAAGCAATAAGTGTAGCTAGTTTTTTTTCTCACCTGGGACACCCCTGAGCAGAACTCCTTTGTATATATATTCACCGTGTTATCACTAACCTTTCCCACAATAAACCCTTCCCAAAAATCCTTTTTCTTTCTTTTCTAGATCATGTATACATTCAACATCTTCCTATTTAACACTTATGTGCAGCTCCTTCGCCCCCCAGCATGTAAAGAGCTTAAATGCCTAGGAGGGATCATAACAATAGGAAAACAGATGCATGCCAACACATTTTTATAAATTTTAAGTAAATTATTTTTTCAATATTCAGAAGGCCCTGCAGCTCAAATTTTAGCATGAGCCGTGTCATTCCTGAACTTATGGCTGGGCGTTTGGCTGCAGTGCAACACAACTGGGACCATTCTGTTGAAGGACAAAGGGTTTGTGATGGTCAATGTTTCCTGGCTGGACAGGTTCAAAGATGCTACTTATATGTATTTGAGGGTCTGTATTTTGCAGACTACTGACAGACAGAAAGCTGTAGCTTTCCTGCATGGTGAAAAGAAAGACAGTGTACTGGGATGGGCACTGGAGGGGTGAGCAGCAGTTGGCCTCTGCTTTCTGGAACTCACCGAGGAGGGCGTTGAGACCACAGTGACATCACAGTGCAGACAACTACATTGCAGACAAAAATAGGACCATTTGAAATTGTGCCCTGGATTACGTCTATACATTATTATGCTTTATTATTAATGTTACACTATATGCTTTGAAATGCATTTAGCTGATACCATACAATGTAAATTTTGTACACTAAGCTTCTGATAATGGAATTATAGCTATAACAATTTTCCAAAAAAGGTATAAGTTGTCAAATAAGTTTAAACATTTTAATGTAAACAATCATTTGAAATCCCATTATTATTATTTATTATTATGTGCAACACAGATGCTTACAGGCATATCAGATTATGCTCAGCAGTTTCTGGAGTAAGTAGAGGACGGAGGGAAAAAAATGGTTAAATGCAGCTGCTGTGAATTTCTCCTTAAATGTCATGTTTACACTGGGGGGTTTTGGAATTTATCTGAGGTTTATGGTGACTAAACCATTTCACGACACCCTAATAATTGCGGCTTCTTTTTTCATATCTTCTGTCTTGTACAGTATAATTTAGTAGGTGTTCTGGAGAAACATGATGCTTAAATGCAACTGTTATGTTTTTCACGGTTCATCAAGAGAGTTAATGTGGCATCTACAAAGGCAGATTACCTCAAAATTGTAGTATCAACACAAGCAAAAGGACTGAAATGGCAGCGAAAATTGTAACAAAACAAACACTGAATACTCATATCTGTCGAGTAAAGTTCTGTGTTGTACTGGAGTAAGATTTGGATGAAAGCTTTTGTAATGCTGTTACAAATGCATTATAGCTGTTCTAGGGTACAAGCCTTGGTGTCTTGGAAAACCGAAAGGGAGGTGAACAGCCCCCCTAAGTGGAATCTGGATTCTCAGCTGCCATAGAACCTTGTACCCCTTAGCAAGCAACTCAGAAACCTAGTGACTTTTGTCATAGTGCTGTAAAGCAATCGCCTATTGTGATAATGAGCCGTGAAGCAAAAAAGTTTTAAAGATGAAAATTTAAAAGAAGAAAAAGCAAATTATATTTATTTGTTTAAAACTTGATGTAATAAAACACGGAATTCTTTTGGAAGGCAAAATCATTTTAAACGACTGTTCACTATTCTTCTGTTAAAAATGATGAAAATGAAATGAAATGAAATGACTTAATGAAGATTTGTTACAAGTCTTATGAGTGATAATAACTGCATTACAAAAATTGCCTTCTTCAATAATAATAATAATAATAATAATAATAATAATAATAATACCTTATGCTTCTAGGATAGGTACCAGATGCTGCAAGCCTGAAAAAAACAAGTAGTTAATGAAGGCCACAATGAGTGAGTGTGTGAGTGAGTAGTTTCTACGATGACAATTCCAAATGATAGATTTGTTTGCTGTGAGATAGTTTGCTCAAACCATAAATTCACCAATAATATACATAATAAACATCTCAGGTACAAGGAGGGTACAATATAAGTGCTTAGTTTCTTAGTTCAATTTGTTTAATTCATTTACTTCTGACTGAGTAGGTACCTGAGTAAAAAAGTGTTCCTTCTCACAGTATAATGAAGAACAGCTTTCAGTTAGCAAGTAAAGTGATATTTGTCATACATTCCTTACTGAGGCTACTGAATTTAACTGATAGCTTCAGGGTGTATTTTAAATGATACTTTCTCTCCCTCTCCATCTCTGTGCTTTTTTGAAGCCCCACTGTAAACACTCCTGCAGCAAGTATGCATGGAGAGAAGAGGGTGTGGACTCTACTGAGTGTTTACATCACTGCAAAAAAAAAAAACACTCTAGATGCTCTGCTCCTGTCTTCCCGTAGTTATCAAGCTCATTGTCCGGTTTGAAGTGACAGACTGATTACTGTGGAAGTCTGAGATGACATGTTTTCATTTTCCCAAGTAAAACCTCTTAAGATGCTTATTCGTATTCACTTTGAAGGCCCTAAGCGACCGCCAGTTACGGGGCAAAATATGAGCATCTCCAGCTTGACTTAAGTGCTGTGTGAGACAGAAAACATTCAGATGAAGTTGTCTTCTGTGAAATCAGAAGGTCGGCAAATCCCAGGCCACCTATCATTCTCCTGGCTTGCACTCTCAATTTTAACAGTTCCTGTTCAAGATCGCAATCTGACGAATACTAAATATATATCACCTATTAAAACTGTTGTAGGACGCTGCTAAATTTAATCAGCCCGCGAGTCTATTTGCAGTCAAAATGTGGGAGCGTTTTTTCATGCTTCCCTTTTTTTGTACCCAGAATCTTCCGTCTGGAGTTAACACCCAGTAATCCGACAAAGAGATAGCCTCCAGCTGTTATATTGTGTTTCATCCAAAAGCTCCAAAATATATTCAAGCTAGACAAGAGAGTGAGCTCAAGAGGATAAAGATGAGATTTTATAGCTGAGGGGGAAACCATGAGAAGACCGGTGCCGTTTAGCGGAACAGACAAAGGGCCATTCTGAATGATGTGGAGAATGGCAAGCATAATATGATTCAGGCATCTGAAACGGGTTACAGCCTTAACCTCAAAATTTCATAGTAATAAGATTTCAATTTGAATTTTGTGCTGTCTGTATCACATCATATAGATACATACCTCAGATCCCAGTGAAGGAAACTGACAAGACTTTCCAGCGACAGGTTTGAAGTTAAGCAGCTTGCATGAAGAGCTGCAATGTGTTCCTTCACTGTAGTCATCTGTGATGCAGGCTTGGAATTCCTCTCTACATTAGCATGGGCCTCTTGTTCTCTACAGTTTAGATCCTTTGCCCCTTTTCTAAAGGGATCAAGATGGGCACCCAAGGCAGCAGGATTACAGATAACAGGATTCTCTAAACATGATCTGCTGTGACATTGTCCTGTCATGCGTAGGAGATCATCGCCAAAGAGCAGTATTATTGATACAAAGGAGACAGGTAACTTTCAACGAATCTGGGCAACCTTCAGCTACTCCCAGTTTAGCTGTATCAACAGGCTCATTTACTTGCCACCAGTAAAAGTGCGGAACATACTGGATCCTCTGCAGGTTGGTAAACAATGTTCCTTGACAACAACTTTAATGGCCTAATAAAATGCATCGCAGCCGGATTAGTTAGCAAAGAGAACCGCAGGTACTAATGTGCTGTGATTACTGAGCAATGTGTGTTCCTTACCATGTGCCAGAATGATGACCGTGAACAGTTCTCAGCAGACAACGTTCATTGGTCGTGTTATAGTCTAATAAATGTCCATCCCCCTGTCTGAATCCCTCAGGCAGCTGGCAAAGCATAGGCACCATCATAAACTTATTGCTTTCTGTTGGCTCAACCCTGTCTAGTGTTGCCAAGTGATCAGTGTGTAAAAGACCAACTCAGGACCTTCTTTTATTGTATACGTGGGCTGCTGTGTGTTTGCATATTTCCTGAGAAGCAGTAGCGCATATACACTTCCTCCTGGCACATATAATGTCTTTTTTCCTTCCTTGCTCCAAGATGACAGCCTGTGGCTTTGATCTGCTTGGGATCAGGGCCATGGCAATGCAGCCTTCAGGCACCATCCAACACCTTGGAAAAAGCATTCATCATCACTTTCCATTATCAGTCTCACTTGTGACGCTGTCTGTGTTTGCTTAAATGTACTGTTTTCTTTATTAAAATTCTTGTAAGAATTCCCTCAAGGTATACTTGATTGCCTTCTTATGAAGATTTGGGGATTAATTTGCAGGCCTATTCTATGCACCTAGCAACATTTTCAAAATAAAACCATTAAACGCAGGTGAAAAACATGAACGTTGGAAGACACTTTTCTTATTGGGCACGTCTCTCTCTGCTTTCCAGAAAAATTTTGTCCCGTGACACCGTCTCCACTCCTTTTACGAGAGAAACAAGAAGGCATTCATATTTTCCCACCAAATGGGTTCAGTTTGTGGGCACCCAGAGCAGCACACAGTGTCAACATTTAACATGGCAAGAAAATCCAAAATGCTCTGTTGTGTTTGCGAGTTAAACAGATGTAATCCTGACAAATGGGTTTCATTCTCAAAGTCTCTGTGGCTCACCGATGCTTTTAATCACAGCGGAGCCATGGGACACCTGGCAACGGGTGGTTTTTCTCAAGCTACTTCCTTCGGCATCCCGGGCATCTTCAAAATGGCATCGCGGAATTCTCATCCTTTTCTTGCTGTCAGACAGGGACCTGTGTGTCAGCCTGCACACCCCTTTGCCGTATGCTTTTCTCATCATCTAAACAACTGATCCAATCTGTTGAGTCACTGGGGGGGTCACCTAGACTTTCTATGATCCTGCTATTTAGTCTCTTTAAGCTGTGAGGTCACACTGAAGCAAGGAAGTGATTCCCAGGAACTCAGACTTAACAGTGGAATGATCAAATAAAAAATAGTCCTCTGCCAAGCCTGATATTTCTTTTTGACCAGCAGAGTGCCATGGGCTTCATAACTGTATTTTTAAAATGCACAA
This sequence comes from Arapaima gigas, assembly GCA_900497675.1. Taxonomy (NCBI): domain Eukaryota; kingdom Metazoa; phylum Chordata; class Actinopteri; order Osteoglossiformes; family Osteoglossidae; genus Arapaima; species Arapaima gigas. The sequence continues at coordinate 575,407 of UFQX01000523.1, read as the reverse complement.
TGTAAGGAAGGTTACAGTGAGCCCCACAGATTGAAAATCCCTGCATAATGATCTGTCTTGTCATCGTTCTCTTGTATTCGTATAACTTTTTCCGGCAGAGATCATTGTTCTCAGTAAAGAGAGAAACGCAACTGAACTGCAGCCCTGTCATATTCAGGGCATTTTCTTCTTCATTCCAAACACTAAGGTCAAACTTGGTCTGTGCAGTAAAAGATTCTGATTCAGAGCTGTATATATTCTGATTTTGTACAAGTGCTTTGGTGGTTTAAATCACTGCAATGATGCTGTATCAAATTAGTGGAAATTAAAGCACAACTTCTTAATAATAAAAATTACATTTAACCTGTGAGAGACAAATTATGAGTTTGTTAAAAGCTGAATGATGTGAATTAATGCCTCCAGAGTAAAAAGTCCTGGATTTTTTTTCAGCTCCAATGTCACTTTATGCTGAAACTCATAGCTTGAGGGGAAAGTGGATCAGAAAGGGTCTCTGTCTCTCTGTCTCTGAGTTCTACCTTGTAGTTCAAAAGCCCTCATAGAAATGAGGAACAAAGGGATTTCGTCTTTATATCTCCAAAGAATATTTCAATTATTTGCAGTCCATACTTTGCAAAATACACCCAATGCACATAAACACTGAGGCCACATTCATTGATTCTTAATGATCACTTATAAACATTTAAAAGAGAGGTTGGTGCACCTACACTCACTGTAAATGTCATGATGTATGGTTACACAGTCCATCCCTGATTTTTTGGACTATATAGTGGGGGAGGAGTCCTGGATATGGTGAAAGTTCAGAAAATCGAAAGTGACATTTAAACATAATTTTTATAGCTATGGTGCTGTACAGTACTGCACTATGTAGCACACTTTTATACCCTAATGCAATGTGTGACGAACCTGCAATGTGGATAATAAAATGAAATAATGTTAGTACTGTAAATGAAATATATATATGCATACCGTACAGTGAATTATATACAAAAAAGAGGAAATAAGGTGGGGAAATGACTTGACCATAATGCCACTACTGAGGGACTAGGGGGTGCTCTGCCACCTTCAGCATACTAACAAGAGAGATGGTTAGATGGTTCACAGTATCACAGATGTTCAAAATGTTGCATGCATTAATTTTAAGTTTTTGTCTCCAAAAAAACCTAAAAGACCCCCCTATAATATGGATGAAAAATAGGTTTTATGATTTTTAATTTTTTTTCTGTAATCTATATTCTCGGATAGTCCGTAAAGTCACAATTCTGTAAAATCAAAGTTTGCTAAACCGAGGGTGAACTGTACTCTTGGTCCTCTGCTTCACAGCTGAATCTCTGTCCCCTAGGAGTTCACTGTGAGGGACCACACACAGCATTTCTGCATTGTTTTTTCCAATCTCAGAATAATAGTTTGTGCTAGTGCCTTATTCAAATTAGAACAAAAATAAACCTGCAAACCTATAATGTTCCACAAAAACTGATGGTTATTTAAAGGCTTTCATACCCACACTCGTATCTTGAAGGACCTTGTAGAAGCATCATCCACGAATGAATGGTATTAGAAGGGTCTCCCTAAAAGTTAAATTCAGAAAACTACTAATGCTTCACACAGTGATCCTTGCATTCCTGTTTGGTTCCTTTTCCATATTTACAAGAATTCACACATGAGCACACACACACACACACACACACACACACACAAAAGTCTTAGGCACCTGTGGGAAAAATGCTATAAAGCGAGGACGGTTCCAAAAATAGTGCCATGAGTACTTATTAATCAATAAACCTTCTAAAAAGTGCAGTAGACAAAAAAAACCTCAATCAGATCAATATTTGGTGGGACCACCCTTTGCCTTTAAAACAGCATCAGTTTTCTTATGCAAACTTGCATGCAGTTTAAGGTGGAGGTAGCTGTAGGTTCTTCCAAACATTTTGAGGAACTGGCCACAGTTCTTCTGCAGACTTTGACTGTCTTTACATGTCCTCCCAGACTGACTTGATCATGTTGAGATCAAGGCTCTGTGGGGACCATATCATCTGTTGCAGGATTCCTTCTTTTTGCTCACCATAGTTGTGTATGACTGAGATTGGGTGTTTGAGGTCATTCTCAGGCTGCAGAATGAATTTGGGACCAATCAGAAACCTCCCTGATGGTAGATAAGAATCTATCTGTACTTCATAACAGACATTGAAGTTGCATGCCTAACACTTTTGCACAGTACTGTATATTCATTATAATGAAAGTTTATGTACAATATGGAAAGACAAAAGTCCTTTTTCTTGCAGTCCATTAAAATGCTTTCTACATGTGGCCTGATTCTGGATTGCTTTTGCAGGCGAAGTAGAACTTTTTTCCCCACTCAGCAGGATTCTACTTCCACCTTATTTGTGAGAAGATGGGAGCCATGACCACTTGTATAGTCATGACAGTGCAGTAACTCTGGGACTCTGAGAGAGAGAGCAGAGGCAAATGGAGGTCTTTCCACCATACCTTCCAGTTGATGGAGCTGTGGATACCATAGAAGAATTACTGTAGGTAAGGTATAATCTTACTCTCTAAAGCCAAAGAGATAGACAGATATATACCCTAAATAAGGTATTAATATTTATAATCCCTGATGAGATAGCATTGAAATGAGATCATACTCAACCCTCTGGGCTTAAACATGACTTGCTCTTCATAAGGTTTATGTATAATGAGTCGTTCTTGTGCCTAGAGGTAGTAAAATTACATAACACACTTGACCCTAACCATTCTGTTGTCCAGCAACAGTATTTCACAAAGACTGCCCCTTCTCTTTGTGACCAAGAAACCATATCCAGACCAAACAAGCCAGAGCTGGATCTCTTTGCAGGACTGGATCCACTAAATCATGATGAGTTTCAAGCTGCTCTTGCTAGAATAAGCACTGTAGGTACAGATTCTCAACCATCTGTCCAGTTATCCCTTCTAAATGTCCTGAAATGGCTTAGTTTGTTCTTTTTGTCCTCTCCTGACTGGAGTGCCGTATGGTCTTCTCCTTTTTAACTGCAAAAATTTATGACTTTTCCTGCTACTGCTGTACTCCTGATATTTGAAATTTAATCTTAATGTTATTCCATCATAAGCAGGATTAAAATTATGACATCATATAAATTGCCTCCAATATTTAATGGGAGGCCATTTGTGGGCATAAACATCAGAATAAAGTTTACGGTTTCATCAAACAGTTTTGAAAACCACTCATCCTAGCTACAGTTGCAATGAACCAGATCATATTCTTTTCAACAAACGGATTAAGGCAGGGCCGCACACTGGTTACAATTCCTGCGTATCACAGGGCACAAATCATTAATCTCTCTCTCACAGACAAACAAGGGGCAGTTTAAAGTTTAGACTCACCAGCCAAACTATAATGCATGTTTTGAGAAACTGGAGCATGAACGCTGATAGTAGGAACGTGCAATTGCAAAACAGCTTGGTTTGGAATCACATCCAGAACCCAGGCCCTGGTGAGGCAGCAACTGTACATACTGAGGCACCGCACTGTCTCTCACCATTGTTGTTACTCTATGGATGCAGGTCAGTCCAATTCTGCGTCTCTGCTACAATTTAGACTCAGCAGTCTGGAGGTCAACATTCTTCTTTCTTATGAACGTATTTACATATATATGGGATTGCATGTATTGTGAGGTAGAAGTGACCATCCATTGTAAATTCTATTGGTGAAATTAGAATAATAAATTAAGACAGGAAACAGATTGTTGCTAAAATCCTTCAAAACATTTCACATTAAGGCACATATGTGGACACACAGAACGCTCACCCACAAAAAACCTACAACTGCTATAGCAAGCTAAGTCTGCCAGCTTGCTGTCAGTCAGATGGTCCTTTTGATCTTCCATCCTCATTACCAGCATGAGTTGCATGGAAGCAGCACAAGACTGTGCACACTATTCCAGGGTTGCAGGTATCATCAGGCAGCATCCCTCTCTGTAGAACTCTGAAGCCCCTGGAGAGTGTGAAGGTGCCTCTTGAAGTGTTTAGAGGCTCTTCTACTGTCTTCCTAACCATCATGCAGGCTGAAAGGCAGGCTAATGAAGAGCCACAGATTCGTGACTCAGCACAGGCACACAAGGCAGCGCCGCTAGCAGTCCTTCTTCTTCTGCCAAAGCAACGATAGTATCCCAAAACACATGCACTGTAATCTCAGGTGGAAACCACAATGCTGCTTACTCCCCTGAAGTATGTTATGTTGCCAGATACTTTACAAATTGATTATGCTGCTGCACCTGCAAAAAAGCTGCAAGATCATTTTTGACACAAACAAAGGTGACAGTAGTATTAGAAATGATTGCAGTTCCTTGATCTGTATTTTATCAGAAACAATAAATACTGACTTAATAGGGGAGCATCCAAGCTTGCAGTGCCTTGCAAAAGAATTCAAACCCTTTGAAAGTTATCAACATTGCCTGGCCCAAAAATTATACTTTTTATAATTGTACTATTTTATACATATTTTTCAAATCAGTATTTTTATTTACTTTCATTACTCATGATCTAACACTACGCTGTCAGTGCCAAATTAAATCATTTTTTGCAGACATTAAAGAAAATGAAAAGCTGAAATATGCTGTTTACCTAAGTATTCAAACCTCACATTAATATTTGGTACAGCCACCTTTTGCTGCAATAACAGCTTTAAGCGTTCTGGAGTAAATATGTACACTGTTCAGATTTTTTCCCCCCACTGCAGTAACATACAGTGTTTACTTTATCTTGTACAAACAATTAACTCTTAATAATTAAAAAAACTCAGAAACTTTCAACCATTAGAAAACTATAGCTCATACTGTTGCAGCATTTGTTTCTGTACGTGCTGCAAGTCTTTGTAAGCAGTCCGATTTTGTGACTTGTGTGTATGTGTGTGCGCTCTTGCAGGACACCCCTGTGAAAGGAATGTTAAGCCGGTCTTTGCAAAGGAACCCTGTTGTTCAAATGTCAAGAGCCTCTCTACCAGCTGATGCAGCGGTGCAGCGGACACAAGTGCCAAGGCCTCCAAATCTCCGCACCAGTACAAGCAGTACCAACGCAAACACCAAACTCTTAAACATACAACTCTTCTCATGTTTCTCCAGAAGCTATCTGACCAGTGTTGCAGTTACAGTGAAATACAGGGCTGCCATCTTTAGAGGAATCCAGGTCTGACTGTCATGTGTTTGGACTCCTTATTTTTTATTTTCTATGTGATTATATGATGCATATATGATGGGATCACATGCAGCAGGAATCACTGCCCGGTTTGAGTCCTGGCTTGACGGCAGCTTTGCAATCATTTCTAGGTGACTGATTCCAGACTGTCACGTTTGATGCTGCGCATTATTTCGTTACCCTGTAGTAACAACCATTGAAGCATCCACAGAAAATTAATTGAATTAGTTCTACCTCTAGATCACAAATGTTTTGTGAGACACGAAATCTGTCCAACGAAAAAAAACGTATCTCCTGTATTTGGCAGAACAATAGACAGTCTTTGGACTGAAATTGTATAAGTATGTGTAATATTTAGCTTTTATACCAATGTACATGAAGAGACAAGAGAACTCTATTATTTTTCATTGTTGTTTAGTACTAAGAGCAAGATGTAGGCATTTATCATACAATATGTAAATGTGTCAACACATAGCAAAGCTGATTGTAGTTTGCCAAGAGTGAGTATGACTCTGAGTATGAATGTGATTAAAAACAGTAAATTACACATCAGAAACAGTAATGTAAATACAGTCATTTCCCGGTCTTAATCTAATCTAATCTCATCTGATTTGTCCCTGAAAATGCATACCGAAGTTTGCCTATTTCTCATTATTTTAAAAGGGGAAAATAAATAAATAATGTGCTCTCAGCCCATCAGAAAACACCTGTATAACTATCAACCCATGACTTCAGCACGATAAACACTGTGAACACCAGTTAGCTCACTAGAAAACACCTAATGTCATTACTTTGCATGTTTATAGCGTGTGGCGCAGTGTGTACAGTACAGGACTTCTCATGTTAGTCACTGCGTTCCACATGGGAGATGGCGGAGGGTGGGGTTCGCAGGCCGAGTTCAGCATTATGAGATGTTGAATAAAGGCTTGAGTCAAAGTAACCCGCCGTCGACCTATTTGTTTCACACAACAAGCAACATTTAAATAAATAGGTTTATTTTTTAAAAATGAAATGCAGAGAAAATGTGGTGATTGATGATATAGCAAAACAGGTGGAAACAGATGATAACACTTGTTCACATGCACATCTACTTCAGATAAATTCGTAACAGAACACGAGTTTATTACAATACATGCAGTATCATTTTTATCACAGCACACTGTATGGTATCTATTTTTAGATTTTTTTAACATTTATTCAATTTTTTGTGTTTTGATTTTTTTTTTATCATGGATAAGCTCCGGTTAAAAATTTGTTATACCATAAGTTTCCATTGTGTTACAGATATATAGGTATGTGGAAAATATTGATATAAAGAGTTTGGATACCAAGGAATTGCTGTACAATAATAAGACTGAAATGATAACAAAGTTTTGTTTTGCCAAATATTTTCTCATTGATTACTTCTTTAGCAGTGCTCAACTTCTCTGAGTCACATATAGTGGAAAAAAACATATTCTGACTTTATGGATTATCACTCTATGCCTATGTGTGTGGTCTCTTTGAAGTGAAATGGAGGGGGGTGGAGAACGCGTTCATCAACTCAACCGGGATTTTTCATGACTGGGCTCTTCGTTCTTTCCCCATCGTCAGTCAAGAAATGTAATCTTCATTATCATTTGTGGGGAATCCATTTACTGTGACCTAACGTCTTTGGATGCAGGCGTAATGGAATTGCGCTTTGGGTACGAGGTGGAACACGTTCCCGCAAATGCAGGTGATCTCACATGCAAAGAGCTTTCATCCCCTTCTTTTCCACTAGCAAGGTCACATAACAACTTTGCAGGCTTCCTTGCATCTGCCTTATTATTCAGATTAGTTTGGCAGAGATTCCAAGATTCAGTAACAGTAGCTTGTTTGGTTGAAGACCTCATAAAATGCCTTCTCGTAGATTATGTACTTTAATTGGTTGCTATAGCAACTTGCTCCAGGCAACACATTGCGTTTAAAATAATCAGGATAGCCTACTTTTCAATGCCCCGAATCCCACACCTTTGAAAATGTGGTTGGTGCAACTGAATGATGAAATAAAATGGAATAAAAACAAGAAATAATGCAAACATCGCTCAAAGTACTATTCAAAAGCTTAATTTAAAAAAAAAAACATGACAGAGTACATTTTTCTGTTCATGACATTAACAGCCAAATTACGTGTTTTCATAATATGGCATTTTAAATTTTATTGCCTTTTCTCTTGGTAGCACTTCAAGCCATATGTCTGACACATTAGGAATGATCATGAAATGTTTATTACTTATTGTGAATTTAATTTATCTGATAGTCTTAAACATATGTTTGAAAGCCCCAACATTTGTGGGTGTGATTAGCAAATCCTTGGTTTTCCGCCTGAACCTGCCAACTACTGGTAAATACGTGAGAATGAAGACCTATCTTCTGTAGTGGTTCTAGGGATGAACAATCCACACCTGCAGCGTATAAAGTGATCATCTACTGTTTCAAGTTCTCTCAGTATCCAGTTATGACAAAAATCTGGAAATAGGGTTTATTTTAATTTCTGGTTCTAAGTATATTTTTGTCATACACTTAACACTCACTGAATATAATTTTCAGTTCATGCAATATGTTTCTGTATTTTAACAATATCCTGAATAGTCCTTATTTTTGAATTGACCTCCTCAGTGCTAAATTTTTGTCTGTCCCTGGTATAAGTCAGGTAAAAACGAGCTGTTGTTTTTTAATTTAAAACTGGCATTCAACGAGAAAAAAAACTGCCGACAAACATGACTTCTCTCTATATCTTCAAAAAGCTATTTCATTATGACAGTGACTCACTTGCCATAGAAGTTCAAAGTGCCCAAGGTTTATTTTCTTTTCTGCAGCACCACGGTCAGCATGATCTGCATCCATCGGGACACCAGCAGTGCACCATCAGATGAAACGGCCAGCAGGACTCTCTCACTGAATGCTGAGCCGGGGTATGTCAGCAGGTTGTGGTGCCCTTCGCAGTCCATATGGATCCACAGTCTGGTAGGTTATTGCATTATACATAACGATGCACTGTGAAAAAAAGCTTTACAGACTGTAAATTTACATGTGTGCCTGAGAATCCATGGTTGACTAATGGTCCTTAATGTTGGAATCAGTTGGAATTTGACGATCATTTGAATGGATCCCGCAATAAAGTGACAAGATGCCCTAGATGCGAAGCAGATGCATTCATAGAATAACCCCTCCCTGCCCCTGACTTTCAGCATTAAAGTTTTGAAATTATGGCTCACCAAACTTTTTGCACTACAACATCTGAAATCCGTGGTTTTGGAAACACTTCTCTAATCATTTTTTATTCATCCAGCAAACTATTGCTGTTGAGATTTCTGTTCCTTCCACAAGAAGCTCAATTTATAGACTAGCTGTCTCACAACCAAAGTACTATTACTGCATTCAATAAATGCAACAAATAATCCCATAAATGCAATTCCATCTATGAATTTGATATGTAAATCAGGTTTGCCACAAAAACATGTGCTGTACAACTACTTTTGCAACAAAACATCCATCCATTAAAAAATATATATATATATACTACATACTTCATACGGTCAGATTATTTGTAGGAAAGTAACCCGTATTAAGAAATTTTGTTAGTTGAGAAAATTCAAAGCATCTATGACAGCAAAGGGTAGTTAAAAGACTACTGCATAAAATTCAGGATATGACAGGACTTAAATTTTGAGTTATCTTTTCAATGATAACATTGTTTTCATTTCCACAGTTCTATTTATTCTTGACAGAAGGCAGACAACAACACCGTGGCACCATCCACCCAAACCATTCACATTCTTATGCACTGTATTTAGCGCATTTCATCAACAGTGCAGCATGTGAGTAGAGTGGGAAGATGGATGGGAAGGGAAACTTTGTCAGACAGAAGTAAGGTGGCTATGAAGGCTGAACATTGGGCCTGACAGGCTGTCTGGGATGCCTGTCTTTAATTTGCATGATCTTGTTTATGAACCTCAGGTCTCAGAATCCTCGCTAGCAAAGGGTGACACCACTTCAAAATTTACATTCCAGCTTGAAAAATCAGTAAACACCGTCCAAAAGTAGCTTGCCATTTAGTCATAACGCAGCCATCCAAAGTGCTCACTGCTATTTTGCAGTTGTTTCATTTTTAATTGATGCTCCTTGAATTAAGCATCGAAACTAAAAGTGGTCACATTTGTCTAATTCTCCCTTTACAAGTGGAAGGGCTGAGCCTGTTGTTTAGCCTTGGCTCCAAAGAGTTTACCATTAAGACATTTATAGAAGTTTTTTTTAGATCTGTATAAGTTATCCTCAGGATTCTAGGTGCCTTGAGAAGGACCAGATGCAGTCTGACTCATGAAGACAGCCGCCAGGAAGTTTAGCTTCCCCATTTGTTCCCTGAATGTCGGAGGTTGTAAATGGTGGTGCACAAGGGGCTTTGAATGTCACTCTTCAATGCAACAAGACATGTTTGGCAAGAAGACAGAAGTCAATGGTGAAGGTAAGTCCAGGAAAAACCCTAAACAGGCAAGAAAAGGTGGGATGATTGAATATTTTATTCTGCATATTTCCAGATTTACAGAAGCCTCAAGTTACTGTCACTTGATAAAGATAAACAAAAAATCTGTATAAAATAAGCAGTGAAAATAAACAGCTATGTGACAAGACGGCAAAATCAGGACAACCTCAGGCTTTTATTTAAATATAATTTATAACAAATATTCATACACGAACAATACAATACAATTTTTGGGAAGTGTGGGAAATTCAAAATTAGTGGAGCCCCTGTATTGTTTCTCTTATTTATTGTCAGAACAAGCAGTAAAATATGCAACTGAATTCAGACTGTACAACTAATTTTCTCAGACTTTTATGGACTTTGTTTCATCAGGGTATAATAAAGCTTAACACCTGTGAGAAAACTTTTTGTCAGCCATCACTAAGGACAGGAAATGAAAGAATAAAGGAAAAGAACTGACAATTCAAAAAAAGAAAAATAATTATTCATGTCTGCAAAACCCATCATGGATTGAAAAAATGTAAAAATTAAACAAATCACACTACATTTTAGAGGAATAGTTGGGAAATATAAAACTACAAAAATAGCTTTTAACCTACTGGAAAAGGGTTGTGCTTCTTGCTCAACTGCACTTAGTAAAATGTGGACAAAAAAAATTCAACTGGAGCTGGAGAAATACAGTGACTTGTGTCATTTGGGGTCCCCGACTCTCTGTCAGCGATCAGAAGGTACCCCCCCATGCTGCCAGAAGAAAGTCCTGGCTAACTAAAAGGAACAAACTGAAGCGACTTGAATTTGCCCAACGTCATTGGAACTTTAAGTGGAACCAGGTGTTATGGCCAGATGAGGGCAAAATTGAACTTTTTGGCCACTCACACAATGGGAACTTTTGGCAGTAGGAGTGGGACACACACAAAGAAAAGCATGTCGTACCCAGTGTGAAAAATGGAGGTGGATCATTGGGTTTTGGGGCGGCTTTGCTGTCAGTGACCCTAGGGCCTTTGTGAAGATCAATGGCATTAGGAACAGGAAAAAGTACCAGAATACTGACTGGAAACCTGGTTTCCAGTGCCAGGAAGCTGTAACTTACATCCAGGGGACCTTGCAGTCTGACACTGACCCCAATCACATCTTGAAATCAACAAAAAATGGCTGGTAGGAAAAAAAAACAACTAAATTTTTCAATGACCATCAAAGTCATCAGACTGAAACCTCGTAAAAAAGCAATGGTCTGAACAGAGGCGTGCGTATTCAAAGTATCAAGCACCCGGAGCAAATACACTATGGGTCAAACCAACACTAACTCACCTGCCCCTAAAACTCAAATGTGTCACAATGAGGGAATCATCAACTCTAACACTAACCCTAAGGTTTCATGCTTTTATCCATGCAAGAGGAGGCTACAATGAACACCAGAAGCAGGGGATCCAGTAATTTTTGCATTTATATTTGTGAAAAAACACTGCGTTGTTGGTGTAAGAATATTTGGCTTTATAGTTTTTTTTTTAATATAAGGCAAAGCTTTTCCTATTTTTTTGCTAATTATATGTAACTGCTTATTGTGTTTTTTTTTTAAACTGCTTTTTACAAAGAGCTCAATAATTTTTGAGGGCACTGCAAATTGTTTTAGGTGGATAAATCACTGCCCTTGTTAATATAGTACAAACAGTATCTAAAAAGGATTAAATATCGTTATAAACATAAAAATGTGAATTATATTTGATGCCATGTTCACTTTCTTTCCTACACTGAACACATCACAATGGAATTACACACACATCACAAAGCTGATTAATAAAATAAAAAATAATTAGTCCAGCTGCCTTAAAGTTTTTACAGTTGGCTGGATCCTTCAAATAGAGGACAAATATGTAAACCTTTATATAAAGGTTGTCAATCACTGCACTGTTCATGAATATATTCTCAGATTTGAGTTCTGAAAATTTTCTAGTCAATAGTATGCTGATAATGATTGTACTTATTCATTTTATGTGATTGTTTTTGTAACGCAAAGTTTAAAACAAGAACAGAATGGATATCCATTTTCACTAAAAATCTCCTGGGTTTAGTAGTCTTTAGTAGCTAATGAGCTATTCATCTTCTTACATCACAGCCTCATGCTGAAGAAGTTTCTGTCTCTAGGAAAATCTAACTGCTGTTAAAATTTATTGCTCACATCTTTTTAAATATCTTCTTTGAATAGAATTCTAAATTCAATATAGGAATCTATACAGGATATTTATGCATTTTAGTTTTTTTTTAAGGCACTGGCTTGGGGGCCTGGGAAGAACTGTGCCATTATGCCTACAGTGCAGTGTAAAAAATCCATTGAACTGTTATGTGGAGCATGAATAATTCTTATCCTGTTTCTACATCATTTAGAAATTCAAAGGACTTGCAAGGTACACGAAACTTCTTTGCTTATCAAGGAGAGCCTGAATATGTGGCAGCCTCTGAAGCTGTGCGTTGCTGACACGTGACAGAAGGACCAATCCCCCCCAGCTCCCCCTTCCATTGCCTGTACAGCAGGAGGCCACATGCTGCATGTACATCACCACCAGGACTAAAACAAAATAAAAATAATCGCAATAATAAATCAGACGTTGAAAAATGACCCATTACCTTGCCTGAATTTTCTTCAGTTGCTTCTCCCATGATGCAGTTGAGAAGGTGCACCTCTCCACAGAAGGTAGGGTCTCAGATACACATTAAGGGTCACCATATTGCTTTGCTCGACATACTCAAAAGTGAGGTAGTTCTGTTGTTTCCCACCGAGTCAAGCGAACGTTACTCATGGCAGTTTGGCGAGAGAAACGACACTCGGGCAATCTGACAGGGTGAAACCAACAGGGTCTTATTGTCTGTGCTCACAGCCGTGCATTTTATAAGTAAGTAGGGGCACTTTTAAATACTATTAGCTCATTTACAATAATCGCAGGCTGGGAAATGAGTTACTTGACGCTGAAATAAAATTGATATGGGGACAGGAGTTCGTGGCTATGTGCTGTATTTGGCGACTGAGCAACAAGCATTTTTTTTACAAAATGTGGACAAAATTACACATATGGCTCTGGTACCTAGTGAATAAAAAATACCACTTGAACTAAAATGTTAACTTTGGTCCTCAGTGAGCACGGCTCGCTGTATGTAAGTTAGAGGGCATCTATACACTGTACCGGCCAGGATGGGGAAGCGTTCGGGGGCTAAACAGCTGGAGAACCTCTCGTATCCCGTCAGTAACGTGTATATTATTAAAGTTGAGAGTGAAATACCATTTTTATTGGGCTTTCGCGTCGAGCCGCTTCCAAAGCGCGCGTCTGAATCGGGTTTGCCGCGGTTCTTCACACGTCGCCTCACATTTACGCCCTGGACAAACACGGAAAACATCCGTGAAATCCACGAAGAAAGAGAACGTGTTATGAAACTGTAATAACACAAAATAAATAATTTCAGAGAAAGGAAGAGCTGTGCCACAGCCTGCCGTCGCTCCACTCACCTTTCACACAAAGCAAGTAAATACCAGCGGATTAGTCAGTTATAATATATTTGGCATGTTGTGTGTTTGGGTGATATTTGCGCAGTGCGTGGTGCTATCTGTGAACTGTAGTTTTCGCTTTCTCAGCCTCTTTGAAGACGTAAAATGTGCGTCGAAAAGAGGAGTGGAAGTGTATTTGGTTGTCAGCCTTTGCTCACGATCGCAGAGGAGGAAGGTGAGCGAGAGGACGGCGATCTGCGGTCCAAAAAATGTAAACTAACGTTAGTTATTGCGGTTAAAAAATGTAAACGGCCCCCTCCGCCTGTAAGAATGTTCGCCTGTTTGTGTGGCTAAAGGTTTTCGACGCAAAAGAAGATTTTGCACTTATATCACAACAAAACGCGACGTTAAGAACCCCGAGTCTTGAGCGCGGCTCGCACGCGACCCGGTGCTGATGCTGAGGAACTCCGCGCGCCGCTCCCGCTCGCGGAACCCGCGGTCACGTGTTCACGCGCTCCCGGTGAACCAGAAGTTTGGCGCCTCAGATCTAGACGGAGCCTTGAGCGACACGGACGCTCTTTCTTTCCTTCTGGCGTCTTTTTTTTTCAAAAAATAGATTTTGTTTTTTCTCTCTCTCTCTCGTTCTCATCCCGCCCCGCCGCACGTTTTAGCTACAGATCCCTTGACACCCAAGTGTTTCTTCCTTTCTTCTTGATCTGCTTCATCTTGATCTTGATGACAGTCACTTGACTCCCGAGTACAGCTGGATTTGAGTTCCAAGCCCGGTCCGACGCCAGTGGGAGTGCGCCGATGGACTGCAAGAAAAGCCTACTGCGTTTCAGGAGGGATTTGTCAGGTGTGCGCTGGAAGTAAAGGCAGTGCTTATGGGAACTCATCACACCTCCACTGCAAGGTAGGACACTCTTTCCATCAAAATATCAAACCAAACATTTTAAATCAAATATCCAAACTTGTTTAAAATGTTTCTCAGTTGTTGTAGCATTTTTTTGTGGTGAACACAGATCACATATGTTAAATAAAGCACCTAGTATCAGCCGCATTCATTTAATATTTTATTTTCTAATACATGCATTTAATATACAATATTCATTTATTAAACTAAAGAAAATTGCTTTCACCCTTAGAGTGCCTTATGGAACTGATCTTTATCTTTGAGAGATAAAGAGAAAATGTTGATCTGGAAGGTGATTTTATTTATTTTTTGCTCTGTTTCATGCATTGTTACAGTATTTCAGAGCTGACGGCCCTCCCCTCCCCTCCCCTCCACTCCACTCCATTCCCCTCCCCTCCCCTCCTTGCAGGGTCCCGTTGCCAGCGGCGCTATCATGACTGATGGCGAGGGGACAGAGCCCTTCCATGTGTTGGAGAGTGAAGTGGTGAGGGTGCCCATATCGACTGAGTGCCAAGAGGACGAGGGGCCCAGCGCGGCAACCCCTGCCCTGGAAACCAGCAACTGGTCAAACCCTGGTGCTGGTGGTCCGGCTCCGGACTCCGTGTCAGAGGAGGATGAGGAGCAGGCCCCATACCCAGGCCTCGCACCCGTGGTCTTCTTCTGCCTCAAACAGACGAGCCGGCCGCGCAGCTGGTGTCTCAGGCTGGTTTGTAACCCATATCCTTCCCTTGATCATACACTGTCACACACTGTCTTGTGGAGCCGGGTCATGCTCAGGTGATCTCCTGTTAATGTGGCCCACACTCCTTTTTGAAGTTTGTCTCAAGTCCTTGCAGAAGGATCTGTGAAAGGTAAAAGCTGTGAAACAGTCGTTATTGAAGTAAACCCACAGACAGTAGGGCTCACACTCCACATGCTGACGTGCAAGCAGCATAGATTCCCTTATTTGTCAGCAGAATTCTGGATCTCATGGGAAATTCTTGGAAGTCTTTTCTTACATACTGTATGACTGCTTTTTGTTGAAGATTTTCCCATTTTTTCCTGCCCAATATGTATATATAGGCAGAAAAAAATATGTTTGAGTGTAAATGCAGTGTACATACATATATGGTGCATATATGCTGGAAACAATATATTGTGTATATTTGCCTAAACCCAAAGATGCCCAGAAAAGTGTTCTATTTAGGTACAAGTTCACATGGAAAGGTGGTACCTGCTGTTCTATTGCAGTTTTCTTTGTGTGCTGTGCTACTCCTTTGTGAAATGATGTGAAATTGCTACTGCTGTACTCACTGTGGTCTGAGTAGGAGATGCTGCCTGTCTAGGCAAAGCTGCATATGTTGTGAACTGGTTAGGATGAGAAAAATTGTGAAAATTTTCCGGTTGGGGAGTCTGTTTCCAGTGACGTCACAAGTGTTTGCTTTATATATTTTAAGATGCTACTTGTATTCAGTTAGAGAACATGATCAAATAGCATATGTATGACAATAGATACAAATCAGTCAATGGATGGAATTTGGCAAGGAGAGAGTGATGTGCAGAAACATGTCTGCCTGCTGATGGTCTTTGCACAGATACTGTATTTTGTGTAGCTGTAATTTAATAAGCACGTGAAGAGCTGAGAGCATAACTTATTCTAAACAATGATGTAAATTAAGCACATCACATCCCAGAACCTTTGATTCACATCAGTAACATGCGTGTGCATCTCAGTAATGTAGTAATGTTTAGTCAGTGGTTATTACTATACTGCCAAGCCTGTTATTTGCTCCCTGCTGGTGGTCTGGACATGATCTGAGTAAATATTTTGAGGCTGTGTAAATTTAGTACTGTTAAAACTAACTGCACCTACTTGTATTTATGTGCATACATGAGGGTAATATTTACAAGTTATATTGTTGTCATCACATTAGTGTCTGAAAGTGTGCTTGTGTTTGATTGCGGTGCATGCTTTTCTTAATCTTGCAAATTTTATTCTGTCACTGCATCCATTTTCCAGGGGTTTGGGGTTTAACTTGCCCTTTGTTTTATGTAATGCCTGCTGAGGCATCTTGTCCTCATGGCTGCAGACACCAGCGTGCCCCTAAATGAGATTTTTGGATTTTCTGTGTTAGAGTTTGACAGGTTTTCCTGTAAGACAACATCCCTTTACCAACCGTATTATGAGCCTTTATTACTGTGATTATTACTTATTATACAGATCCAGCCTCTGTTATAGAGGGACTCGATATGTGAATTCACGTTTAGAGAGGAAAGGTGGATTTCTGACTGCAGGAGCAAATAATTGTCTTCCATTTAAGCAGGGCAAAGGCTCGCTCTCATTAATAGCTTCAATTATTCAACGGAGACGACTAGTTTGGGCCACCAGCGGATAACATTTGCCTAAACCACAATGTTTCTTTCACAACAAGATGAAACTGAATCACTTAGGTAATGATTGGAGTCCACAACGGAAGCATTAAACTCTGTAACTGCTCACATTCAAGATGATCAGAATCAAGGGAATTTGCTGAATGTTACTTAGAAGAACACAGTTTGTTGTTTTTCGGTTCATTTTGGTGCTTTAGGTTAAAAGTATCTCGGAATGATTATATCCAAATCTGCTACGTTTGTGGGGAATATTATGGTTGTAAACATCTTATTCTGCCTGGTGTACATTCCCACTACAGATTTTCATCAGATGCTGGATTTGCTAAATATTTAAAAGAAAAATATACGAATGCTTTAAATGTCTGTTTTTCCTCATCAGTAAAAGAATTATTTTAATTACTGAGCAATTCAGTGAACTGCTCACGCAAAAATATGATGAGGTGATGGGGAAACTGTGGACTTTAAAGACAAGCCTGTATGCAGCCATAAGATATAATGGCACTTAATCCAGTACATTTAAAATTTTAATGCATAATTAGATTGATTTAAGTGTGATTCAATTATAATTCACTCATTCATTGATCCAGATAGAAATTGAGGGTCACTCACATAGAATTTAAATTATATGATGATTCAATGTGATACTCTCAATCATAAGAGCTTTACCATTTGCCTACATACCATTCCGATAGTCTGGACTTTGAAACCACTTATATATATGTATGTGTGGCCCTATGCAGTATTACAGTTTTGTCCTGTAATTTTAATTTTATTAATAAGTAATTATATTTATTTAAAGATCTAGTAGTAGAATTCACTATTAACGATGATTAATGCTTTTTTCTAGGTCCTCTAGAAGTTTTAATACTCGCAGAGCGTTAATAAAGTATATAAATTTATGCATTCGGTGTAGTTTCCCCTTATTAAGATAATGTAAAATTCATCTAACAGATGAATGCCAGTTTTAAAACCAGCATTTTCAGTCCAGTCTAGCAGGTGCAAAATTTAATTCCTGGCCTGGGTTCAGATTTTCACAGACAAGCCCACAGTGAGACAAACAGGATGATGTAATGACGTAAATGCTGGAGTATCTTCACTTATGTGTCATACAAAATTCCAAATCCCTACATTTTCTTTTTTGTTTGATTTAGTAATATCCATTGTTTCTTGTACTCAGCTCCAGCAAGATCTTCCCATAGTACCATCATGCATGGCGTAAAGCAGTGTGGCAGGCGAAGGCTATCTGGCAGCCTCCCAGCTAGGCTCTGCTGAGCTGACTGGAGGAACATTGCCTCTCTTGGCCCGGCACATCCCTAGAAGGAGTCTGTCCAGCAGTCTGCGGAGATACTCTAGCTGAAATCTCATAAACCCTTCTTTCACCATCTGACTGAGGCCAGATGTATTCCACCATTGAAAGGGTTCCCCCTCTCAACAGGTCGAGGACATAATTGTCACCTGGCCTGTGTTGAAAATTAGAACATTTTAATATTAAATTTTTTATGCAGGATGTTCATGGCAATAAAATCGGCATCAACTTATATCTAATCATTAAATTTGTTTACCTTGTCCTTTGTGCTGGCATGTTGTGTTTTTTTCTTGCAATTTAGACCAACAGTTATCAGCAGACTACGGAGCTTTTACACAGTACAATCAAAATGGAATTCCTGATAAAATACCAGCTGTTTTTGGCTCTCTGATGTCTTGTAAATGCAGAACACATTTTCAGAGGTCTTACTGCCACAGACCCTTGGCAGCACCGAATTTGAAGCTGTTTCGCTGGCAATACCCATGAGGAAGTAGCAGTTGTTTTGATCACGTCCCCACTGGCTGTTGAAGAAGATGTTGTCTTATTTAAATTGGTCTGCAGTGTTTGTTGCAGTCACTGTCTCCTGTGGTTTGTTTCTCACATCTTTAAATGCTACAGGAGGTGCACACATTGATTTATTGACTTGTACAATATGATTTTTGTTTGTTTCTTAACCATGCACTCTCCAATTTGAGTATGGGAGGTCAACTTTTGCATATTATTGGAATTCTGTGCAGGCAAATATTAGAGCTCTCAGTAATAGGGCCGATTTGAGTGGGCTTTAAGGTTTAGTGTCTTACTGAAGAAAATTTGATGAAGAATATATTTTTTTATAAATGATATGGGTAGCGCCATGTTATGGAATTCTGTTTGGCCAGTTCCTCAAATGAGGTTTGATAAGAACTGTTGAGAAGTCAAAGCTGAGCGACGTGTTGAAATGTTGCCCTTAATGAGAAGAGGATCCTTTCTAGGTGATGGCTTTTCTGATAAAGCAGAACCATCTGAATTCTAGTGCTGGTTTATATTGATTGATGTTTCTTTTTCTGCCCTGTTGAATTCTGCAAGCATTAAGGTGATGGGCAGTACTTATCATCAGGTTTTTATCAGTTGTTTTGTAGACACTGCTTTACCACAGCAACCATGGAGCAACTAATCTGTCTACTAAGAGGACCTTGGATGTGTGCTGTTTCTTTGTGTTGAAGGGCTGTGTGATTAAAGGGCAGAAAAACAATTATTTGAATGAAAAGGAGAAAAACTGTGCGCCCCCTCCATCCCCCTTTTTCTTTTGTAATTGCTCGTTCCTGACATAACTCGTGTAAATGACATGTGATCCATTGCTGGCGGAATAGCAGTTGAAATTCAATTTGTCTTTTCTAGACTTGATGTCATGCTTGTTATCGCATTACCATTTTTTGCAAAGAAAAAAGCATCTCAGACATTGACTTTTTTATTGTGCAGAATTCAGCTTTTTAGTTGGATGGGTCACCAATTAGGGAGGTCCCGACACCCCCATTGTTGTGGATCAGGAAGGACTGCCTTCTTGTGTACAACAAGCAGTTGCATTAACACTACAGGCTGTATTCATTTGAAAGGTCTGGTGGCTCAATGTATGATGGAACACACTGTTGGTTAAACAATAGAAATTACTGTGTTTCTATTAACAGTTGGGCGCTCACAAAGATGTAGGGTGTTCAGCAGAATCATTTTCTTTATATATCTGTGTTATCATTCATGCTTCTATTCATATTCACGTTGCCATTTGTGAGCCTGGATGAGGGAGTGATGCATTCCATAAATATCTGTACAATGTTAAATTACCTGTTTTTACAGCAATGATTTCACAGATATTTTTAGCAAAATAAGCTAAAATAAATGGACTCCTGACCCAGTTACTGAAAAGTTTTAACCCTTAGACCTTCTTATCTTGGTAGCAGCTGGTGTAATTTTGGCTGTCTGCAGCAGTCAATTTTTTCCTTCTAAGTTAGGCTATCTCTATGCTATTATTAGGAGACACTTAATAATTTTAGGGAACAAAATACCTGCTGGTGCATTTAAGAATAGATAATGGTTTTCAGTAAAGATAGTTCTGTCCTAAATCATTGCTGCAGGTTAAATTAAGTAAACAGATTAAAAGCAGCTGACATGTAGCTCTATGCAATTTATAGGTAAATTTTATATGCTAAAGCCGTAAAAATGAAGAGGTGAGTGTTTTGGTGCCCTAGGAACTTTAATAACAGGCAATCATAAACTAAGAATAATACAGTGTATTAAACTAAAAGCGTACAGCAGGAACTTTTCTGTGGAGCCCCCAGAGGAGCATTACTGCCTGCCTACTGAGACAAGCTACTAGGAATTGATAGCTAAGATAGCTGCGCTTTTGTCTAATTGGCTGTAAGTATGAGGCAGACCACAGAAGGAAGGGCAGAATTCCTTTCTTCAATCTCAGTGGCTGTTGCTTGCTGATAAAAATGCCTATGCACAGCAAATGAAAATGTTGCAGCTTGGATTTGAACTGTGGGAATATTCCAAGAAAGCCATATAATTTGTGTGGATCCTAATATGGCTTTTTATTTGGGTACATTCCTGATGAAGATGCTAGCGTTTTTAATTGGATTACTTTGCGTTTGGGCCCACTGCTGAATCTGGTTGGTACTCAGACATGACAGAGTTTAGCCAATGTTCCTCTATTACGGTGAAGTCTGTCAACAATATAACAAGCACTACAGTAGCTTCTCCAGGGCAGTGTTTGGCTGGATAGTTTTGCAAGCTCCATCTGGTCAGGAGACACATCATGTGAAGAAGTGAACCTGGCACAGAGTATCACTGGAACACTAGATCTCGGGAGATAAGGCCTGTGTCGGTCAGGCCATGTAGACGACCTCGGTCCCAAATGCCATAACCCCTGAAAATATGATACTCTGACATGAAGTCTTTCATTTATTTTATTGGTTCAATTTAATTACTGCTGACAATTTAATTATAAATAATTAAAAATAAATCAAACTGAACTTCAGGTTCAAATTCAGCTGCTGACATTTTTCCTCCCATTTAATACTAGGTGAAATATTTCACATTTATTTAGGCCATCTCTTTTGGAGCGTCTCTGAAACTGTTTTGATGGCAAACATTCCACTGAATATGCAATTAAAATGTTTTTATGTTGTGCATTTACACTATCAGGCAGTAATTTAGGAAATAGTGTGC
Organism: Arapaima gigas; assembly: GCA_900497675.1. Classification (NCBI taxonomy): domain Eukaryota; kingdom Metazoa; phylum Chordata; class Actinopteri; order Osteoglossiformes; family Osteoglossidae; genus Arapaima; species Arapaima gigas. The sequence goes on along the minus strand of UFQX01000523.1, from coordinate 554,451 downwards.
AAGTGCAAAAATACCAAGATGTGATATATTATTACATTATAAGAAGAGAAATTAGTTAATGATTAAGCTTGTCTTGAATGATACGTTTCTCTCTACTCAATGCCGAAGAAATCTTTTTGCTCAATTTAATTTTGTCCAATAAGCATCACTTGTAGCACAGTTAAAGCTGAAATATTATAGATAAAATGAATATGAATGATTGTAATTTTAGTTTTACTTACACTCAACTTAAAAAGGAAACTAAGTAGAAGTTTATGGTTGATTTCATTGGTTTTATCACATTTTGAATACTATTAGCAATACTGTTATGGAGGCTTGTAAATTTCAGTCCTATATACAACTAAGGTTTAAGCAAGCTTAATTTGCATCCTGACATAGTTGAAATGTTGCCGTTTGTCCATATAATTTGCACATAAAATGAAAACATTTTTGCAAACTGAAAGTTCTGATTTCTACAGTTCAATCCAGTTTGTAGTCTGTAGTTCCAAAGCCCAATGATTCCAGGATGGTATCTAGATTGCATCACCCTGATGATGATTTATCGATTTAGGATAATGGATGGATAGATGGATGGATGGGCGGTAGCTCTACTTAGTTTTAATTGCTCATGTAGGCCACCAAATAACTTTATTATTGTTATGTACATGCTGATATTTCATATTGATTTTGTAATTAATGTGGGATACAGGAAACCTCCACTGGGGAAGTGTATTCTAGCAGAATGGCTTTCATTTTGCAGAAGTCTCCTATGGATTTCATTTTTATTTACTTGTTTGTTTGTTTGATGTTTGTTTGTTTGTTTGTTTATTCTTAAAAATCATTTATTTATTTGACCTGTAACCATGGCTACTTACAGTGTGCTAGAGGAGAGGAAGTTATCAGTGTTATTCTGTGTCCTGTGCCTACCTCGATACAACTGCAGTTACACAAGTGTGAGAAAAACATGGTTAGAGAACATGGATAGAATCATGGGGAAAACCTTAAATATTTCACATAAATTATAAACACAACACGGTAATGCCACTGAAACTAATCTGATTTTTATTACACCTGTAACAATGTTCATTTAAACTGGTGTTAATGGTTCATAGTGTTAAGTATGTTAATGATACTTTTTTGCAATGTTGGAAAAAAATGTAGGTAACAGTTTTTTAAGGTTCTATGCCATGAATTATGCAAAACATTTAAATTGCCTTATTGTAAAAGTAAAATACAGTCAGCCCAGTAACTCCTACTTTTATTGCTGTGTTTCTGTCTTCAGATTATTATATTGGTTGAAATGTACCTCACTATCTTGAAAAAATCTGATAGATCTCTGTTATACCTTGCTAAATTCTGTGAAAGGCTAACCTTTGTACGTCTCTGTTGCTAAAGCAACAGGTCTATAATGCTTTTCAAACAGGGTTTCACATTCCATCCTTAAGCACAGCTAAAGTTCTGTCTCTTCTAGACAGAGTGAAGCAGAGACAATGAATTTAGTTCTGTCTGACCTGTGAACAACCTTGCCTTCAGTGAAACAAAGAACCAGTGTACACAAGAGTTTTTGTTCCCTTAAGACTTTGTGGATTTCGCACTTCCCTGATAGAGTTGTATATGCTGTGTTTACGATGTTCTGAGTAGGGAATATTAATTTCATCCTTAATACACCATGTGAACTGCAAGGTTGAAAATTTGCACCTAACTAAATGAAATGGTTATTTTTTACAGTATGGCTAAAGGAAACTCTCATATTTTGATTGACAGTCTCAGCACCCATTCAAGTCATTGCATCCATCTGTAGAATTACATTTTTGATGACATCATGTTTTTTCTTGTAAAAGAGATGTCATTTCACAGGCCCTGAAAAATCAAATAAGGTTTCATGGCAGGGAACACTCATTATAAACTCTAATGAGTACAAAATGATATGTGAGAACAGCATTATTTTTTCTTAGTATGGTACACAGTAGTTTGTGTTATAGCATTTGATCCCAACATGTGGTTTTATGTATTTTGTATACGTTTTGCATTGTATCAGGGAGATAAGGAGCTGTAAATTCAAATGTGTTTCTGATGCGTAGTTCATAGAATGGATTAGATTTTTATTACTCATAAAGAAGTTTAAGTACTGGACACTAGGTCCTGAGTTTAACTGGAGTGTGATTTATTCTGCCATTGTTCTGCCCTAAAGTCAAGAGAGCAGGTAAAATGTTGCACTGAGATGTGATGTGGTTTACTTGCAATGCAGATTCATTATTATCTGTTCAGTTTTAGGTCTACAGGCTAATTAAAGATTTTTGCTACCAAAAGAAAGACATTTGATTGATTAGGGATTTTGTTAAGAACAGGAAGGAAATTCTCAGACTTATGATAATGGCCTTCCTCTTTATCATTAGTTCAACTGGCCCTTCCTTGGTACTGTTTTAATTGAAGTCTAGAATAATCCCTTCCCATGTGACACTAGTGTTGCTGCCACCCTAGACTGTACAAGGATGATGAGCTTTGTCACTTACATTCCTAGAATACTCTTAACCCTCCCTCCCCCTTGTTGTGATATAATGAAAAAACAATGATTTTTTTTTCTGTGGCTGTTTCCATAGATACTGACTCTAATGAATCTCCAGGGTTATTGTTGTTTTTCATTGGTGTTCTGGGCAATATCTCAGGGTACCAGCACTAGTTTCCGTGGCAACAAGAGTCACTAATACCCAGATAGGCTTCACCCACGTAACCTTTGATGGAGAAACCTCATTAGGCACACTTCCTCACTTTTTGTAAGGAATGATGGTCACTGATTAAAAAGTCCTCTGTTGTTCCTCTCTTCCTGTGTTTCAACTGTACCTCTTCAGCTTACCCCTAACTGCACTATTGTGTAACTCATTGGATCTTAAAGGAAAGTAATTTCATATGGTCCTTCAACAGCTAAACAAAGTATGGTCTCCTTCTTCTTTGCAAAGGTTATTCGTTCTAGAAAAGCCCTTAGGTGAATTGTCATAAATGTAAGACTTAAATATCACTAGTTTCAGTGGTAAAATATTTCATACATTCTGAGCCCCAAAATTAACACCGATTTTTGGTAAAATATCAACACGACCCAATAAAATGGGAATAAATAGTTATTTTTGTATGAATAAATTATAAATAAATGAGTTTTTATAACAACACCTTTTTCCCTTTATTTGTTACTTTGTAATGGCTGTTTACTTGCACTGTCACCTCTTTTATAGCTATTATTTACTCTACCCTTAATAAATACTAAGACAACACATACATACATCTAATACCAAATTTAATTCGAAAAAACAGCAGTAAAGACAAAGCAGATGAACAAAAAAAATACAAATAAATTCTCAGTCAACAATTAAGTTCACGAGCTGATAGTCCAAATGGGGTCATGACGGGGGGCTAAGATGCTAACAGGGAAAATAAGCAAACAAGGGATAATAGAAGTTGACTTAATGTAGCACAAGCCAAAATATAAGAGTGTAGAATGGTGCATGGTGGGTTTGGTGTTGCATCACTACTTGTGGGAAGGGGCCCAAAATTTAGGTCTGCAAATGCAAAGAAATACTGAATCCTGAATTTGCAGTATTAAATGAAACGCTTGTTGTGGTTGAATTCTCATAACCTAAATGGGTTTACATTGGGGTATGACTCTATTGATGTGGCATACTCATATATCTGGGTTATTCAGCCACAGCTTTGTTGATAATACTACAGGACCATGTCACTGGGGGAGCAGATGCCTATTTGCACATATTGGTAGATTCTGACAAATGTATGTCTAATTACTGACTATGACCCTTGACTGCACTCCTGAGTCCTCCTTCGTAGTAACACTGTTTCACACATTTTACAAGATTTCTTGATTTCTGTCCTGGGGGCAGAGCAGAGCTAAGCATTGCATCACTGTAACTGTTCTTAATGTTTCCCTGACTTTGGTTATGTCTCTAAGGTTTTGGATGTTTTCAATTATAAGTTTTGTTGTAATGATGTCTGAATCACTTGTAAACCAGACAATATTAACATTTCTGTTACAGAACACTCTTGCAACATCTACTGCTCCAGATCCTTAGTGGAGTGTAAGTCATCAGACAGGTACAATTTTACTTTGGGTAAAGAGTGTGGAAAAGACAAAGCATTATGGAGCAGTGAAACAAAGAGGCAAAAATGGAGCAGCTACTCTTAGTACTGGCTGTCCCCCATTGCTTGGTTCTGGATTGGATTCCCAGGTTTCTCTGAGTTGAAGTCATCCTTGTTCTTGCCAAATGCTTGGTTCCATGCAGTCCCATCCCAGTGACAAGCTGTTTAGCCAGCTCTCACTGTTCCCCATGATGGGCTGGCGTCTCCTCTGGGTGGGGAGACCTTGGCAGTGACTGTCGCTGCCTTACTCGCTCTGCTTCCGGGATGAGCTCCAGCTTGCATCGACCCCATATGGGACTGAGTAACAGGAGACCAGGGTGAGAGTAATATGGCAGCTGTGTATTTTGGGTACCTTATGTGTCTCAAAGATGTGAAATAAACAGAGGCTCATTTGTTTTTAACATCAGATGTTCATTTCTTATTAACTCTCTGTGGCTGCAGCTTAGTCATTGTGGTTCTGTTTTTAAGCGCCCCTGACACATTCCTGCTATGTGGGCCTGCTCTGTTCTAATGAATTTGCAGGTCGCACAAAAATTTCTGTTTAGAGGAATGTGGTATGCTTCTCACATGCCGAGGGGCCCTGCATTTGCTGCGTATCCAGCCCAAGATCTGCCGGGCTATTTCCATTTTACACTCTGGAGCCTAATTTATTCTCAGCTTTCACGAGAGAGAAAATGCATATGGAAGAACAGAAATGGGAAACCGAGTGGGTTTCACCTCTCGCCCAGGCCTCCGTGCCTCCCCCCGTGCACCACCCAGCAAGCTTTAGATCACGTTTTGCTTTCCCTCGTGCCTGTGAAGTTTCGCTGGGGGAGAGGTACAAGTAAAAAGGATGGCATTTCCAGGCTCAGCAGGCAAATCCAGTGGGAGGGGGGCCCAGAATGTGGTCCCCCAGTGCATTGTGGGGCCCTTCCAGGTGAACTGCTCCAACAATGTGAGATTCTGAAGAAGAAGCTCCTTGGAAAAATGAATGTCCAGGGACTAGGAAGTGTCTAACCTTCAAGCTTGAGTCACTATACAAGCGCACAGGATGAATAATGTGTTTAGCCTTAGTCTACTTGTCTTTTTTGCATTAAGTTTGAGGAGACCAGAGTTGGAGTTGAGGGAGAGTAATTATAGCATTTGACCCCAACCTTTTTCCCCCGGCAACCCTTTCGGTCCCATTTCAATTCCAGTCCTCCTGTAATAGAAATAACGGCTCTGATAAACTTACATTAGTTATACTTTCTTGGCACAGTTTTACCATTTCATGTAACCATTTTGTAATGGTTTTGTTTTCTGAGCTTCAGGGGGAAAGAATCTTTCAGCATATTAGAAGAGATACTGAAGCCAGGGCTTTATTATTTTGCTTTGCACAATGTTACATTACTAGGAGTGCAAAGGTGGAATCTTCTGAATGCAGCCCATTTATGCACTTGATTCTGAGGGTGTACGGCCACTTTCTGACTGGACTGCAGAAGAGTGTGATGATATCAAAACACATTACTTTTGTATCAGATTATGATTCAGTTACTGCCTTTGAGACATCATGAATATTCTTGCACTTTACAACAGTCTCATTAATTCTTAAGATTACCTTGTGCTTTGGCATTTGAACTTAGGAAACCTCCCTGGTGTGTTTAGAGGAGTAGAAGAGACTTGACCTGAATATATCTTAACACATTAGTGTGATTGAAAGTGTTCTTTTTATGTGAAGCTGAAAGTAAGGGACTAAGCGTGAGGTCTGGTTTGAAAGTGGTTAAAGGATACTTGGGCATGTAACCAAAAGTTTGTTGGTTCATTTCCTAGGATGGGTAGTGCTTTCATCCCCTTGGGCATGATACTTCACCTGTGCAGTTTTAATGAAAAATATCCAGTTGTATAAGTGGGTAAAATGTCAGAAATTTTAAGCTTCTCTTTTCCACGACCTTTCTACACAGTTAAATAATGAAACATACCACTCCTGCATACCCTTTAAAGTTAAGAGGTTATAACTAATGTTACCGCAGCCTAGAAATGATTTGTACATTTGCCTATACTGGGGGCTTATGCTGGTTTGAATCATTATCAATCTGTGTTTATTGCAATAAAATTATTCAGCTGACTTTATGGCAGGCAGTTTTAATAAACTGAAGGTGCTTTGATTTTATAGATTAAGCTAAGCACGGTATTTATCAGTCTAACTATCTTTTCTATTTTACTTCCTCTCTGTTGAATAGAATGAACAAGTATCATCATGCAATGATACTTGTATGATGAGGTCAAAGTAGGCTGCATTTTACCAGTACATGGCTTCAATGGATTGAAAGGGAAATCATCCATTTAAGTGGCAGTGGTGTCTGATGTACTGTACAGATGGCTGAGTGGGGTTTTTCATTATTACCTGGTCCTTGAATGGAGAGTGCATGTTCCCCAGCAACATAAATACAAGAAGAGATTATTGTTTTTTTAGTAAACTTCTAATAATGCTAATTTTCAAGGGCAGTCATAGCTGCCCACAATGGACCTCTATTTGAAGTTCACTTTTGAATCAGTTTTAAATAAACTTTAAAACCTTCAATATACATTAAATTAAATTAGGGGGTTCTGGGGAAAAGTTCTCTGCCCACAATCTCGCACTGAAGCATAAGAGAGTAAATAAACATGGCAGGAGACCAACGAGGAAATATCATGGGTTATTCAAAGATTTATAAAACTCAGATTATCCTTAAAGATATAGTTTTGCTTCTGTTCCTCTAGTTTCTGATGCCAGTAAATTACCTTTTAAATCTTAAGGCATGGGATTTCCTAAAACAGCAAAATACAAAAATGTTTACATTATCTGCTGATAACTTGTACTTTCGTTTTAGAGATGTTTCTTAACCTGTAATACCATTTACTTCAGAGAGCATTGCTCCAGTGGCCAAGACCCAGCCAGTGACACTGGGTTATGGTCTGCCCTATCCTCAGAACTGAACAAAAAAGCCATTTTGGAAATGATCTCACCTTTTTAAAAGCTTAACTTTCTTTAAATGACTTTTAAAGACATTTAGTGCTGAATGTGCATGTTCCCAATTTAATTCTCAATGCTCTCTCTTAAACTGGCAAAATACTGGCAATGGATATAGAGTGTAAGAAAGCATATATTCTTTCCGCAGCAACATTGTCAAATTCTTGTCACATTCATCAAATTTCTGTGACATTGTTACACTGACAGAATCAATTTGCATGGAAATAGATGCAGTATTGTAAATGAGGTTAGACTGTATTTGTCCTGTGTTAAGACACAGGAGCTTAAGTATATTCAAAACATTAGCATGAATCTATGTGAACCCATAACCTTAACCTAATGCTCCATCCACCTCTTGCTGTACTGTTGCATACAGAAACTAGAACTGTGAAAATGGAAATGTTGATAATGAGGACCGATAATCTGCAGCAGTGAGCCTTCATTATGGGGAGAGCAACTAGAGTGGAATCCATAACTATGTGAGCAGCATCAGCCCCTATAATTTTTGTTATAATGGCCAATTTAAAAGGAATAGCATTACAAGTTCACTTTCTCTGATTGAACAAGCCTCTAGCTTGTTGCAGTTTTATGCATTATTTTGAAAAGTTACATCCTGTGGGATAAATATTAAATGATGTGTGGAGTTAAAGCTGGCCCAGTGTTTGATCCAGTGTTTATCTATCTTAGAAACAATTCATCAAATGCCTCATCTTGTTTTCCTCTTCTGAAGAGGGTGACATGGTAGAGGTCAAAACAAAAAACACTCTATGCTCTGCAGCTAAGCTCTGAGTAGCCAACAGTAACAATAGTTGTTATGCAATCTGTCACAACAAAGGCATAGAACACTTTGAAAAAGCAGCAACCATGATGGCTTTAACAAGCAGGTAAAATCATTTTCAGTTTTCTACAATCGGATTTAATATAATGACTTGAATAAATATTCATTTACCATGAAATAATCACATAGGCCACAGGGTGACAGGGGCATTAGGTCTATAATATGTGAATTTTAGAGGTTTTCAGCAGCACCCAACAATTACACAGGGCTTGCTTAATACCCCATGACAACTGAGGATTAATGTGTCTGACATTGTGCCAGATGCAAATAAAGGGCAGAACATTTCCAGAAAAGTTTTTTTTGATGGACATGCGCATAATGTGAAAGAAATGTATGAATACCTCGTTCAGTTTGTCAGCTTGATAGTTCTTTGGGTATCCAGTGGTTTTGTCCTTAAAATGAGATATGCTATCTTTTTTCCTGCAGAAATGAGGATTAGCTCACTCTGCAGGATTATTTCCTGAAGCCTAATATTTAGTAAAATAATTTGCATAGAAACAAGCCCAATGCTTGAAGAAAAAAAGCAGTGTACACAGGGATCTGGAGCAGCAGCACTGCCCACAAGTTGGAGAGAAACTCAAGGTGCTCGCCAGGAAAACCCACCGGGGCCCCGGTGCGTCAGGCCGCTACCATAGGGAGAAGCCTCAGAATACGTCCCTGGAGCAGATGGCAGGGGCCACCCGGGAGAGAGGCATGCTGCTGCAGTGTTGATCCAGGTGCCGATTCAGAGCCTGCAGGTTCTGTCACAATGCAAAAAAGCTCAAGTGTGTTGTTTCAGCTCGGGTGACAAGAGCTCGTCGCAGGGTGCCCGGATAGAAAGGATCGGCGAAGCTCCGATGATAGCAGCTATTTGCAGCATGCAATCAAGGCTGCTATTGTGTCAGCCTGCTGTGTACCTTTGGCGTCAAATCTCATTTGTTCATGTGAAAGTGACAATTTTGCTTCCAGGCGTCATACTGCAGTTAACATGCAGTCTCACTGGCTGCTCATTTTTAAATAGAGAGCAGGCGCTTACCCTCTTTCTCTTCATGCATCTAACATTTAGAGACCTTCATCTTTGCAGCTTAAATAGATAACAATTTATCTAAAAGCCAACAAGCCAGAGTTCTGATCAGATAGTGACAGTCTCAAATCCCTTACTGTTTTTACCTTTGGCCAAGGTACTCAACTGAAATGGATTCACTAAGTATCTGAGTATATGAACAAGATATATGAATATATATGGAAGAAAGAAAGCTACAGTTTTATTATAGATTTTCCTGCTGCCATAAATCAATGTTCCTTTAATAAGCATGCAGTGACAGAATAAAAAATTGCAAAAGCTCAAATTATCATTAACAAGTCACACAATGTTCAAAAAATACAGAATTAATCCGCTGAGGCCACGTGACAGGAGGGGATCAATAGTTGGCTCCCTAAGGGGTTAGAGAAATATTTGAACCTTTTGTCACTGTTCCCCTCACTCGGCTTTAGAGCAAGAGCACAGTACACTTTAGTCTCTTACACCATAGATGGTTAAGCATCCTATTCCTGCGCAGTAAAACTGGCCCACTCAGCACTCTCAGCAGTTCATTAAATATAAATACATGAATTGCTGAATAAATAAAAAACTTCATTCTACTACTGTAGTACAACCAGCAGGTTCTCTGTCAGCTCGAGGAATGTGTTGTCATGGCAGTGGTGGCTTTGGCCCCGTTTAAAAAGTCTGCCAGTTCCTTTTTTGGTAGCTGTAATGGTAAATTCACAGGTTCTTTGTGCAATCCAGGTCACTTTCGCATTCATGGAAGGTAGAAAACATGCTAAAGCAGAGCAAAAAGAGACTCAGTAAAGTAAATAGCAGTCTCTACTTGGGATCCCAGTACTGCAGTAATCCATGTGCTCAGTGCTAGCTTGATCTTATGACAAGAATTTATAGAAATTTATCAGAATAGGATTTTGCTTTTTTCATGCTGACAAGTTATTGAAATGAAGGAGTAAAAACAGTCTCTCGTGCTGGGGTAAGGCAAAATTAATGACATTCCTGGGGTAGAAGACAGGTCCTCTTTGGGTAAATTAGAGAATATGGGGATTTCTCCAAGGAAAAGCGCTTACAATGAACTACCTGGTTGCCAAGCAACAGACAAGTGCGAACCCCACACTTTTTCGCCAGACATTGCGGACCAAGTCGTCTCTTGCAAATGCTTTTGCCAAATCAACAATGCTGAATATTCGTCCACTATGTGATCAGGTGATCGCGTACTTATGGGCACCAATACAAGGCAGCCTGTGACAGACTGTTTATCAGGCAAATGCTCTTGTCTTCCAACTTAATGCTGTGATTGCCATTTGGGGAAGAATTTCTCAGCACGTGCAGGCTGGGTGACTACATCAAAGCGCTGGCACTCAGTTAAACAAACACTTTGAGATAGGGAGTTATTGCCAAATTTGTAAGGGGATGGAAAGTCTAAATCATTTTTCAACATTTTTACTACCCTAAAATTCAGGGTCTGGGATATCTGATGGGGGAAGCTGAAACCAAAGGAAAAAATGCCAGCTGGGTTGGTAAATCAATGTGCATATGTCTTTTAAAATGGAAATTTTTTGAAGATTTCACACTTTTATCCCAGTCTCTGAATGAGGTTGTTGTTCTGTATCCCTATTTCTGTACAGATATTCTCCTGAATTACATCTGCTAGTAATTTAAATTATTTTAGATAAACTTTTGAAGTGAGACTTTTCAAACTGTACTGCACTGTGGGGGAAATGATGTTAACAGGAGCAGTGGAAGATGTTATCGTCACTAAAGGTGACTAACCCATCACTCAAGTTTGTGAGATTCTAAGCCTTTAGAACCAGTTTAGTTACAGAAACTGCCATAAATCAGAGATTGTGAAGATTGTGTGTGTGTGTGTGTGTGTGTGGCTCATAAAATTTTGAGTGTGCCATTTAGGCCTGTATTAGTCATTATTCTAGATCATATTTTTATCATTGAATGGAAGTGAGTTCCATTTTCCCACTGCATCTTGAAGTTTAAAATATTGTGTAAAATTACAAATGCCAGAAGAAACACAGACTAAAGTTTAAGTGACCTTCTTGAAAAGTTTAATTTATAAACCAGATCAGAATGGTGTTACAGAAAAAGTTCAAAATAAATGCTTAACTACAATGCATGTTGCACATTTTACACAAGTACACTCTACACACCCATTTGCTTTAAACTCATTTTTTTCACGTCATGTTACTGCAGTCTGTTTGCTGTGGAACAATGGACTTCAGGACTAAGACCCATATATTGCTACACACTCTAGCTGGCCTACCCCCACACCAACCCCACTATTGCACCCCACTAGGGAGAAGCCCTCCTAATGCTCTTATTTTGCACACGTTTGACTAGATGTGATTTCTCCTGTGTGAGCTTTTTTGGTTTTGCTTCTCTTTGCTGTGTTTGCAGATTTAAAGGCAGTGTGTGGAAAACAATAATTTATTTCAGGCAGGAATAAAGTTCTTTTGAGGTGGAATTAGAAAAAATAATTTGAAAAAATTTTCAGTTGTTCCCGTTCACCTCTGCACTGTATATATATTTTTTACTGATGTCATTTGGAGGCATGTCAGTTGCAGATGGAACAGTGCAGACTTGGAGTTCTGGAAAATGAAAAAGATCTGAAAGAGAAATCAGATTTCAACAGTGAGAGGGACATCCAATCCCACCAATGTCCTTCATGTGCTTAGGACCTGCATAACTAATAAAACTATTGTATTGCACAACTATTTAAAGATTTTGGGAGAAACTCTAGAAGTCATAATGGAGCTGGATGTTCTTCCCTTGAGCTGGATAGACTGTTGCCTTAGATCCGTTCATTTTTCTGTTCAGTTTTACCTTTTCCATTCTGACTGTGAGTCAACACTTACAGAAATAGCATGTACAGCACATTATGGTAAAGTAATGCATATACACTAACAAAATGGTGCTGGGTTAGAGTGTGGCTAAATGTAGAATAAAAAGCACTGCAATGGGAGGTAATGAACTGGTTGCTAGGTTAAGCCCTATGCCACAGAGGGAAGGAGGCTGTAGCGAGAGCTCCATTTATTCCCCACTAGCCCTAGTGAGAGTGTGAGAGTTGTTCTGTTATTGGTTATTTGTTCACACCATCTTGTAGTTTTAAAAAAAATTCTAGCTGTGATCATTAGGTCAGCTTGGAGACCTTATAAGATGTGTCAGTTTAATTTGTACCCATGTACATATTTAGCTGACAGTTTTTCTCAAAGCAGCTTGTAATGTTAAGCTGTACTCAGTGGTTTATCTATTTATACAGCTGGGTGATTTTTACTGGAACAATTCATGGTAAGCACCTTGCTCAAGGGTGCTATAGCAGGACGTGGTATTTAATCGTGGATTCTTCAGGTCCAAAGAAGGAAGCTAGAAGCACTGTGCTACCTGCTAGCCCAGGGAAAAATACAAATAAAGCTTATAAAATATCTAAATCTATTATATTATTCTGCTTATGCTCTAATTTGAATTATATATCAATACTGTAAATAATATGATATTGTGAACAATATTATATGACTAAATATGCAATGACATTTTTTTAAATTTAAAACCTCTCACATCAAAAAAATAAATCTTGGATGTTTCTATCCATACATTCCTATGTCTGTGCTGGGAAATGAGTGTTATTGTTGAAAACCTTTCCCATTTCAAACACTCCAGGAGAGTCCCATCCAAATCTGTAAATAGAGCTGGTCCTGCTGCAGTTCTGCAGTCTCTCTGCCTTGTCAGGACACAGGGAGGGTGGGGGTAGGCAGTACACGTGTCTCTGGGGAGCTCAGTAACACACACTTACACTTATGCACATGTGCGCGCACACACACACACACACACGCGCGTGTGCGCACGCACATACACATACACTCATCTAAAGGTATATGCATGCAGTCATATAGTCACAAGTACAGATGCACATACGATACATCCCCATACACTCACACATACAATTGAATACACATGCATAATTACCCGCACACACACACACACACACACACACACCTAGAGCAATGCTAGCCATGCATCTCAAAAGGAAGCAAAAAACATACAGACGCATATATACACATCAGCAAACAAGCACTTCTTCCCACTGTAATAGCAGGCATACAACACACCAGCACACACACACAGCGGGAAGCCTACTCAACTGTATTCGCTTCTTTTCCTGTTTATTGCCGAGGACAGTGTGCTGCCACTCCGCTTCAGCTTCGCAGTCTTTTGATGTCCTAGTAACTTAATAAGTGGCTCTCACTCTCTGGATAGGTGCCCGTCATTTGGACCTTATGCTACATTCTAGAGCTTAGTTAGGGGCATCCTTCCTGAAAGTATTGGGAACCAGAGAAAGGAAAGGCAGTAATCCCAAAAATGCAGGCTGTGTTCAGAGAAATCCTGTAGGCTGCAGTCATGTCAGTGCTGAAAGGAAGCACACGCCTGACTGTCCACCTTATCCATCCTCCAGCTGCCTGTCCTTTTGAAACAATGCAGACATTAAATATGTCAAAGAAAGACAATCGTACATGTCAAGCTAGTTGTACTCTGTGAAATAAAGTTGGCTGTTCTGTATATTCTTAAGAGGAAGTTAATTCAGAAAATGACCACCTGGAGAAAGTGGGAAGGAGCCAGTGGAGCAGTAAGCAAGGCCAGGGTGAGGATGCGGGCTTCAGACAGCTACCGCAGCTCCATGTTTACCCACTCCTTGATAACAAAGCACTAAGGCAGCTTCGTGAAGAGCCATGACTTATTTAAGGGAAATATTAAACATTTATGTGGGCTGCCTGTGTATGAGGGCAGGAACAGCAGATTGGGCCCCTCCTAATTGCAGTATTAAATGTTGAACGTGGTCCACTCAGCATCAGTGCTGTGTGCTCCACGCCCATTCCAATGAAATGCGTCCCCATTCCCAGGGCAATTAATAAGATGTTTTTTCAACTGTGTTTCAGTCAATATTTGTGCATGGCACAGCTCAACCTAATGAAACTATTGACTTGAACATATTTTGTTAAATCCTATTTGTGTTTAAAATGATTGAGGACACGTTCCTTTTGTGATCGATGTTAATCAGTGAAAATTTTCACAGCCGCAGTGTCTTCTCATATTATAATAGGGAAAATATTGGACTTGATTGAGAAAGGCTGCTTGTTTAAGTGGATGAGTTAACCAAAGGGTACACTGTGTTTATATGACACATACGAAATGTTGTAGGGTCAAGTAATACACTCTTACGGTGACAAAACCCTGACTGTTAGGCTTGCCATGTTATTGTCAGCTCGGTACCTAACTCTTAAATATTTATTAATTTGGTTGTTCCATTTCATTGTAATCCAAAGCATTAAGGCATTCAATTATACTGAAGTGTTATTATTAGCCTGTAGCAACCAGGAAAGTCTGTTGTCATTTCCTTGAATACAATTTATCACTATTTCTCATTAGTGCTATTACCTTGTAAATGAAGCTTTTAAATATAATCAGACTGTAAACTGATTGTTCATTGCTGTGAGGGGGTCTGGACTGCTGCCCAGAATGGAAAGTTATTTTGCACGAATCATATAAGAATTTATAAGTTCTCCCAAATAAACTGGCCTCGAGAAGGAATCTCAGATATGGCTACACTTTGTAAAATGGGATTTGCAGATATTACGTGAAATATAAACCCTCACCTTGTGTGTGCACTGTCTCTGTTATTGTCATCATGGACGTGGAAGGTGGTGGAACTCCCCCCATATGCCTGGCAGCAATAGAGACACAGACAGGCAACAAAAATGAATGCCAGTCAGGTCTCCATTTTGTGATCCATCCTTGCATTTCTGTTTTCTATTCCACTGCTCTGCTAGCATCATGCCAGACCCCCCCCTTCAGAGAACTGCGATGCCTTCATATCATTCCCCTGCATGAGTGGGGGACGTAACTGCAGCAGTAAAATGCATCTGGAGTCAAACTGCCGTCCATTTGTGCGCAGGAGTATCTTTATAAAGTTCTGGAACATATGTTCAATGCTCAATCATTTAGAGTCATTCCAAGATTGACTTATGACTCAAAGAATGAAGTCAATTGCGGGGACATTCTTGTTTTTCTGCATTGGCTAATGGCCATAATTGGTGCTGTGGATGTATGTGAAGTATCTTAATTGAACGCTGAATAAAAGTCAGTCAGCAGAAAGGCCAGCTCTTCCTGTGCTGACCTGAGCCATGTCATCCAGAGCCAGGGCTCTGAGTGACACGACGCTTGTCCGCATATCAGAACAGTCTCTTTTGTTGGGCCAGCACTGGAACATTTGCCATGTCATCCCTTTCTGTGTCTTAAATCAAGTCATTAACAGCTCAGGCCAAGCACTTATTCAGACAGTAACCTTGGTGGAGGGTCGCGCCGCTGCTGAATGACACAGCCGGTGCTCACCATGGAAGCCCCTGACATATTTAGGAGCGAAGCCAAACTGTTTGGCGAGGCCCTTCACTATGCTCGGTTTCAGACACCAATTTAAATAAATCCTTACTGGGAGGAAAACGTTTTCAAAAATATGCAATCTGCAGAAAATTTTATCACAGAACGGTTTAAGAAAACAACAAAATGCACAGGAAATGGAGTGAACTGGATGGAATTAGCAGCTGTTTATTATGCAGCAGTAATGTCTGAATGCAGGGGAGAGGAATGCTGCTCCTTCCTGACATTTGAGATGATTTCCTTTTCTCAGGCAATCTGAATTACCACTTATCTCCCGTCCATCACTTTTCCCAGGGCTCTGCTGATGAGACCAATTTCTAGTTCTTCAAAGTGACGTAAACATTGTGGAGTTTTTTAGAACCAACTACTGTGTACAAAATTATGCAACATATGAAAAAATAAATGAAAAGTATGACTTGCATAATATACAATGAGTGAAGCGCTGCAAGCAGTTGTGAAAGGGAACACTGTGATGTAACAGAGTTGCAGAGCTGCGTACTGTAGGTGCCTTACTGTGGCTGAGTGGTCATAAGTGACTCAGCAATGACAAGATGAGGGTGCAGCAATGATAAATTCTTTAGGGCAATATCCTAAGGGTGAGATCCCTTTTCTGAGGGGTGTCCTTTTGCAAGCGTGACCAGTGGTGGTGCCACTGTCATCCATGAGGGGTTTGGCCTGTGGGTGTACTGAGGCCCTGTGCCCCAGCGCTCCTGTTTGTTCCACTCTAGCAGTGCTGGCACTGTCAGGCCCTCCAACCCGGGCGGCTCTAATTGTGACATGGGGATTCTCCGCTCGCTGAAAATCACGGAGGAAACAGTTTTAATTGGACCCTGGGCAGCGGCAACCCGAGCAGCCAAAGGTTCAAACAGCTCGAGTCTCCAGCAGCCAATTCGCCCCTCCGTCACTGCGTAACCAAGGAAACGTTCACCAGAGTGGAAACCCAGAGAAAAAGTTGACTTATTAAAATAACAGGGACCTGCTCACCTTCAATGTGCAAATTTGTTTGTAGAAAATGTGGTAGATTCCAGAACTGTGCTTTTAACTGTGGGACTTGGTTCTTACTGGAGGTTACACGATTCCATGACCAAAGGACTGTAAAGAGGTCAAAGTTATTTTTTTGAGCGTTATCATTATGGTTTTTGTATGGCTGATTGAATAAATCAAATCACATTAAATTAAACCAAATTAAGTTAAATTAGTCAATTAAATTGAAAGTTCAAAGGAAATCATAATCATTCCATCTTTTGACCAGCATGTAGTTGTGTTGTTGAAAGCCGTAATGTATTAGGCTTTTCTTTCCGTTTACTGTTATCATGACATCAGTCACTCAAACCATTGTGATCATAACTGTTGAAAACATACAGTTTGACCATTAGTCATATAGAGTCACGCACTGATGTCTGTCAGGCACACTATTAGCAGATCTGGTTTCTGTACACCATCCATTATGTTACCTAATTATTTCTTGCTGAGACATAATCGGTCAGTTTTGATTACATTTTATTGGTTGCTCCTGATTTCAGGTTCTTTACACAGCAGTCATTCACACAATTCAATAACCACTACCCAAGATCATATTAGCCCTCAATGCTGCAGTACTGGACAAGAGTATCCCTCCTCAGATTTGAAAATGCAGAACTCCTGAATACAGGTAATGTTAACTGTTCTGCCATTTCAATTAGGATTTCATTTATCCATTACAGTAACACTTCAATTGGCAACACCTCCTACAGCTCTGTTTGGCAACAGCAGTTTTATATTGAGTTTTTGAATTTATTATTGTAATTTATCAAATTTTTTATATTTTGCTGAAATATTTTGAGTTTTTTTGGAATTTTGTATTTGTTATCTATTAAATAGACTGTTTTCTGTCTTTATGTGCTATTATTAAAAGTGTAGTTTGATTAATCTATTTTCTATAATTTCATACATGCATAGTTTTCAAGGTCCATTTATGGAGAACAAATCTAGAGTGTATTATTGTACCGCGGGGGTAAACTCTAGGAGATGCAGAGCTGTAAGGTAATTTTTCCCTATATCACAATGCTCCTCCAAAAATACATCATAACATGTTTCACAATACTTGTGTGTATCATACTGTAGTGTAACAACGTAACATTTAACAAGATGATTTTCATTAGCCTTTCAGTGGCAGTATACTGTATGATCCTCTGCGTTTCTCGGCTGATACTTTTTTGTTAAGTTAGAGCCACCAAGTCAGTAGATCACAGCAAGCGATGCTCAGCAAACACGCTGTTTAATAACACTGCTCTGCTGCAGTCTGCGGAATATTCCTGAGTACTCATGATCTGTGAATACTCATGAAATTACTGTATGGAAGGGAAAAAAATCCATACTCTAAGGAACACTGAGTTGCCATTAGGCATGTAAATAAGGAACGATTTCAATGCTGTCTGACCCTAGCGGGACATTAACCGTGTGATTAACCATTTAGTAATGGAAAGTAGAAGAGGAGCCTATATGGGAAAAACTGCTGCAGTTTACTGTTAAGAGTAGCATAAGAGGAATGAACTAATCGGAAATGTAACACATAACAATTACAGTGCACTCTTAAGATGTTGTTAATTCTTTACCCCAAACAGTATATTGTCAAACATGTTACAGTAGCATTACAAAGTGAAGGACAATATATCCTTGATATACTTTTAATATTTCTGCAAAGCATGTTTTTAAATGATTAAACAATACAGTATGTAATGAAGGTTTAAAAAAATACTGCTTGTGTTCCAACTGTATTCACGCTGTAATTGCTGACAACTTTAATGACCTATTCATGTTCAATATACTTAATCCGATTGGGGAGAAACTCTGCTGTCAACAGCACAGTGCTGAGAGACAGAAGATCCATAGTCATCAGTTTTAAAACCTTATCTTACTCACTGTAAATTTTGAAACCTGCTGCTTACACCTTGCCATGATGATGGATATATCAGCAAGAGTGTTAAATCCATGCCAGTGCTTGCTTGCTGTTTTTATAACCCGACTAGTGCTGTTCAGCACTCTTTCTCATGGCTTATATTTCTTGATATGATACCGTATATGTTTTCAATCATTTACAACTCAGTTAGCTTTAAAAGATTAGACAATACTGAAGCTTGTTAAGTATACATGAAGATAATCTCTGGGGGGACGTAAACATTAACAGAATGCTTTTTAAGGCTTTGGATTTCAGGATGTCTGAATCTTTGAAGAAACCGGTGGCTGGTTAATAAAATTAAAAAGCACACCTATTGTATGTACTTTTGTCCTCAAAATTGCACTGTGATTCAGAAAAGTTTAAAACCATAAGGTACTGTTGTAGAAGATACAGAAGGAAAAGGAAAAAAATAAGTGTAAATAAGCCATCCTGTGTGGCTTATATCATTGAGTACTTTGAGTACTTTTTCAGAATCAGGGTTTTCCTACTGGTAGTCCCTCTTGGCAAGAATATATGAGCCACACAACCCAATCCAGATATACAACCTTTATAATATAATCAACAGTCATTATTGCATTAACCCCTTCACAGTATAAAGCACAGACACCACAGGGACTGCAATTTTAAGGTGTTATAATAATAAGAAGCAAAAGGAGATGAAAGAGATCAATCCTCAAAAGCAGTTCCATGCCTACAGTAAGCCATGTTACTGTTGCCCTAGTGATTTATTGATTTGATTTCAAGTGCTGCTATATCAGTGCAATGGATTTCTCCAGTCAGTCATCGATTTACATGTCTACCCATGGTAGACAATATGTCAGGAGAACCCTTTGACTCTTGCCATGAGCCTATTTTCTTTCAATTATATGCACTACAAATGCATCTTCTTCGCTTTATGCATTTACCATCACTGTTTTTTTTGTGTTAAACCAGTGACTTGTTTTTATCATTTTTCTATAATTTGCTCCATTGTATGTATTTCCTGAGCACCAAATAACCTTATTAAATGACTGATATGTGAAAATGAAAAGAATGGTAAGCACAGAATGTGATATTATCAGTGCATGCTACTGAAAATAACCTTTTCCATGATATGTTGTCACACATTGTGCAGTCTTGATACTGTACAGACATTTGCACAATTTATGTCTGGGATATTTGATAAAAGATTTCTTTTATTACTTTCTCTGTGAGGGATTTAAATAGGTTGATGTAGCCACAAATCATCCTTTGTTGATCTTTATCAATCAAGAATTTACTCTTTGTATGCCAACCACAACACTGGTAAAACTACATCTGAATCCAGTTTCTCTGTAGTATATTTCAGTTATAACTCTTTGCTAGAATTAATTTACAACACATACATAACTGAAGGCTTGTTCGTTCTTGGGAAACCTTATATGGAGTGTACCCACAATTTTATCATAGTTCTTCCCAAGGGAACTGTAAATGCCCTTAATGCACTGTACGTAGAAAAAACATAGAGAATGTAACTATAGAAGTGAGGTATGACACCTGAAGCATGTGGATTTAAAAGTGTTCCAAAAAACCATTTGTGAATATTGTCCCCAGCTTTGAATTTCTGTTCCAGCAGTAATACCATTTGATCAAGGTTCTTGCCCTAAGTTGCTCCGATAATATTTAATTTTAAAATTGCATGTTTGTTATTGTACAGACTTGACATTCTAAGTCAACTTGGACAAAGGTCAGCTAAATTGGAACTAAGCAGTAAAACTGGCAAACTTTTAACATGTAGTAAATTTGAGAGGTGAAAAGAAAAGCAGAACTAGATTAGAAGGCTGCAGAACCCTGCATTTGTATCTCTTTGCCTTACCATTACTGCTTGTTACCAGCAATGCTGACAGGTTATTCAAATGAGGTATTAAAAATATACTAAGTAAGGCTCCCTAATGTGATTAGTTCGATCAAAACATTAATGGTGGATTCTGCTGTTTGCCCTTTTGCAGCTTCCGTGCATTTTAAGGGAGCTTGTTGCCAGGAGCAGGTTGGTGCTCAGCATCACCCTGTGTCTGCAGGGGGGGAGGCAGGCCCCCAAGCCCAGTCAGCCAGCCTTGTGCCCACTTTCAAATGGGACACACATTCCCATCTGAGCAAAGAAAATCATAATAAAGGAAGACACTAAATATACAGCTCTTTAAACTGCTTTGGTGCTTCAGCAATATTTAAGTTTTGAAAACCAATAACAAGGAATTAGGGAATGAGAAAAAGGGTTCTCTTGCAGTTTTCCCCTTTTATGTTGGAGGAAATAAAAAAAAACCCTCGGCAGTAATTTATTTGTGGTGTACTTCTTGTGATACTATTGAATAAGTTTTTAAAGGTTTTGAGCAGCAACAGTAGTGGTGGCACAAGAAATGTGCCATATTGTGTCTTATGTACTGCATCCTGCTTGCTGTGAATAGAACTCAGTTAAACTGTTGATTATTAATTGCACATGTTCAGATACCTACTGTGGAAGTTATTATGAAGCCTTATGGCGATATAATGAAAGAAACCGTATTCATGATAGAGAAAAGTTGCAAATGTATTCAATTTGACCATAACACAGCCCAAGGATCAAAGTAAGAACTTCTAGTTTGTGCATCCTTTACTGCAACTTTCAGTGCCATGTGTAATACTGGGAGGACCAAGATTCTGATCTTTCTGCCACACAGAGGAGGGGCTAGATAGCTTGAAAACATTATTCTCCACTTGACTGATGTCTGGGTATCTGCTGAGGGTTTAGCAATAGTCTGAACCCTTATCCAAACTTTCTAGTCATTGACCCTGCATGCTTTTTAAAGCATGCATGATTCACTGGTGTGGAACTGTCAGGATAGCTCTCCATAGTGTTGTCAGGTAACAGCTTGTGAGGTGCAGTTTGCCTCTCTTCAGCATCCTACCAACAGCCCAGACACACTGTCCACACAGGAAAGCCACCTTGACTGATGCTGTAAAAAAAAACCTGCTGAAAATATCCTCATTCACTAATATGTGTAACTTTGTACTAACAAAACATTTACATCTTTCACTAGTAAGGAAATGGTCTTTCTGAATTAGATTGTCTTGGCATTCCTTTGGGAGAGTCTTGAGAGAAAGCTACCGCATATCTGTCAGTGAACAAGACAGAAATGTCCCCCAAAGAGATTTAGCAAAACAAGATGTAAGTGTATTGACTTTGTCTGCACTGCGGTCTTCTGTGTTGTAACAAAGTGCTGGACTGAAATTCTCCTGTTTCTGCCTGCTCCGTGTTCTCATGGGATGCATCCACTCCTGGTTTGTTTTAATATGCTGGCACCTGGGGATTTGATGTTCACGTTTGAGTGTCTGAGCCCAACGATGCCCAAGCAGCTGACAATTCGTCAGCAGCTCCGTGACAGCGCCTGGATATTTGTATCGCCAGATGCTTTGCTTTAATATGCTGTGATGTTTAAGGGGGGTTAATTAACTTTTTTGATTTTGTTTTGAGCGTATTCTTTCAGCTCAGAATAAAAAGTTAAAGAAAGGGAAAATGGAACAGGATGAAATTCCAAAATGTTTATGTTCAATAAATTTGCCTTTCAGATCAGTTCTGCAGGACTTGTTATGTGGGTTTGCAGGAACTGGGAATAGCCAATGTGGAGAAGGCTTGAGGGAGAAACTCTACTACTCTTGCTGGTACTAAATGTAACCATTTAAAAGCAACGGTGAACCAGCTGTCACAGATCTTAAGGACTGGTTTTACCCAAACACAAGCTCTTAGTGGTACAGGGCAGATCTACAATATTGCAGTTGTTGTGACACACACACTAGTTTGCATGGCCAGTACCGGCCAAGAGGAGTCACCCTTCATTTGTCAACCTGTGCTTCGGCATGGAATCATCCCACCCTTGGTTGACCAGATGGCCTGCAGGTGCCTCGTTGGGCCAAAATTTTTGGCCCAGGTTGTTGCACCATATTCCTAATCTGGCACCTTGATCCCCAGCAGATGTGCATATTTGGTCTGGCCGTGCTTGTGTTCCAGTGTCCCTCAGGGGGGCGCTCTGTTTCTGTTAGATCAGCATACACTGAGCAGACACACGCTTCCTGTTGTTCTCATGGCTCAGTTTTATGAGGAAGAAGTCTGAAAATGCTTTAGTTAGCACTTTGTCTAAAGAGTTTTGTTCTCCGCAACATTTCCTTGAGTTACAGGATCCTGAGCAGCACATGAGAGAAGGCTTGCTGGCCGTAGTGACGCACTGCAGATGACTGCCTTTCTGTGTGGTTCACTGGTGAGGACACACATCCTTGACTAGTGTCCCATCCCACATAGATAAGAGGCAGGAGTGGCTGGAGAAACACAGCACTGTGGGCTCATGCTCTCACAAAGCTGACAGAATACAGAGAGAGAACATCTCCTTCCCCTGCCGAGCTAATGACCTTGTTGGGTTTGCAAGGGAACAGGCCACTCGGTCAGATGCGATCACGCATGTATATCAACTGTCAGAACTATCAAGACCAACAGGTGGATATGAATATGACCTTTGAGTAAGATAAAAATAAATAAATAGTTATTATCTCATCCCAAAATAACACAAAATTTGTGTGCTGACTGTCAAGTTCTCACCTTCCATTTTCAATCCTGTGGTTAAATTAAATGCACTTAATTTAATGTGGCCTTATCCTGCTTGCACCACTGGTTCAACCCTCCAGCTTTCATTCTGTTAACAGAACCGCTTTTGCACAAATTAATCACAATATCCAACCAGGCGTCAGAAGCCCAAGTCATGGCTGATGTGCTGAGGGAAAGCGTTAAAACCTTGCGTGCACTGAGACATAAGGTGGCTGCTTCTTGCTGATGGTGCATAAACAAGGAGACCTGCCCACATTCAAAAAACATTGTCACTTTCATCAGAGCAGAGCCTTGTTTTTAGAATTAATTAGAAGGTCATACAGCTTTGTATTTTAAAGGATGAAGCACAAAATGTTCAAGAGACATTTGTATGCTGGTGTGGCATTTTTGTGGATGCATTAAAAGCACCTTTTTCAAACTTCTTTATTAATTGTCTGCTCCCAGAGGTCCTGGATGCTTTGTTGTGACTAATTAAAAAGAGGTAGATCCTGAAGAGGCTGGGGGCCAGCTGGGGAGGAGCAAGGGCGAGACATTATGCTATGAAGGTGCATCCTTCCCCTCCCCTCTCTTTTGCTCACCAAATGTTCTTCAGAATGGTCGGGAACACAGCTGATTTTGAGACAGCGCACTGCAAGGATACGATGTGATAGATTGCAGTATGCGGGGAACTCACCTCTGGGATTCAGTGATACATGTAAATTGGACACCAAAACGTCCCCTTGAAGTGGTTCCCTTCTGACTTTGTTGACGGTGGGGTTTTAGGGGGATGGGAACCCCGGGGTGTAGCAGAGTTTCCTTCACGGCCATCTGGAGCCCGACTCACAGCTGGCTGCCACCACATCACCGATTGGTGTATGGCAACTGGAACGGATGGCATCCTCCGCTTCCCATATGACAGAGAAATGCAGTCCACCCTGCATTTCATGTGTTACCCGCAGGGAAATCCCATGCAAAGCTCTTATGTTCTGACAGCTCTACTCATCCACCTGTCATCACAAACATCAAGAAGCAACAGGGGAGTATTCGCAGTACAGCCAGAAAAATACCCATGCTCAAATGCAAAATGTTAAACCATTTGCTTTTATCTTTTCCAGTGCTTATGCTTACATCTCCTTTGTATGTAAATAATTCGGCTTGAACTTCTGTTAGGAGGCATGGTGATGCAGCAGGTAGTGCTGCTACATTACAGCATCTAGGCTGTTCTGACATAAGCTCATATGTAGCTCAGTCTGTAGGGAGTCTGCGTATTCTCCCCGTTTCTGCATGTCCTCCAGCAGTCCAAAAACACGTCTTTCAGGTCAATTATTCACTCTAAATTATCCATAGTGTGTCCATGTGTGGTTACCTTGGATTAAGATCCTAGCCTAGTGCCCAGTGAGTGCAGGATAGGCTCCAGACTGATTCTGATAAGGACAAGTGGTAACAAGTGACTGAATTTCTTCTGTAAGAAAGGATTCCTCCAAGGAGCACTGTATTTAAACTGAATGTCACTAAGTCTGGGGTCACCCATTTGTTCTATTTGCTTGGCATCTCAATAATGGATTGACTTCAAAGCAATGTCTTTAAACATTAAACTGAGGGTAGGGCCTGCCTGCAGAAGCCATTGCCATTAAAGGCCCTTTCCTTGTTTTCAAAGATATTAGCAGCAAGTAATGTTGTTTTTTTTTCCAAATTTGGGGAAACATGGCTGCTTGTGTTTATGATCTGTTTTACATTTGCTTGGTGAAGTGGCCATTTCAAACTTAGCTTTTAACAAAAACAAGAACTGCAGGAAAGGGAAGATTCATGGGGTCAAATAAAAACAACAGAATGATAAGACGGGTTCTGGTTGTGCGGCTTCTTTGTCTGCTATAGTTTCTCTGGAATAGTTTATTTTTTTCTTTTGAATTTGCTAGGGGTTGTTATTGATACATTCTCGTAAGCCCCTAGCAATGGTCCCAGTAAGGCATGAGTGTGCAGTTTTCTAGAAGACAAGTGTTCAGGGGTCAGTGGATGACGTCATAGACAGTGGGGTCTGCATCTAGTCTGAAGATCACAAGGTTCCCACGCACCAAAAACATATGCAGTAAACCCCAGGCTGATGTTAGACTGGTGACTGAAAAAGTCTTGTGGATGCAAGGCTCATCTCACTATGGGGATGGAGATCCCACTGGAGACCAAAAGGCAAAGTCCTTCACAATTTTCTGAGGGGCCTGGACCGGGGCAGTGGTGCTGACGTTGTGGGCTGTGTAACTGCAGTCACTCATTTGGATCCTCGAGCACAAATCACCATGGCTACATGGAACTACATTCACATTAGCAGTTGTCCTATCAACCCATTTGGATTGGGAGATGCACTCTAACACTTATAATGCAAGTATAGCTTTCAGTGTTAACATTTCAGGAGGGGGAAGCCTGAACATCACACAGGCTTTTGAGGTTTGATTGATCAAAGCATTGCAACTGCTTTAAATCTGCGGGTTGAGCTTTCCCAGCCATGGCAGGGAAGTGAAAACATAAACAAGCATTCACGCTAATTATCTTTGCATTGCGGTGATCAAAAATAACTTGATGAGATCACTCAAATTAACATATTTCCTTTTGTAGTCTTTGTGGGGACATTTCAACTTATGGCACAGACAGACCTCTTACAGCCCAATAATTAAGTTGAAATTAACTGAACAGGTGGCTGGCCTTGTTTGTACATGTGTCAGGTCCGATGTAGGTCTGCTCAGTAGAGGCAACATGTTCAGCACTGGGGCATTCCACCATGATGGCCTTGCATGCTGGCTTCTCAAGCTGCTGCCCAGACGGAAAAGCTCCTTGCATGTGATTTCTGCTTTGTACCCTGAATTTACTGCATGGAAATCAATCTGTGTGCATTTGTTTACTGTATAGAAAGTTTGCAGCTCAAAAATGCTTGACCTACAGGACACTGGGACCAGGAACTTACCAGGGAGCTGCAATCCCTAAATAGGCCCTGTGGATTTGTCTGAAGACTGCTGCTCAGTGAGGTGTGGCGGTCCTCTCATTCTGTGGTTGCTCCCCTGCATATCACTGATTCTCTCTGTTGGATTTACCATAGTATAGTGAGCTCCTGCATTGGGCTGTCATAACTGCAGATTTGTTTTCCTCTTTCTGACACAGTTCAGATGTTTTTTGCAGAAAGCAGTACTCACAACTCCCAGAACAGTCCTGCTCCCCATGGAAATAATTTTTCTTTTTTATTAGTATTTGTATTTCAGTAATAATTTGCTGCATGTGTTTTCTGATGATTTAATGAAAACACTGCTTAATGATATTTAAGCATGTCTGTCTAGTTGTTTTTTTTTGTAGAATTTTGTAAATGGTATAATTGTAAATTGATGTGTCTGCCAAGTGGAATAAGGCATATTTACTTAGCAAAGTTACCCATCAGTTATGAATGGAACCTACAACCTCTGTTTTGGGTAATATTAGACTCAGTGGCAATGTGTACTGCATGTGTTTGTTCACAATTAAAAGATGTGTGCAAACCCACCCTCTAATTAACTTTAAAAAATATGGCATTGCCTCACAGAGTAACTGCAGTTTGAATGATGTTGAAATGTGTCTAGAAGAAGGCTTGTCACTTTTCACAGTAATGTATGCACCACAGTTGCCACAGTCCCTTTGTTTCAGTTTTGTAGCCCTTCAGTGCTGATGCTTTGTATTCATTTTCATTCAAAGAGCTGCACATCAGTCAAAAAGCAAATGCATGGGGAAGGGAGAATACAATACAATACAATAGCAAATGTATGGAAAAGGAAGAATATGCAGCTACAGACCTATTGTTGTATATTCTATCTTACAGGGAAATGGAACCTGGTAAACCTGGAACATTTGCATACAATATAGTTTGTTCTCTAGCTTGTCTGTCTTGCATGTGCTGTAGTTTCTTCTATCCTATCATAGCATGTGACTTGTTTGTTCCGGAATAATATTTGACAATTATAGGGGCAAAACACAAAACACATGAAATTTTAGATGAATTTACAAGAGACAGTAATTGACCATATAGCTGTAATGTGTTATGTGTGCGCATTACATAGGACCTCATACAGTATCACTTAGTGTTATTTTACACCAACTATCCAGTTGTCTCATAACATTGAGAGACAGTATAGCCACTGAATCCATCTGCTTGCAATCTCAAGGATCTCTGTTGAAATCCCTGAACTGACACGGTAAGAACGCCTGACTTCATAACTGAGTAAATCACCGTTTCTTATTTCACCAGTTGCCTCGGATAAAACAAAGGCTAATCAAAGTTAAAGCAAGGTCTTCTCTGTCTTGAATGCCATTGAATACAGGCTGTTATCAACTTTGAAGGGATACCTCTCAGTCATATTCCTGCTGACATCTTGTGTATAAATACATAAGCAGGTTGAGGAAATGGGCCAGAAAGAAAGACAGTTAAAGAACTGCAAGTGTAAATTTATACTTATGTTTGTTCGTATTTATGATCAAAGCATGGTGATTCACAGGATTTCTCACGAAGACAAAGCCGAGTCAGTCTAAAATAGGACACTCTGAGTCCAACAGTGTACTTGAAGGGATATAGCCAAAGCAGCTGTCATGTGGACTGGTGTGGACTGGTTCCACAGACCATCGTCAGAGGTTTCTGTCACACTGTTGTTTGTCCCTGTCCAGGGGGCACAACCTTCTGTCCATTCTGACATGTAGTAATGTCATTGTTCCTCGGGCCTGTCAAAGCTAGAGTAGTGTGAAAAGTGTGAAAGCCTTTAAAAAATGGGAGATGTGCAAAACAAGTGATACTTTCACACCACGTGTAACTGTCTGTGTATAGTTCTTGCCCCTAGGATCGTCTCTGAAGCTGCAGCAGCAAAATTAACCTTTAGGTGGTCCAATACTTCTGATGCAGCAGAGATTCAAGGTGGTGAACAGATCACTGTGGATCATGGGCTGCCCATTTGAACCAGGTTCCCATGGAGACAGGGGAAATGAGAGAGAAATTCATGAGAGAATTGTGAATTTCACTGCAGGTTGGCCACTGATCTTTGGTGCTGGTTACATTTTAACAGACATACACTCAAGCAGCCTGGGTATAAATTCAGGGACACAACATGGGATGTTGTTACTTTGCTTTGTTGCTTTGTTGCTCAGAGTCATATTCTACAGCCCTGTCTGTGGGACTTATTCACTGCCAGTGCCAGCACAAATATTGAGGTAATTAAGCAAGAATCCATACTTTTAGCAGGAGCATAATGAATCTCTACACTGACACTAAGCCATTGTTAAAGGAAATCAGTAGGAGGTCTGGGTGGATAACAGATTTTTGTTGGCAGTGGTTTGATTCAGACCAAAGTGCAGTTGTTGAAGGGTCAATCAGGTAGACCAATGGGCCAAACCTGAGCAGTTTCTCTGAGATAATCTGTGCTGTTTCTCTTTTCCTGTTACCAAGACCCCGAACTGAGATAGAAGATTTGAAAGGCTTTTTATTAAAGAGTAAATATAAATATGGCCAATAAAGCTATCCGGGTTTTTTAGCTTTTCTTTTTTCCCAAAAATGTCTAAAATCTGCTTCTGTTTGTGATGGGTTTTCCATTTGGAAAATTCAGCAGGACCTGTAATTCCTTGGGCTTTTTGACACAGATACTCTGTTGATATAACTATGCGGAGTTACCTAATAGATCTTTACTAGACCCACTAGGATCAAATTATTGACTTATATGTTACCACAAGGAAGAAAGTGTCTTTGCTGTGTACCTTCCATCATGGATCTTTAATAAAATTCTTTCATTTTAATGTTTTGCAAAGGATAGTTAGTGGGTACATAGTAAATGTAATTGCTAAGGTAAATCACTTTTACTTAACAGATAAATGAAAGTGGCGGGATAGGATGTACCTACAGTTGTCAGTTTTCAAATCAATTATAACTTGTTCACCCCTCAAAATGTCTTGTTTTTCTTTCTTTAAATAAACATTCATTTAGTTTTTGCAGAAAGTAGAATTCCTCCACTGCTTTTGGAAAGCATCTTTGACTGCTTGATAATCCTACTCTGTTTCCTATATATAGAGGCAGTGGTTAAAAAACATTTTAGGTCGCACACTGTAGTTATTGCATGAAGTTTAGTAGTTGAAGTCGCAGCTGGTACTCTGATGTTGACCCAGCTACATAAAATGTGTGTAGAAGTCTTGATAAAGTGTTAACCAACCACAGTAGCAATGTATAGTTCTACACAATTTGGACCATTATTATGTTTTATCTGTAAATATATGCTAAAACTAGTGGAACCCAGTAGTGGGCCAGCATATATTTACAGATTAAACTTAATGGTCCGAATTGTGTAGAACTATATCAGAGTGAGGTCTTAGTGAAGTCTTAGTAAGGTGTTCCCCACCATGTTTACGTCACTGTATAGTTGTAGCTTTAGCAGCCTTGACTTATTTGTAATTAAATTAAAATGTTGTTTGCTTCCAGCCGTGCTGCATATGTTCTGAGAACAGCATGACTTTTGACCACTGAGAAGATTACAGAACCTGCGACCCATCTTTAGACAACTCCATAAAAGGCCTATCAGGGTGTAAGGGCTCGTCGTCGAACGTTATCATCATCCTCCAGATTGCAGGTGCTTATTCAAAGAGCCCGTAATTGAGTGTCACTCCTGTGTTTCTCCTCACTTTACTCCACATTAATCATCCTGCATGCCTGTATCTGCAGACAGTCCACTGGGTGCACCAGTCAAAGACAGCCTGCCTGTTACTAAGCAACCACAAAACTGCATCATGATGTCAAAGTGCACTAATTTTTTTGCGTAATCTCTTTAAAATGCTCCCTTTGTTTTGATTGTCAGCAAAGGAATTATTTATATTAAATATTTAATTTGCTGGCAAATTAACAATCATTTTCCTTTTTTTGGAGAAGTTTTGAACTAGATGAAAACTTTGTGCACAATATTTACTGCTGCATCCACATAAACAATTAGTATTTTGCATTATCAGGTTTCCAGTTATTTAATGTTTGAACAATAAATGGACATCTTTTGTTGTTTCTTGTGTGTGGTAGCCAGTCATGATAAATATAGTTGACATCTGGCTCAGCTTACAGTTCTTCATTTTTGCTTGTCATTTTCACCAGAGCAACGTAGTTAATGGAATATGTGTGTGTTTCATTTCAATACAAGCATCTTGAAACCTCGTCATGGCTGTTTTTTCTGGGATGCAATAAATTAATTCATCAGGTAAGACACTGCTCATCCATTGGTTGTCACATTGTAATTTATCAATCATTATTTGATATGGAAAGATTGTCAAAACCCATAAAATTAATTATTCTTTTGTAATGGCAGGCTTACTTATTAACATTTCAAAGTGTCTCACCTCATTTCACAAGGTGTTGTGTTTATTTGCTAGATGGTGAATGTGCACTGCACTCACCTTTCATTTTTTCCCTGTGCAGTGCTTTGTTTTTTAGATGTACAAATTTAAAATTTGGACCGTGGACTAGAGGTGTCAAAAGATGACCTTGATGAATGAGAAAAGGTCACAAATGTCAACTTAAACATTTCGTGTTGGAAAGAGCTCTTACTTGGGGACAAAATAAGCAAAGTTCACTGTCTCTGGAGTGTCCATCGTTTTGCAGAATAATTAGCAGGGATATGAATATAGGTCATACTAACCATTTTCAGGGCCACAAAGGTGACTTGAAATATTGTCGTTAAATTAAAATTTGACAATATTATCTGGTAGAATGGTCAGGATTAAAAATTAGCCAAGCTTATAAGTCCCCCTGGTTTGTCACTGCAGATCAGAGAGGTCAATTTAAGAAATCCTCAAGGATTTCTGAACTGTGTGACAATGTTGAATTTGGGATTATACTGTGTTATTTTAAGTAATAGCATCTGTCAAACAAAGGTATAAAAACACAATTTTATTAAATAAGTTTGGCTAGCAAAGGACAGTTGGCTAGGTAAAGACAGAGATTCTGTTTTTATGTGTCCAAAAATATATTTTTTCACCTTTAGCATCCAAAACTGAAAAAAAATAGTTTTTAAAAAATCTATGTGTATTAATTCTCTAAAGGTAGATTAATACACACAGATTATTAATACCTCAAGGCTCCAGTAACTTTCTGTGGAGCAAAATCTGAGCAAAAGACTGTGAGCTAAACAAACACTGGATCTACCTGCCCCTCTGATCTGCTGCTGTAACTGTCTGGTGACGCGTTTGAATGGCGTTCATGGGCAGCTTCATGCTGTTTCTCCCTGGAGCTTCAGGCTCTTGAAGGGAAGAGATTTTCTGCATTGCGTTACATTTTAGTTTGGCTTCACACTGCAGTTTTTATGCAGGACGGGTTATGCTAATAGTGTAAATGTGCGTGTTCGTGGCCGATACTGTGAGTGTCACGATAGCAGGTGGTTCATATTTAACGCATTGAAAGATGAAGAAAAATCTTCATCTCCCCTCCCAGCTGCTGGGTCTGGCAGTTTGCATGCAGGGCACAACTTTCCTGCGATTAGATTTTCAGAGACACACCACTACCAGTAAGGAGTGGATATTTTGGCCTAAGCATGTTTATCTTTAATTCCACCTTTAAAATGTTCCTTGGATGCCTGGTTAAAAAGTCAATTTGTGGCAGCGGCCAGAATTTATAATAGGGTAAGATTAATTGTTTTCAGAGCACGAATAATATGATATACTATATCCAGTAAGAAGCTTGATACATATTAAATGGAACAAAGAGGAAATGAACTGAAAAGATCAAGGCAAACATTTCTTGAAGACAGGAAGGAACAATGAGGTTGTCACGAGTTTAACATTGTAGAAGTGCTACTGTGACACAGTCCTTTCACCTACATCTGAAAAAAATCCTTGTCAAGGCATACAACTATATTCAAGATTTCTATAGACAGCATCTAAGCATCTGTAGGAATTACTGAAGTATATTTTGTTTAAAAGTACACATGCTACAACTGTGCCTGTTTTGTTTTTGTCAGCGGTTTAAAACGTTAAACTGCTTTTTTGTTATAATTTGACCGCATTTTGTTCATCTTCCATTTACTGTGAGCCGCATACCAATAAGTAATCTGTGTTTATTGTGCAACCATTATGAAAATGTAATAGGAGTCCCTGGAATGGAAATGTTATAAGAATTCCTTGCATGCAATATTTTACAGAATACAGAATAGAACAAATAAATATGTATTTTTAAAAGAAACCACTGCACAGACTTTGGTTATTTCTATGAAAATGCAATTTTGTTGTCTTCAAGCAAATGCTCTGCCGACATACAACGTGAAAAGATGGGATTTAAAGCTAAGATGAATTTCCTTAAAATTTATTAAGACACAGGCTGCCACTGAGTGTTAGCCAAGGCTAACCCTCCTGAACTTGGGCCAGCTGTTGTGAAGTTATATCCCCTGTGTCTCATATTGTATTGGTCAGAAAATCCAACAGCATAAATCTGAAGTTCACCCTGGGTGAGGAAGCAATTAAATTCAGCATTTTACTGCCCTATAGCTTCTAACAGTTCATGTGAAAGAAAACATGTCTAACAGGCCGAACTGCCCCGTGCCTCCCAGATTTTAGATGTGAGTTATTCCAATAACATTCCCTGTCAGTCCTGCTCTTCTGACCCCTGTGGCTGTTTTCTGTAACATCACGGAGGCTGGTGTCTCCTCGCATATGAGAAATTCACTTCAGAGGATACGTGTGGCCTTTGGAGCACTTGATCTGCAGGCGTTCCTCTTTCCCATCCGCACTTGCTGTACATGCCCACCAGATTTCCCCAGCCAGATGTTAACTGAAGATGGGCTTGCAGACCATGTTGATTAAGCGCAGATAATAAACTGTTTAAAGGTAATCAGCGTGGCCTCTCAGAACGCTGATGCAGTGGGGGCCTGCAGGGCGACAGCGGGATTTTCGCCAAGGAGCTGAGTGTGCAGACGCATCTCCAGGCTTCAGAGGCGTGTTTTTCGTCAGCACCAAGTCATAGCAGACGGTGCTGACTGATTTTGGCCCAAATTAAAATGCGTTTCTGCGAACAGCTCTCCTCTAAGCGTGTCGTTCGTAAAACATGAATAATTCATGGATTTTTCTTTTCAGATTGTTACATAGCAAGCTTGACATGGGTTCTAGCCATACTACATACACAGTCATCACCTCAAAATAGGACTTGGCTGCATTCTTAACAGTATAATGCATTTGCAACATTTTCACAAATAGATATACAATATATTTCTTTTTAAATGTATGCATGCTGGTTTGCCAGCCAAGGTATAAGAAGCATTAAGAATGATTTGACCCAGATTCTTGCTAACAAAAAGAATTTAGAAGTCATTCCTGTGATGTAAAGTAGGCAGTTGTATAGATTCAGAATGAAGTTATTTGAATTACAGGGGTAGTGAGGTATGTTAGGAACTTAATCCTAGGTTGGATACAATATTAGTCACAAAATATTTCTTTGCAATGCTGTTATAAAGTAATCCTAATACTGTGTGGAGGTGATCCATCATACTTTGTTGTTGTTAGCAGTGCATTTTTGTGAGCTTCTTGAAGATGAATTGTGACAATATGTTTTTTTTTTTGTTTTAAATACATAAATGGTGGCAAAGATATAAACCATCCCATATTTGGGAGGTGTAATTATTGGTAAGCTGTGCAGAACTCAACAAAAAATCTCTCTCATTACAGTGCCAGCAGATTAATTCTCTCCTAAAAGCCCATGTTTGCCATCTTGACCATGTTCATTTATGCTTGTCTTGTGGCACTTTCCTATGATTCATCATGAGTCCCTTACAAGTTTGTTGGGCTTTTCTTAGACCTATATGGGAGTTTTGTGTTTGTGTCTTTATATGTAGGGAGAAAACACATTGCCTTGAGCTTGTGAAAGGCTTTTTCAGACACTACGCATCTAGAGTTTCTCTGGTTGTGCTCCTACAAAAAAATATAAAAAATTAACCCATGGCGCATGAGCATTGGATTTTTATGAGTTAGCTGCTGATAGCGTTTTCGAACTTTGAATACCATAAAAGGGAGGTCCATTAGTGTGGGTGGCAGAACATTACAGACTTTCTAATTCAATCACAGAGACAGCTTCATTAATCCATTTTTTTTATGACCGCAATTTACAATTAATCAAACACTTTGTCTGAGATTGACAAAAAGAATTAGAAAGTAAACACTGGCTTTATTTCCTCTTCCATCCTTCTTATGTTGCTGAGCTACTGTGTACGTAAAACTGATGCATCCCCGAGTTTCTAAACAAAAGTAATTGTCCAGTTTGAATGCATCACTCACATAAACCCAGCCAAAATCTCTGTGTACAGCCCCATAGAAATACAGAATCACCACAAGAAATATAGTTTAGAAGGATTACAGGCATTCATACACAAAACTCCGAGAAGGAAAAAAAGAATTATTGTTTCTGTTTTAATAATAATATAATTATTATCATTTTCTTTGTACTCATTTGGGACTATCTCTCTCTCTGAAGTGCACAGGGTGCCTTTGGTGCAAAAGCACTCACAAATAAGAAGAATCATTTAGTATTTCAAAGCTGTTTTTGAAAGGCTGAAAGTTATCTGCGCATATAAACAAGAGCCTGCCGTAACAGATAAGCCGTAACGCGTCTCCTGTGGTTATGCGCAAATTGATATGCATTTGGTATTAAACTCTTGGTTCAGCTAGGCAGTGATGCCAGCAACAAATGGCATATTATTATGATGGCAGCAAGGCGTTGCTAATGCAAATATTTATTTTCCTATTTAAACACAACTCAGCGTGGAAGAAAGGACACACCGATACAGCACACCGCTTGCTGGCTCCCGCCTGGGAATTCACCATAGTTATGGCCCAAAGCACACAAAAGGGCAGCGAGCAAAAGCAATAAATTAAACAGAAACAACCAGGTGACAAACCTGCACACACTGTTCTTTATTTAAAATGCAAAATCGAGATTTGGCAACCTGCACCGATGCCTTTGTTTCCTCCAGTCTCACAGAGAATGGACAAGTTGTATTGTCATACTGCACAATAGCAGATACATCTGCAAGTACATCTTTGTAGAGGAAGTGTTTTCTTTATTGCACGCTGGCTGTGCTTTGGAAACTGTGTTGTTGACTGTTGTCAGGGAGTAGACCTTGGCAGTGGTCTGTTTGAATAAGGTTCATATTCTAGTTTCCAAATGATCTCTGAGAAGAGCCACAGAGCAGTAAACCAGTATCTTTTCTCTGCCCCAGTATTTCAAAATGCATTTTTATAAATAAGATGCCCTCTTAAATACTGTCAAGTACTGCTACTTCTTGAGTAGGAAGGATGCAGAAATTATTGTCATTTTTTTCAAGAAAGGCATATTGGCATTTTATGTAACTAAAGTAAATGTACAGTTTAAAAACACTGTCATGTGTCCAGGTGAGCAGAATAACAATGTCAAGAATTTTAACATTTCTTGAATTATTATTTCTTCCCCGATAAACACTTACATAGTCAGTTTTTAATTTCATATAAGTGGTTAGAGCACATTTTCTTGCTATTGTCAAAGGAAGAATTTGACTTCCTGTTTTGTATTATAAGTCCACAGGTGTAAATTGTTCTTTAAAGGGTAGAGGATGGTCCTAGGTGTATACATCAGTGCTGTGTTATCCCAAGTCGGACAGGTACTTTTCTTAAACCCATAAAATGTATTCCCACCAGTAAACGAAGCAGGACCATTTAATGTAAGCCTTTCTTGTGGAGTTGCCCTGTCCAGATAAATTATGGCAAAAGCATGAAAGCTGGCATTAGCGCTCTGTGTCCAGCATTTGACGAATGATTCCTAATGCAAGTTGGCATGTTGAGAAACACTGTAAGGGAAGGGAGTTGTTCCAGCAGAAAGGTTAAGCAAGTATGGCTGCAGAAGGGCTGCAGCTCAATCTACGACCTCGAGCTAATCCTGATGTCCCACATATTTTTTCCATTTCCCATCTTTTCCAAAATGCTCCCGTTTAGCCCCCCAGCTGTCTATAATATCCATATAGTACAACGCAGGCACCCACAAAAACTGGGTCTAATATGACCTGAGGTAACCTTTGCTTTCATCAATAATAATGCCTTCCTGCATTTCTCAGCAAAAGGGACAAGCATAATGTGAAAAAAGATGGTAGTAAATGCTGGCAATTGCATTACTTGAATGCAGCTTTTATTGTACCTGATTTGAACAGTAAGAATGTATTGTTCAGGCAGCAGCGGACAGAGGAGTATTGAGCTTCCCTAAATGTCAGAGGACTTTTAGAAGCAGCTGTCGTCCTGCTGCTCAGAACTGTCCGTGAAAGAGGCAAAACATCCTCAACACACTCATTTCCAGACTAAATGTAGCGGTCACATGACGGCAAACTGGTTGAGGAAAAAATAATCAGAACTACCTCATGCGGTTACCTTGAGTATTATTGAATCTCATGCTTTTGCAGCCTAAGAAAAGAGGAAGAACAGTTTTAAAAGTGCACAATCAGCCTACAAGTTTGCCCTGCTTTAAGCTAGTATGTGTGACTGTGACATGTTTGTGTCGGATTGCAGCTGGCAGGCTTGACTTGTGCCCTTTCTGGTCAAGGTTGAGTCAAGGACAATCTGACAAGAAAACATGCACTTCCCATAGTGTGGACCTGAAATGGTGGCAGTGCCTAGATGTGTGTGATTTAAATCAAAGGGTTTTTTTTCTTTCAGCTCATATTTTTTTTCATATCACTAACCTCATTCATATTTATTGAGGGAAAGACTTGGCTTGTGTAGTAAAGTGCAGTGTGCATAGATAGCATGCCCGTGGGAGGTGGCGACTCCATGGAAAACCCTTTGGCTGTTGTTTTATCATAAAAGCAACAGGTGCTTTGGACCCAGCCCATTTGGATGGTGTGTAACATCTTTATTTTGGAGCTGGTGACCAAGCACATTGACAGAGGGCAAGTGAAGTGATGATAAGGGAACAGATGCAAGTTCAGGCTACATAATAGGTTATATGCCTAATGTAACCTTAGTAAAGGTGTTCATTTAAGTGATTTTCATGTATGTAATTGTATAAATTGACAGCTTTTGACAGTTACTGTGCTTGTTAAAATCTTTACATCCATTAGTTGTAGATTATTTATCTCCTGAAAATTTCAGCTATAGATATAGTCATTTAAGCAAGCAGATGGTTTAATAAAGTTGAACACACAATTTTGATACAGTCTTATTTGATAATCTTGAATGGCAGAACTCTGGTGAAGAAAAACATATAGTGAATCTGAAATAATTTCCTACTACAATTGCATCAGCTAACATGGTCAACTTTATATAAACTCTGTGCATATGAAGACCTTATCATGTGCCCCACTTAGCAAGAAGGGAAGACTTGAATAAAACATGTGGAGTGGGATTCTCTCTTCTGCAGTACAAGCTTTTTGTTTTGGCCTTAAGAAAGCTTATTGCAGCCCTTGGGGCCTGAGTGCCGATGCTTCAAAGACTACTCAGGAGTGATGTGAAATAATCAGAGTTGATGGTGTTTCTCTCAGCGACTATGTTCTGGTTCCACTCCCTGCAGATTTTCTTGACAGGACTAGAATAGAGTCACGAGGGGCCACAGTGCACAGTGAGCTGATGGTCCAAAAAAGCTGGACTTTGTAAACTAGTGACTATGACATCATTCCTCTTATACCTGTGGCTGCAGTGATGGAGAGCAGGTTGTAGCAGCATGTGACATGTACCCGCTGGGCTTGTCTACCACATGCTGCGGGTAATGTAAGATCCTCAGCTCTTTTTCTCAGGGAATTGTAGGTGGATGGAATCCTTTACTGTGGAACACTTGTGATGAAATGAAAAGAACATTCTTAGTATATTGGTACACTATTACAGAGGGGAATGCAGGAACCTCACAGTACCTGGGCTGTGCGATATGACATCACCACATGTTCAAATCAGTTTCCTCTGGATGCTCTTGTTTCCTCACATAGTACAAAAATGTGTTTAAGGTATGATGGTGACCTTAAATTGCACCAAGTATATGTGCATATGAGTGTATAAATGTGTGTGACAACCTGCAATGGACTGGGATCCTGTCCAGGGTGAATTCTCATTGGTCTAGAGCCTTGTGCTTCCTGGATGGGCTCTAAACCACTGCAACCCTGCATTAGAACAAGTAGTTATGAATAGTGGGACGGTAATTCCTCTGTAAGGAGTAATCAGAATGCTGTTTTTTCAGCATCTGACTGTTTTCATTATTTTTGGTTTATTATTGTCAGGTTGTTGTTTGAGTGTTTATATGATCAGCCAGTATATGAGAAGCAGTGACACTTTTTGGGGCACCTAGGAGAGAACCCTCACAGTGACTATAGTTGCTGAAGCTGGATTAGTATGAATCCTATGCTGGCAGTTGGGCTCTGAGCTTTTAATAAGGAAGGTCAACACCTCTAATTTGTCCCAGAACACACATTCCCCTCCCTCTGAGGTGATCTGTATGCCAGTAATGGACTCTTTCATTTGTGTGAATTTCTGCCCCTTGACAACTGGTGATCCATTCAGACATGAGCCTCAAGTCCAAGTTTACTGGCAGACACAGAGATACAGCAGAAATGCGAATAGGGTGTTGCTGGGTTTGGAAGGGGGACGTTGCGATAGTCCCAGGCTTAGAACCCTATCTGTTCATGTTCAGAGCTTCAGTGACCCTGGTGGGATTGCAGCTCCCTCATGCCTCATCTCAAGCTCACAGTCTAGCCTGTCTGACCAGAGTACCCATGGGCAGCCTAATCTGTCTGACTATCCTTCCAATAATAGCCTTCAAATAGCGCTCTGTAAACAAGCCAGAAACTCGCTGAGTTTGAGAGACTAACCGTGTGACTTATAAAGTGCATGCAATCAGTGGACTTGTGGATTTACTGTCCACACGTCTGTTAGGCTATTTGACCTGTGACAATAAGCAGGAGTGAACTTTCATTGGTACCATATTCAAACTTTTTGTTCATATATGATAAATATGAGAAAAACTTGTGAGCTATGCCTGTTCACTGTGTACTCAGCATATATGTGCATGAACAAAATTAATATTTTGAAAATATTGTACAGAAAGAGGCGGTTTCTTATAGCTCTGATTTGATCATTTAACAATGGCAGTGAACTGTATTAGAAGATGTGAGACATCAGTGTTTTGATTTTCAGATTCATTAGGTAGTTCATTATGAGCAGTTTAATAAGTAGGGCAGTACATTAAGTGCTCCCAAGCGGTCCAGACACTGAAGGCTGGGTCCTGCTGCTTTGAACAGACATTTCTCATCCGTCAACCACAGAGGCTCATATGTGAATGGAGCAGGTGTTTGTCTTCACAAGGCCGTTAGCTAAACGCTACTCTTACTGTAAAAAATAATCTGCACTGCTGTTGTTTGAGTGCTGCCTGCTCTTGTCCTATTTGCTCCTTGACTCCTCTTCTGCACGTGGTTCGAGCACGTGAGCATGCTGGTCATCCTCTTGAACTGCGTGACTCTCGGCATGTTCCAGCCTTGCGAGGACATCAAGTGTCAGTCCGAATGGTGCACCATCTTGCAGGTAAGTCTGAGACGAAGGAGCCCTTCTTTGGCACAAGCTTTTAAATAGATGTTTTTACAGCATTTCAAATTAATTGAGTGCAGAAGTGTGTTGATCCTGATTATAAAATTACTGCATGACATTTTGTGTGGCTGCAGGTACCTGCTAGTAAATAATGACTAATTTAGTTACTTTTACATCCTCATGGCAAGAAGGTCACTAAAGATGTCAGCCTGGTGGTTTTCAAAGGGCACAGATGACAAACTATCAGTAGGTCTATGTTGTTATAGAACTGAGGAGTAGCGTCAGTGTTTATTCAGCTGCTGGAGGTCCTCCGATTGCCCCCCACCAAAACGACCACTACATGACTGTTTTTGGGCTGGCATCCGTAACTTTGGGAAAACCAGTAGACTGAGAAGGGCAGATTTACCACACAGGGGGGCAAGGATCCCAAGGGTCCATGCTGGGAATAGCAGGAAGGGAAAAGCATGCCCTTTGACCTCTCATGTTTCTAAACAGAACACTTGTCTTCAGATCAGTGCTTGCTGTCACTGAAGCCCTTTCAAGCCTCTCTTTTGCATCTGCTCATACGTAAGGGTCAAGCAGTGTTTGAAAGTGTTTTAGGCACAGTTCAGAACACTCCCCTGAAACAGTGATCTAGGAAACCTTTGCATGTTAATTTTCTCTCTTCCTTTTATCTTTGTCCACAGGCATTTGATGACTTCATTTTTGCCTTTTTTGCTGTGGAGATGGTTATCAAGATGATAGCTCTTGGGATTTTTGGGCAGAAGTGTTACCTGGGTGATACGTGGAACCGTCTGGACTTCTTCATCGTAATGGCAGGGTCAGTGGCCTCCTGGCACATGCTCACAAGGTTCCTCCTATGCCCCTTTGCTGAATAAACAACTCAGCAAGAAAAAAAATATTACCATTGCGCTGCTGCATTTCCATTCATCTCTACCCACCATCCATAAACAAGCATGTCCCATTGAAATGGCAGTAATATTGCTTCTTGCCATGCTCCTTTTAATTTATTTTTTATATAGTTGTCACTGAAAGAAAGAAATTCATATTGAGGCGTGGTCTGGGGCTCAATATAAAGATATATAACCAGCAAAAGCAGTTTAAGTATAGTATAAAGGAAGCAAGGATTAGGGCAAAACTGATTGTAGCAGCATGTTAAAAGAAGTACATAATCTTGACATGTGTCAAAAGGAAGAAGAAACACAATGGACCAAAAAAAACAGGAACTAACCACCTTAGTGTTACCCTCACTCACTGCCATCATTGTTGTATGCAGCCTTTTGTTGTGTTTTTCTTTAAAATGGGGTAGATTCAGCTGGGTTGTACCAGTTTAGCAGCAGGTGTCTCAAGTGACATCAGGTCCAGCCAGCATTACAAGTTGTCATCGGGCGTGTGGCTTGTACTATGTTACACGTTCGTACTAAGCAAATGAATTTTAACACTTGGTAATGAGCAAAGAGGTGCATGCAAAATGTCAAGTGGACATTGTTAACGTTTCTAGCTTATTCCATACCACTTAATCAACTGCTGCTAATGCTAACCAGTAGTCCAAGAGACATTATTCTATTATTTTCCATTTATTAGAATGGATGCTTTCACTGATAATTATTCTCTAAACCTTTCTGTTAATTCAGGCTTTAAGTAAATAAGTAAGTAAATAAGTACAGTAAAAAAATTCTGCATAAACAATGGGCTGTAAATATATACACAATGTAAAGCATTGATTAAAAATTACACAGTGTTAAGGAATGGTTACGGTGGGAGATGATAGAAGTGTTGAGACTAAGAGGCCTTAATATAAGATATCGGAAACTTAAAGCTGATACTGAAGATATTAATTAAAATTTAAGCCTGAAAAGTGTCTATGAATATTGCAAGCCATTTTATCTTTTTAATCCTGCTGGTTTCCATCCATTCTGAATGCTTGCTAAATTATGGCTTTTCTGTACAAGGTTCTGCAGAGGGGCCATCCCCCCTTCATCAGCTCTGCAGTCTGCTGGTGCTGGAGGTGGACAGGCTAGCGACAGCATGTTTAATGTCAGCACTAATCCCAAGGCAATGTTTCAGCACATGCTGTAGGAATGCCAATCACTCCAGAGCACAATAAGATTCTTACCTTTCTCCCTTTTTGTAGTTTTTCTCATTAAATGTTAGCACTCAGTCACAAGACACAGTACAGTGTTGTTCAAAGTACAACTGCATTATCTATTCCTAAAGTATAATAGTGATGTTATGTCAATATATGGACAACTCATTTGATTCTTATAGAAAGGTATGATAATGTGTAGGTGTGTGCATGTGTGTGTGTGCACATGCGGGTGTATGTGTGTATGTCTCGCTCAAGCAGGATGTTACTATGTTTCAGGCTGGCAGAAGGAGCACACTGTGGGCACAGAGTTACTGCAGTTACTGTAAAAAAACATACACCAAGGATACTGACCTCTTGCCTTCTTTGCATTTTTACTTGTCTTTTCAGCATTTCACGTATCTCCCTACATATTTTTATGGATCTGTCTAACACAATTAACAGGAAACAACGATCATTATGATTAAAGATTTTCATTAAAAGTTCATTACTGTTGTACTTTGTTTGTGTCTGCACCTAGTAAGTATTTTCACCTAGTAAGACATAATATTATAATGACCAACTATTCACTGCTGTTTTGGTTAGCGCACCACCTTCTACAAACATATCCTGAGTAGTGCTAACCAGAGTATTACTGTGTATAGAATTTTTAAAAATGCTTTACATAAAATGTGACAGTACATGTAATTCAGCATGTTGTATCATAAAGATTTATTTTAAAGGCTGTATATTTCATTTTACTAAATTGTACTAACTTCCGTTCTGTGCCTTAAAGTGTTCTTCAGAGCATTGTTGCTTCGTAGACAAAAACAAAGTGTTTGCTGGAGCTCATTTGGGCCCTTTGCTGTCTCCTGTCTAGGATGATGGAGTACTCTTTGGATGGCCACAACGTCAGCCTCTCTGCCATCCGCACTGTGCGTGTGCTCAGACCCCTCCGAGCCATCAACAGAGTTCCCAGTAAGTATCTCTTCCTTCCTTAGCAAACTGAACCCAAGGCAATGACACCCATCACTCGCAGCAGGTGCAAGAGACCCATATTGTTGAAATCATCCTAGCTCTGGAAAGGAACAAAATCATCTGCTTTGCATGGAGCAATGAATTGGTTCTCTTCACCACTCTGGCACAGATGCAGATAGTCAAGCAGAAGATCTATATTTATACCGCTGTCATGGAGAGACTGTGGGAATATTCGACAGGTCCTTTGTATACAGTAGTGCTTCAAATATAGACCTTTCTGTTTTAAGTTGCCATTACTGACAGAGGGCCAGCAAAATCCAGATGCCATCAAATATGTGTTGCGAGGCAGTTACTAGGCCAACCCTAAAACTAGGAGATTCAAGTTGAGTTTCTTTGCTTTGCAAACAAAATTGTCAGCAATAGAGACTTGAAAGTTTGCATCAAAGTGTTCTGCCAAAGGAGGAACAGGTAGCACAAAATACCTCTACTGTCCAAAATTAGATATAGCCCGTTACCCAGTTTGAGGCAGTCATGTCTTTCCCTTGATGTATAACACCAGTGGCAAGTGAGGAGGGATGAACAAAAGGGTTCACTTTTTGTATGGTGAACATGGAGTGACTCATTTCATTACAGAATTTACTGTAGACTGTAGGCTTCACTGGGCAAAGTATCAGATTTGAAGGAGTGCATGATTTTCCCAGTTCCAATGACAGCGCTGGTAACCGCCAGAATGAACATAGGTTTGGCTCAAGTGAGGGAGAACTCCGGCTATCTCACAGACTGTACTGAAGATAATCCAGTTTGTGCTCCTTCAGGCTCCTTATCACCACTTACCAATGGGGCAAAACAGGAGCGTGAACCTGGATCCTGGCTGTAGAGAGGAGAAGCAGGTTTTTTATTTGCTGACTCAAAGGGGTTTTCCTTTATAAAATTGAAAAAGAAGAGTTGCGTGCAGGCAATAACAGCAGCATAAGCACAGAGTTTGTTTCTTTGTTCCAAAAGGAGATGTGGACACAGTTGTGGTGCTTCCAGGAACATAAATTATTGAATGGTTACTCTATGGTGGCTGTCCTGGAAACTGAAACCTTTAGAGGAGGAATTCTTTATCTTTTCCATATCCTGCTCATTAGCATTTCTTAGTTTCTATATAGGAGTAAATTACATTTATGCATTTGACAATCATTTTAACCAAATGAAACATTCAAGACATCCATACAGATAACAGCAATTTTATGCTTTAAAGCATGGTTCCCATCCTAGGGGTCATGAGCTAGGGGTTGCCAGGGTATCCATATGAGGACAGGAAGCCCCCCGAAATTAGTTTTAAAGAATTGATATGTAAATGTAGTTGGATGGCTGCAATATGTATAACATGTAAAATTAGGATGTCTTGAGAAAAAGGGTTAGGAACAATTGCTTTAAAGGACAGATGATTGGTTCAGGAAATCAGAGCTCCAACATAGAAGGCTCTTTGAGAACCCTGACAGTTCCATATTTGACCAACAGCTTTGCTGCACCGCATTTTTTCAGTAGCACAGTACTGTAAGTGGGAGATAGTGACCTTTATTTTGGGATTCACTGCTGAATTCTGGATTTGTAACATGCTTTCTCTACAGTTGAGTGCTGTTATCTTGCACTCTATATAGAATTTGAAGCTTGTGTAGTTATTTTCCTTTCAGTTTTCTTGATCTCTTACCTCAAAATGGAGTTTAGAAGACGATGTGATCATGTAGTGTCACATACTGCAGATTGTTCAGAACAATCCAGCCGGCTCTTCAACATCGCCTTGGGACTTTAAAGTATTCATGACCTAGGGTAGATGACAATAATATCACTGGCAACAATGTATCACGCTCTTACTCCTTGTTTTACACACAGACTTGTTACCTTAACCTAGCACAGATTTTATTTCTGACAAGATTTGGGAGTATTGCACAGTGAGTTTGACATCCATTCCAGCTTTTATTTGGACTGTTTTATAGGCTGTAACTCGAATGGACTGTTAGAATTGCAGTTAGAATTCAGTTACTCACAGCAGCTGACATGCTTCCTCAGCAAAATTCCCCTCTCCCTTTGGACTGGCATGATAGCATTGTGCTGCTTACTGTAATTGTTGATTTTAAGGAATGCCCTACACTAAAACAAATTAGCATCTCTGATTTGTCAGATCACATATTTTTGATGTCT
Source organism: Arapaima gigas (assembly GCA_900497675.1). Classification (NCBI taxonomy): domain Eukaryota; kingdom Metazoa; phylum Chordata; class Actinopteri; order Osteoglossiformes; family Osteoglossidae; genus Arapaima; species Arapaima gigas. The sequence goes on along the minus strand of UFQX01000523.1, from coordinate 509,796 downwards.
TAGCAGAGTAGTTGCTGCCAGAAGCAAACATACTTGGCGCTGCCACACAGCACTGCCTGGGTCAAAATGGTGTAACAGTATAAAGGTAAAAAGTAATAACACATTATATAATAACCAAACTAGTTTACCATTAAAGTGTTGGTATTTAGTACATAAGTATTAGTGCTGTCGGACAGGCAACTGCCACAGTAAGCAACATGCGACAGCTAGTCAAGTGAAGTTTTACAGGAGGGAGAAACTCCATCAGCGTCTTTACATATGCTCTGCGTGTGATGCTCCTCTGTGCTGCCTGCGTGTGATGTCACTACTCCTGCTTCTCTAGGCCTTGTCAGAGAGAAATTTAAAATGTCCAAAATAGACTTTTTGGAGTTTAACAAACTTGGCTATGCAAAAACTTCACTTAAGACAAGAAGTACTCGTGTGCCAAATTTCAAGTCTGTGGCTTGAAAAACAAAGCTGTACATAAAGAATAAACAAACAAACAGACAGAGAGCTTTAAAGATATAAAGATAAGGAGTCCATGTAAATCAAATGGGTCCATGGTTTCTGAGGTTTTTTAATGTAGAGTATGCAGATTTTTATCATAACCGAAAAGCACATTATTAAATGTATTGTTTGCTTAACTGAATAAATGTAATACTAACTCTTGGAATCAATAGTTGTTAGAACGGACCTGGAAAAGTGTTCACACATTTTCCATACACACTTTCAGGACCTTCTCACATCTCCAAGGATTTCACACACCTTTGCCCACCTGTGGTTTCAATACCAGGCCCTGTGAAAATGTTTATTGACAGTGGTGTGGTTGAACTTTCATATGGTCTGATACCACTGGAAATGTGACCACTTCTCCTTTGCCCATTCTCGGGTCTAGTGGAGCCTTCCCGTCGCTTTTGTCCATGACAGCTTGACTGCAGTTCCACATTTTCTGCTCTTCCCTGGACCACCTGCGATAGGGCTCACTGCTCTCCTCCCCCCACAGCTCAAGGTTCAATCTCTGAGCTCCTGGGACCTGTTGGTGAATGAGGCTTCTCTGCAGCAGTTTGCCGCAAACTGAGACACGTTCAGAAACTTTGCCTCCCCTGAATTTGGGGTCATATGAGTATTGTTCTCATTGTGTCAATCTAAAGATTTTTCTGTACATATAGAGAACCTTAAAATAGCAGTTGCTTTGGCTCAGAACCTTGGGTGAGTTGATAGCTTTTGGAAAAGCTGTGAAGACAGCCAAGCCCACTGGACACATTGCTCTGTGATTTTTTTATGCGGCACACGGATGGAGGTACCTCAAAGTTTTCTGCATGCAGCCCATCCAGTTCACATATTTTACCATACCTTCAGACACTATGGCTGGCCTTTGCAAAGAAAAGAGATATGTTAGAAGCACATATAGTGTGCTCTAAAGACATATACAGTAATTTATTGGTGCAGCATAGCACTTAAAAATTACAGCAATCCAAGTGCAATCCAGCAGTTTTATGTAAAACCTGCTGGCACCTTAATCCCTAATCATTTTTCCAACTTAAGTACTTGACTGGCCCAATACCTGGATATGGTTTGACATCAATCAATGTAGAGTATTATTCAAGTTTCCATATGGGCCTGTTAGTGTACGTACCAAGTATAGCAACACTTTTAAAGCTCTTGACAAGAGACTGTGTGCTCTTCTGTTTGGGGTGGATCAATACTAATCAACCCAGAGAGTTTGGACTCTGATTCCTAACAGGGCAGAAGGAGCTGCATGCTCCTATTTTACACAACCTCTCCATTTCGAGCTGCAATATGCATTGATGTGAGGAATTTTGAGAGCTGTAAGAAAGCACAAGAGTTCAAGACCTTTGCTGTACTTATGCTGGCTTTGGCCTTCAGTATTTCAGTATTTATTCATTTTGACAGGCAATGTATTGTGTTCTCATACTGTCGCAATTCCTGTAGAAAATTGATTTTATTATATTTTTAAACGAATTGCCCTTGTGAGTTTGATAGAGAATAATATTTTTATGTGGCATGTTTTTATAACTATTTGTTGTTTTTGCCAATTACATAATTCTTACATCTCCACCTTGAAGCAGAACTTCAACGTCAACTCTGGGGAGATGAACACAGGCACACATCTGCTCAGATGTGCTTCCCATGAGGTGCACTCTTGTCCACTCTATGGGCTGCAGCCTTCACTTTGGTCCAAGTGCACCTTCAACCTTTGAATAGCTCAACTGCCTACAACTGTTACTGCTAGAGATAATGGTGGAGCACCTCAACAATTTTCCTGAGCTTCCTCACTACAAATGCAAACCAAATAAGTCAGAAACGTACTTGTTCCAAGCCTCCTGTTTTCTTGCTTTTGACAGAATATTTTTATTACATGTATCATTCTGAAGGCTATTGCTTATTTTGCTTAATACAGTTGTTACTTACTGTATATTATTTTGCTGCTGCTAAAAGTATTTGTACATACAATTCATTGAGATTTGTTGTCTATTTCCAGTGATCAAATCCATTAGTTAGTGCCCAGCAAGCCATCACTGCATCATATTTAGGATACATTGTCAAGACATGTAAGAGCAAACAGTGTCTACCATACACTTTTACCGTGTGACACATTATTTGATAGGCACTTAAGGAACCTTGATTTATTCTCGTCTGAAAAGTCTTGCCCTGCTTAACATAGCAGTAGTAGCTACCTGCTTCTCTAAAAATCAGTACAAATGGCTTGAACTCATTTGCGCTTGAGTCGATTTTCTGTCAGGGGCATTTGAGTTGCAGTTCTGAATCGAGGTGAGAGTCGTGTTTGTGTAACTGGGCTCGGCCCATACCTGGTGGAAAACAGCAGTATGTCCTGGGGCTTTGCCTGCTTGATTGGTCAATTGATTTTTTTAAATTTATTTATTTTTTTAGTTTTTTTGAGTGGGAGTTAGTTCAACCGGCACAGGGCTTTCCGTGATGATTTTCTATACAAGGCAGCTTACCTAGTATGACTGCAGGAAAGGGCACTGCAGCACGTCACACGGCAAGCTCCTGCACAAGCCCACTGTGAGATGAATGATGTGAAATACTTGCATTGTGTGCATGTTTGCTTTCTTGCATTGAGGGAACTTCTAACATATCCCACTCTGTGTAACAAAAATACTTGTAGCAGTCTTTTTTTCCTTCTTTTGTTTTGTTTTCTCTTTTTTTTTGGATAGTGCTTCCAGCTAACAATTGAACTAAGCTTTTACATTTGAATCGAATGGATTCAGGAACATATTTCTCTGAAAAACATTATTGCAGCTGTTGTGCAGCAGTGGTAAAGGTTAAAAAATGTTGTGTAAACATATTCTCGGTTGATTTTTTTGGTGAGATTTGAAGTCAAACAATAATGCATTGTGTTTTCGCTGGACAGAATGATTCATGGATTTTTCATTATACATAAATGATAGCTCTGCCACATATGCTTTTCAAGAGAATAGCTATTAAAACAAAATCAGGCACCAGTTTTAGGCAAGCATTGTTAATTGTGCAATTCGACGCATGAGGGATGTTAATTGACAGCTATTAAAAGTATATTGTTAGTCAACAATTAGTTCTGAATTATATTGTTATGACTTATTTTGCAAGAAGTCTAATATGAGCCTAAGTAAAGAGATTAGGGCCTTCATGCATAAACCACTGTGACAAAATTAGCCATATCCTAACTTTCCTGTTGAAGAGGCATGAGAGGGTAAGGCTGTAACTGCAAATAGTATCTGGAGTAGCCTGCAGCTGGAAGTGATGGCAAATTAGTCTCACAATCCAGTGCATTTATTTTCTTGCATTTATGGCACTGTCAGTTAGAGTAGCAATCCAGTGGACCCTCTAGTCTTAATGAATTCTGGCTAGCAACAGAAAGAAAGAGTTTTGCTTGCCATTTAAGGCGCTGAGGTACAGCAAAGTGCAGCATTTTACACATTCGTATTTATAGTTGTTAAATGTTTGAAGATTTAGCTCATAGTGATCCTCTTTGAGCATTTTCAGCTGTGTGTTGCTTAGGGTCATTCATGGTCCCTGCAGATGCAATCCTAACCGTAATTAATTACTCAGTGTTGAACCAAAAGTCATCCTTTTAGATTTGCTGGCGCTGTACATGGGTTATTTAAAATATGAATATGCACCCACAATATCATGAGGACATTTTGACTGTTCTAGCCAATTCTAGATGATTCTGGCTATCCACCAACCAGGCTAATGACTTGTTTTAAGCCAACACAGTATAAAAGTATTGTATGTGTCTTGCTTTTTTCTCCACAGGTATGAGAATACTGGTGACTCTTCTCCTAGATACACTGCCTATGTTAGGCAACGTCCTCCTCCTTTGTTTTTTTGTGTTTTTTATATTTGGGATTGTCGGAGTGCAGCTCTGGGCCGGCTTACTGAGGAACAGGTGTTTCCTAGAAGACAGTTTAAAGTCGTAAGTACCAGGCCCTGTTGCCGCCCTCACCCCCAGCACTCTGCAGACTCGAGCCAACAAATCTGACATGATGCGGAGTGGCGGATGAACTGCTCCTGGCACTGATGACATTTTTGATGTTGACAATTTTGTAACCTGAACACCTCATCCTGGCACAACAGGGCTGCAGCACACTTGCCCTCCAGCAGCACAGCACACATGAGCACACACACAAACACACGCACCCAGCAAAGTACAAAACTTTTTGCATTCCTGAAATAACCTCCTGTGTGTGAGTCAATAATGACAAGGGAGAAACTTTGCATGTTGTGACTTGGAGCAGCTTCAGGGGGAAATAAATACATTATATTAAAGATGAGCTCTTTAGGGGTTGTTTCAATATGGAACAGAAAAATATGGCTTTTGTTAAGCCGTAAACTACAGTAAAATCTACATATCCTTTCTTGTGTCTTTTCAATAAGTAAAGTATTGCTCATCATTTCAGCATGTTTGGTTAGTGGTTATTTAATACTTTTTCAAATGCAGAAAACAACAGTGCAGTAATGTGTATTTGAGTATTCGCAACAATTAACATTTATCATTTTGAATAAGGTTGTGCATCATACCTTATTAAATCAACCTTTTAAAAACTAACAACACAATGGTAGGTGTCTATAATGTGAGAAAAAAACTACACTGACTGGATTGTAATAGCACAAGTCCTGAAACATATCATTTCCCCATGTGCATGAACTTGACAAAAGAAATTAGCCTGATTGTTGCACAGTGTTAATTGTTCCTTGTGATTTAAGAGTCCCTATATAAACATCGCCTTTATGCAGCTGTCTCAACTTGATGAACCGTTATATTATTAAAAGCTTCAAAGAAATCGTGCTCTTTTTCCCCAGTCAAAGGCAGTTTGTCTCTAAATGAAGATATGCTCTGTGTAGGATATTTACAGCATCCAATGCCACATTAAACGAGAGACATGTCGGTTTTTAATCTGAATTGTATAAAATAGATGAATGAGTACGAGTTTAATCTACTGAAATGATTGTGCAGAACAAGTCACTGCCTCTTAAATACAGGTAGCTATAACCCAAAAAAAGAAAAATAATTTCCCTGACCATGAAAGCTGGTTTCTCTTTGATGAAAAACAGCATTTACTGCTGTCAAATATTATATTAATTTGCTCAAAGCACACAAGCAGTTCTTTTAGTAGCAAGCCAATCTCGCCAGCCTTATTAACATGCAGCATTCAGGCTTTTTGTGAAAAATTCAGTTTGTTGCTTTCTCTTACCACCCATGTTTATACCAAATAATAAATACTTAATCAGCCTGTATTCCTTGACTTGCTAATACTTTGGTGAAGTCCACTTTTTAATTCCACTTGTATAGGAGTGTTGGATTGCAGAAGAGTTAAACATGGTTGTCAAATCCTTCAGCAACACAATTCCACACAAAGTAATATACAATGCAGGATCTACTGTGGACATTTTGCAGAACTCTTCAGAAATTCTTTAATTACACAACTTGCGTAACATCTAGTCAGTTCAATGTAGACTTATTGTGCATCAGAGGACCAAAAAACTAATAGTCTTTAATGGAGGTGTACACAAATATTAGGCTTGCTTAAACATTCTGCACCTTTGAGCTATATAGTTTTCTCTTTTTTCCTTATCTATAGATTTATTCTTTATTATGAAATAAGGAGTACATTGTAAGGGAGTCTTCACCACGCTATCTTTCCGTTCAGTTTTAAATTTTTACAGCCGTTCAATTTAATTTATCTTCTTCGTAGGTGTTGGTACTTAATGATTTTTTTCCCTCAGTTTGTACAAATAATTAAACCCGAGACAATTTATAATTAACTGCAGCCAATTTGGGTGCAACTGAGTGCTGCTATATTTTTTTTGTCTGAACTTTCCTATACAATCTAATGGATCTAGTAAATATAAACTAGTTCAACTGTTACTTAAATCAATTTCAGGGCCTCCAAAAACAAACAAATGGATAAATAGTTTGGCTCTGCTTGTCTGTGAAAGACAGTTCCTATGTATCCTCAGCATAACCCAGGAGTGGAACACAGTTAGCCTGAATAACATGTGATGTTTTTACCTGCAAATATTCCAGTAATACAGCTGGGAGCACCACCCAGTCACCATAGTTAAAGACTGCAGATGGGTGGTATTGCCTGTGCATTTCCTGCAGCTGTATGTCAGACCTGCAACTGAGCCACCAGATGAATAGTAAGAAAACTGTCAGCAGGTGGCAGAATGGTAAAAGCTAAGACCCAGATTTTAATTCCTGCTGCAAAACCGTTGACCAAGGTATTTACTCTGAATTGCTATAGTAAAAATATCCCTGCAATGTAAATGAGTAAATAACAGTATGTAGCTTCACATTTTGAGTGAGGAAAAGCACAAGTTGCACATGTAGTTTATAACAAACGGCAGGATGTACAGCATGCATAAATAGAAAATAACATTAGCATAGCAATGGAGGCAAAAGTACAGCTAAAAGAAGCACAGTGATATTAATTTTAAAAAGTTTTAAAAATTAGCTGATTAATTATCTAACAAAATGAGTTCAGTAAGTATGCAGGTGACTGCAAGTTTCTAGAATACATTTCATGGCTCAAAGTTTAGTGGACAACTGCAGCCAATCGCTTTGAAGCTCTGATGTAATTCTTTGACCTTCTGTCTACATGTTCTCTGTGCCCCCACTGCAGGACATATAATTTGTCTTTCTTGAGCCCCTACTACAAGCATGAGGAGAGCGAGGACACACCCTTCATTTGCTCCTCTCACAGGGAGAATGGCATGCTGCGCTGCCGCGATGTGCCCCAGCTCAAGGAGGGCAGCCTGGAGTGCCAACTCAGCATGGACTTTGCTAGCATGGCTCACTATGGCCTAGAAGGGGCCAGCAAGAATGGCTGCATCAACTGGAACCAATATTACAATGTATGCAGGGCTGGAGAGTTCAACCCGCACAAAGGGGCTATTAACTTTGACAATATTGGCTATGCCTGGATCGCTATATTCCAGGTATGTCTTTCAAATGCCTTGTTGTGCTGGAAGATATTAGAGGTCTTGTAGGGACTTAATGTGCCCCTTGTGCTTAGGTTCATTAAACAGCCACATTCAGAGAACTTTCATGAGGAGTTATTTGGAAGTTCCCTAATCACTTACTCACTGTCAAACCCAACAACAATTTGCTTTGCAACAGTTTAGGACAAATAACTAGGCATATAGCAGGAGTCCAATCGTCGATAATCACAGTCCATCACTGTGCACACAGACAGATGTTTTTCAAGTGCACGTGTTTCTGCTGTCATATGCTTAGCAGAAAAGAGATTTTTCGTCTCAAGGAGTTTTGAAAGACTGAAGCGAAATATTTTCACATTCACATTCACATTTCAAATTAATTTATCGCCCTTCTACGGTTCACCTTGCTAAGACTTTTGGCAACTTAGCGCAAATGAAGTCTATGCACATATAGTCAATCAGTGTCATTTAATATGTACAGCCACTCATGGAGATTGAGCCATGATGGGAGGAGGTACTGCACAAAAAGGCAGCAAAGTGAATAAGCAATGAGACTGAATTGCTCCCTGGGTAAATTAGTGCTTGTTCTTGGGAAGTCAGAGATCTGAGAGGTATGAGTGAGGGAGGCCGATCAGCTGTAGTGTCTCCACCCCACATTGCCCAGATGGTGGTTCTTCAGGAATGTACGTTCAGGGCTGAAGCTGCCTTGGCCATTTATACAGTCCATTTATACAGAAAGTGGCATGATAGCAATTTAGTGCAAAGGCTAAGTCAAACTCTGACATGGTTAACTCTGATGGATGGTTGGGGAACCTCAGTCTGATCCTAAGTACATGCACCTAGCACCAATTTGGGGCACCACACTTCATAACTGAGATGTACTTTCCTTCAAAATATGGGTAATTTACAAATATATTATCTGTGCCTTTGATGTACAGTCCTATTTTTTTTTCAAATCAATGATGAAACACGAAAAATCCAGTTTTGTTGAAAATGAATGCCTCCAGATTATGATCAATAATGTAATGAGATCCCATGTGCAGAGATTACGGCGTATAATTACTATAATAGCAGTAATAGCTGTAATTGAAGCACCCTCCCAATTATTGTATAGAGTGCCTTTTGAATAGGATGTAGCAGTGACAACTGCATCTCGTCTGACATGGCATGAAGTAGCACTTAACCACACTGTCCACCCTCATACCTGCCGGCTATAGAACACAGTGTGTTGTTTTTAAATGAGCGAAGATTAAAACTGCATAAAAGTACACTTGCAGTGGCCTGAAGTACTGAAAGCAATGTGATATAAAATTAATTTTGAAGCAGCGAAGAGCTAAATAAACACAGAAAAAACATAACTTGCTCAAAATATGAAGTGTTTCTGAGAGTTGCCAAGAACCTTGTTCAGTGGATCCTCACTATGGATCCATGGCTGGGTCCACTGGAAAGACGGCAAAGCTGTTGTGCTGCTCAAAAATGGACCCTGGCTTAAAGCTTTCCAGGGCACAGGAGTTTATCCCGAGAGAGGCTGCACTATAGTGGTTCCAAGGTAATGAAACTGGGTGGTTGGAAGGCTACTTTCTGCCATTTTATTCTAAGTCAGCCACCCAATGTGAGATGACTGAGGCTCTCCCAAGAAGAAGCTGTCAATCACCATAATTGAATCCTCCAGCCATCTCCCTCATGCCATACTTAAAAATGAATCATAGTTGATCTCGACAAGCAATCACAAGCAATTCCTATGTCCTAGAAGGCATGTACGATGTTTAGATCTACCTGTTTAAAGCACTGCAATGTAAATGTCCCTTAAGAACGCTGCTGTTATTTTGTTTGTTTTTTTCTTTGTTTTTAAAAAAGGCTGGGCACAGGTATGCGTTTCAGCAAAACAGTGAACATTGGTTAGGTTCCACTGCGTACTGTTTTCAGCACAAAGGATTCTGAGAGGCTAACTGGAAACATTTTAGGACATCTCATTCAAGGTCACCGAGAGCCTTCTCTAAGTTCTCCTTGCCACATTCTCACACTGGATGAAGGGACAACATGAAAAGACTTGGGAGGCTTTGTAGCCACAACAAATGTTTCCACAGAAGTTGTCAGCTGTGCTGACGCTGCCAGCTGTCTGTAGAACATGCTGTGAAGGACGAGTGTTTATAGAGGGAAAGATTTTGCATCTGGCGGCAGGTCTTCCTCAAGCGTAAGCTAATGGGGTTGTGGGCTTGGGCTCAGATAAGAATCAGTGTCGTTCTTCAAACAAGACAAAGCCACCACTGTGCTGTGGGGAGCTGTATTGCTGGAATAACACTCCTCTGGCTGGTATTATTATTCCATACTGTATAGTTTCATTCAGAATTCAGTCTGTCTATTTTTTTTACAGGTGATCACTTTGGAAGGATGGGTGGACATCATGTATTATGTTATGGATGCACATTCCTTTTACAATTTTATATATTTTATATTTCTCATAATCGTAAGTATGTTTTATTTTAAGTTTCACAAAGGCATATTTTACAAGCTTCTAATGTTTTATCAGTTGAAACATTACAAGACATTTTGAGTTTGAATCAATAAATAAGTATAGCTAACCAACAGGATTGTTAACCTCCATTACAGGTATGGAGCTCTTAGCCTCTATTGATTCAATGAACAAGTGTTGTTTTAAAATACCAATACAATCCACTTTGCCATTACAGATTCTTTTAATAGAACTACTTAACTCTAGAACTCTACTTTAATAGAACTAATTTAATTTGTTTCTAAATGTTTGGACAATGATAAAGTGGGATTTGTTAGTAATGGTCAGAGAACAGGTACCTGTAATGTCCTTGCTAAAAACTACACTCTACTTGCATAATGACCATAACTGTGGAATAATGTAAATTGGGTGTGATAAGAACTATACTGCTGTTTCTATGTGCCATGATGTTATATTTTACAGTCTCAGTCTAGAGTGAGGAACATGCAGTAGCGATCTTGTGGAATTCCTATAAAAATAAAACTTTTGCAAGATAAAATAGGGGAAAAAGTCAGTTTGTGATGAAGAATCAATGCAATGCCCCACAAATGATATTATTTCAAGCTCAATTGCCTTCAAGCGATTTTTTAAAAGAACATAAAATAAAATCCAGCAATTTATGCACGGTTTGTTGAAGTAACCCAGTGTTTTTATTGTGGCCCTCAGGTGGGATCTTTCTTCATGATCAACCTTTGCTTGGTTGTTATCGCAACACAATTTTCAGAGACCAAGCAGCGGGAGAACCAGCTGATGCAGGAGCAGCGAGCGCGGTACCTCTCCAATGACAGTACGCTGGCTAGTTTCTCTGAGCCAGGCAGCTGCTATGAGGAGCTGCTCAAGTACATCAGCCACCTTTATCGCAAGGTGAAGCGTCGGGTGACGCGTATCTACAGCAGCTGGCAGAACAAGCGCAGGAAGAAAATAAACCCCAAGAGTGCTGGCGGGGCAGGTGGTGGGGCTGTGGGCGGGGACAGCAGCAGGAGTACAAGCAGCCATGGTAGGCGGAGGAGTGATAAGAGGCATTTCCGCTCCATCCACCACCATCACCACCACCATCATCATCACCACTACCACATCGGCAACGGAAGCCCCTCCATTGGCCCAGAAATCCATGAAACTGGGGACATGATGGAAATGAAGACTATTGGACCTGAGCCCCAGCTCATACTGACTTCCCCGCAGAGTCCTTGCCCTGGGGCTGAGTCAGTGCACAGTGTCTACCATGCAGACTGTCATCTCCAAGGCCCTCAGGTCCACCAAGTGCCACCAGGCTTAGTGGGGAATGTCCAGTTGCTGGGTGGGCTCAATGGGGGCATGAACTACCCCACCATTATGCCCTCCATCATCTGCAACCGTACAAACAGTGATAGCAAGGCCAAGGGCAAGAAGGCAGTCAGCCACACATCTAACTTCAACAAGGCCTCCGGGAACTTTAACATCCCCGATCCCTATGGCAAGCTAAACCAATTAATTGGTGAACACGGTAATCCTTTACCTGCTTATGTGCAGTTTATTTTGTAGTTTCTGGAGTTTAAGCAATGCCTCAGGTTCTCAAGCATATGTTAAGCAATGTGATGGAAAATCTATTCCACAAATAAGAGATTTAGCATAATCCCTACAGAGACACCGCGGCTCTCTGTCCTGCTGTACTGAAAAATTAATTCGAGAAGACATTTTAAACCGACAAATGCACAATTCCAGCAGTAACGCTATCTGCAAAGAAATTCCAGCAAACGTTTCCTCATGATTCATAAAGGCTGAAAGTACATTTCTCAGTTGAATTTTAATGTAGCTTTTCACAGTTATCTAAGAAAGGCAAGACATTTTCTTAATGCGGTTACATTTTGATTAGTAGATGCAAGAGATTATAACTGCTGTGAATTTACTGAGGTGCAAGTGAAATAAGGTAACAGGTTGGAGACCATTCTTTAAAAAATATAGTTGAAAGCTTATTAAAGGAAATTCTTGGGTTATATCTCAACTTGTTTAGAGTTCTACATAATTAATATTTCTTCATAGATACATTTTTTTCAAATTAGTAATATTCAAATGGAATCCAGTTTTTTTTTGTTTCTCATGTAAATTTCCAAGGGTAATTTTTATAAATTTCCTTAAATTTAAAATTCTTGTGTCATTGTAAAGCAGAAAGAAAGGTCTTGTTCAGTGATTTCTTTGAAAAGTACAGAAATATAGAAAGGGACTGTTTAATGAAGAAGCTCAAAAGCACTTGAATAAGTGGATTATCATCATATGCTTATAATGGATGCAGAAGTCTCTGTGGTGATGTGAGGAATGTGTGTGAGAGAACTGTCTACAAGTCAGACCCTGAAACATTGTCTTCTGTCAGCAGGCATGTGCCGGGGCACTAACTGCCTTTCGGGGCTGAACCTGTCCTTCCAAACGCCAGGAACCGTGCCAGGCCTCTTGCCCTGCGAGTTAATGAATTGCCCCTATTGTGCCAGGGTCCTGGAGAACCCCGATATAGAGCTGAGTGACTCAGACAGCATCTGCTCCCAGCCTGAATTAGAAGTGTATGGGTTCACCTGTGACATGCACCATGGCGCTGAGGACAGGGCAGGCCATTCACACCGGCGTTCAAAGAGGCCCAAAGAGAAGAACTGTGTGGCTAGAGCCTGGGAGAACTTCCGAGACAAACTGAGACGCATTGTGGACAGTAAATACTTCAACCGTGGGATTATGATCGCCATTTTGATCAACACTTTAAGCATGGGCATTGAGTATCATGAGCAGGTAAGAGATGCTACATTTTATTTTGAACTGTCATGACCTGATCATTCACTTATTCTGCTATTGTATTAATCTGCAGCAAGGGACCTTGTTGAGTTTTGTTGTTTTCATGTGCAGTGAAGTGTCTTCTGGAGTTCTGATGTTCTCAAAGTCAGCTCATGCAGGAGAATATGATTATATTTAACCTGCTGCTTTAGCAACATTGAAACATTGCAACAGTGAACAGTAACAGTAACAGAGGTGGTACTGATGTGAATATTCTGGAATGTATGATGGGTGGACTTTCCTAATCGTTGACACCACACTCTCCAGATTTTGTTTTTCTCTGAAGGCAATGTGCTGTGTGTCTGGACAGTGTCTTACTAATGTCTGACATGGACAGTTTGCTTGTGCTTGTAGCTCACATAGACTGAGAATCCTGTGCTTGTTCTGAAATGTACGTATGAAAGGGACACTCATAATTGGTACTTTTCATTTCATCGCATCACAGTCATCTAGAGTTAGAAGACTTTGCCTTATTAGGATGAGCAGACTGCGCAGTTATGTAACTTCAGCCATGTGTCCTTCCTCAAGGCTGCTCCTCCCCAGGATCCTGCATCCATTAGACACTGTTTACAGATTTCAGGGTTGTGTCTTCACCATGAGCTTATCCCGATCTGATATCTGCTCTGAGGTTGTGGAAGTGGAGGAATATCTGTTTTAGTTGTTGGATAGGATACTTTGTGGGCTGGTCTGGCCAGTTACAGCCTCTGGGATTGCAGCAGTATCTTTTTTTAGGCTGTTTGTATGCTTCAGCATGATTATGGGCCAGAGCTTGCAGGAAGGCATTTTAAAAGGAATTCAAGTGGTGAGACACAGGATTCGTGCTCTGTCAGCTGCATGATGAAATTGTGTCAGGCTCTCAGAAACAGGGCTTTAGTGCAAAAAGCTCAGTGTGGTGGAGTAGAGAAAGAAAAACCTGCATGCTGTGACCTGTAAGAACTTGACTTGTAGTATGGGGTGACCTATCCTCACCACAACATCAATTACCTTCTTATCACATCTCTGATGTCCCTGTAGGAGAAAGCTACACCTCTACATAGGGTTTTGTTCCTCTGTTATGTAGGCACTGGGATGTGAAGCAGTGTTTTTTGAGCAGATGGAATTTCCCATAGCTGTGACGCACTCACCCTCCTTCCCTTCTCAAGTGGTTATATGTGGGCTGCATCAAGGGGAAAGCCTGTTATCTACCTACAATAACACTACTGAATCTGTTCTTCATGTTTTTTGGTGTGTGTGTGTGTGTGTGTGTGTGTGTGTGTACTATATGCTTAATATTAAATAATATTGGCTATACTCAACATGTAAACACTGAAAATGTGATGTTCCACTACATGTTATACCACACCAAACATAAAATTGTGTCTGAGAATATTTCTATCTAGCTTTTATTTAGAATTAATATTCAGTGTTTTTTTTTTATTTTGCAAGCTTTCCCTTGCAAACTCTTTTGTAGTCATTTGTTATACTCCTCAAGTGAATTGCTGCTGATCATTTTGTAAATTGCTGGAATTCTATTGTCAAATAAAATAGCCAAAGCAGATTTCATTTTATAGATTTCATTCATTTTTGCATAGAAAAATGTATGAAGCATTAACCATACTTACCATACTTAAATGGTGAAAAGCAAAGTGAAAACTGCGAGAGTACACTTTTTTCATGTTTTGCCCCTCACCCTCGAGCTTAAACTTTTGGAAATAAAACAGTAAAGACCAACAAATAATTTATCTGTGTCAAAGAGCTTAGCAACTGTCCACAGATTCCCAGGATTACACTGTTTTCTACAGTACAACAGCATACAGCTGCTCTGTGATCTGCATACACAGGTGACACCAGCTCACACGAAACCGGTGGTCTGGAACTCCTTCGTGTCAAAGGTATAATAATAATTTTTTACACCTGAGACCTGGTTCCAGAGCTACATTTAAGGCTCAGTGAAGTGGGTGCTGCAGAGACCCTGTCCAGTTTGTGGCTAAGCATCCTCAGCTCCAACATTGTTAATCAACACCCTGCTGATGAGAACAGATGTAACTATGCCGGGTTCCATCAGGTGACACTGGCACATGTCAACTAAAGAAAAGAGGTGCAAATTAAACTGCTTCTCTCATTGGGACTCGGCTTCACGTAGTGAACTTGGCCTGAGAGTCCAAGATCCTGTTTATGAAGATCTCTGTGACATTAGATAATTTACTCAGGCGCGTAATTGTTGTATGTATTAAAATATGAGGCACAAGCTAGATCATAAACATATGGAGGCAGCAGATAAATGGAGGTTAAAGCTATTGCCTTCCCTTTGGAGGACTTAGATTTGAATACCACCTCCTGCTGTAATACCCCTGAACAAGGTACTTAACCTAAATTGCTCCAGTACTGTAAGAATTTTCCAGCGGTGTAAATGGGTAAATTATTGCAAGTACATTTGGAGAAAGGCGTCAGATAAATGAAGATGTTGAATAATTCTGCTTGTATTTTTGTAAGCATCATTGTGGAGAAATTGTGTGGAGAAGGCAGAACATACTCCATCACCCACTTTCAGAAAGATATAAACTGTGCTGTTCCAATTTTTCTCCACGAGGAACCCATATACTGTGCTACACTCTTCCATGTGAAATGATGCGACGGTGCCCTGATTCTATCAGTGTCTGCAGTAGTAACTTGGAATGTGTGTTGCCTGTTTTTACCTTTACTGTTTTTTTTTTTAATTCTGCTCCTAATAATATGTATTGGGAATGATGTTACAGAGCCAAGTTCAACAACTGTGATACTTTCCAGTTCACCCAGAACATGGTTTATAGCAGGGTTTCGGTCCATAATACAACAGATTCACTAGCCTGGCTGTTCAGACTGCATTGCTTCAGCATGGTCTAAATCTCTGCTGTTATTGGAGGAAAACTGTGTCCAGCATTTGGTGAAAAGGGTTAATCCCTGTGCACCGGACACATTACTGAATGTACAGCCTGACTGCATGTTCCCATCCATATTATGTTTTGCCTCTCATAATTAAAAGTAAAAAGATTATTTTTGCTCAGAAAAATTGAAGATTTTAAAAATAAATTTGAATAGGACGATCTGAACAGAATTTTAAATATAAACAGGGTAATTATACAACACTGAATAATTATCATCATCAAAGTCTTCCTGACTGAATATACATTTTTTTAGAACATAGAACTGCACTGTGTTCTTTGTGCCAGTTTTTTTTGTTCTTTTTTTCTCTGCAGCAAGTTAAAAAAGGAGATTTAGTTTGCAGACTCCACTGCAGCTAATTCAAAAAAGATTTATCGGTTTGTGTTCATTGCAAATGGTTTCTTGTAACTCTTCAGTTGTTAAAGCAGTGCTCTCATAAGTTTATTCATTTATTTTAGCTGTGTTTTTTTATTTCCAGAGATGAGGTTATGTCACAGTCATTGTGTTTCGCTGGGAGTGTTGAAGATAATTGATTTCTTATGCTCAGTATCTCAGTGCTCCACAGACTGAGGTGTCCCAGGTTCTCTGCAGCAAACGTCCATCTGCACCTACCAAGCAAATTACAGTGCAGTGTAAGCTAGCAGAAGAACTTCTTAACTGGCTGGAACAGTACCTTGGTTCAGGTTACAACAATTGAGTAATTCTCAAATAAATGTTTTGTTTTTATGCATGTTGCAAGATTGCACTGCACTGAGGTAAAGTGAAATCTATTATGCATTAATCATTATTCATCTTGGACTGTATGGGAATAGGTTCAATATTTAATTGCAGTGCAGTTCCTTTAAATAAATGAGCAACTCTTTTGTGTGGGACATATGGTTATGATTTTAAGAACTGCACTGCAATATAATGCTGTGTTTTCCAAGGTTGCACACAGGGGCATTCAAATCGGCTAGCAAGTACTAACCTCATTAATTATTGATTTAAAAAGTTAAAACTATTGTACCTCATAAACATTAAAATACATATGTTGAACAAAATAGTCCAAACTCACAATAAGATCTCACCCAGCATCAGACCAGACATGTTCGTGTGGTTGACATTATAGCATAAATGTTACACATAAATAAGTTATGATCAGTTTATTTTTTTATAAAGTGCTCTTCTTAACACAGTGATCAGGAGGGCTGAACAGCTGAACCTGCACCAGAAATGATGCAGGAAAAGAATGAGAGAGACAAAGAAAATGTTTTGTAATCACTACATTAGGAACAAGCTTGCAACTGAGGAGAAGAAAACAAAAAGCCTGTCAGGGTTCCAAGTAGCAGTGGGCATTATAATATAATCTGTAATCTGTAACTAGGAAATTAGGTTAGTTAATTTCTGAATTTTGGTCTTATTTCTGCAGGTAGGCTTTAGTTTAGGGGGGCTTTATCAAAACAGTGATGTTTAGCAGTAGTTTCTTGCACAACAGGAGAGTCAACAGAGAGAGGAAGAGAGCTTGTGAAGTCCTGCTGGAGAAGAGGAGAGCAGGTCTATCAAAACCAATTGGAGTGTAGAGTTAGGTATGGATATGGAATTTTATCTATATAGGGCTGAGCACCAGGGTCATTTACTTTGATTTTCCCTGCAGATTATTACCAGCAGAGAAAAACAAAGCTGAGGCCAGGGTACAGTATCCCACCAATTTTTGGTTTAGTGCAGTAATTTAAAAATGCTATATTCCCTGATGTAGTTTGTAATATATTGCATTAAAACATGTGGTAAAAACACCACAACAGCAAGCAGCAGCCAAGTACATGTGAGGAATTCAATTTCAAAAAAGCACACCAGTTTAATTTTGGCACATGCTAAGTTGAAGCAAATAAGATCAGTTTTTATGTTTTTATGAAATATGTACAGCAATGGCAAAAAAAATGTTCTTATACATACATAAATTGCAGAATCTTATAAAATACTGTGCATACAAAGAGTTGCTATGCTTTAATATTGCTCTTAAATGTTGCTAGAATATAAACTTAATTACAACATTCGACAACAGTAAACTTACTGAAAGCGATGTAGTTTGCGTTCTTCCGTTTACTTTTGCCTGACAGATGCTTTTCTCAAACACTTACAGGTGCTCTTTACTCATAACTGGATTTTCCCTGGGTTTCCTTTGGTAGAGTCTGAAGTGGTTAATTTCATCCATGGTCCTTAGGCTCACAGGAGTGACCTGTAACAGTTAACTGGATGTATGTCAATTTACCAGATTAACACTCTAGTGTAACCATACTGCGCAACATTATTATGGACATAGAAAATAATATTGTGATTATGTATTAAGCACTGAAGCAGAACCCGAAATACCCTTTTTAATCAAAAACACAATTACCTATTTAATAAAGATTATTTGCCAAAAAAGGTCTGGGCTTACATTCTATTATGTGTTCCAGCATTTTCAATTAATTAATTTTGAAACCCATTAACAAATTATTTTTGGTCCACTTGGTTGTGTTCTGAATAATTAAGTTAGGAACTTATTAACTCGCTCATAATGGAGCAAGTAAGAAAGATGAGGTTTTTATGCCACAAACGTGCCCCCTCTTGCCTGACTGTTTTCCGAATTGTAGAATTTTTATGCAAGGTGATAAGTTCATAACCATTAGATAATCTTTTCACTTTGTTCTTATAGCTAATGAAGCAGTGGGATTAATTTTGTTTGTCAGGATCTCTAGCAGAAGCAGCACAGGAACCTCGATAAGCTCTTTTCACTTATCATTGCAGTGTTTACTGTATCATCTGTACCAACTCCATCGCACAGATTAGGCTGTAAATCCCTAAATATCATTTCACCATTGTGTGAAGTGTCTTGATTATTTTCACAAAAGTACACATGGAGGATATACTAGGGTGCCATGTAATTAGCTGCACCTTTGTGTTTTTTTATGTTCTCCCATTTTATGTCTAAATCAACTGGCAAAGTGATCATGCAAAAGGGTATATTTGTTTTAGCTCTCTGTTGACTGTGTTCAGTAAGCTGTCTGCACACAGCATGTCGACAGTTAAGGAACCGGTCCTCACTCTGCTTGATCAGTAAAACAATCGGATTTCCTCGCGACCGCAGAGACTCCTCAAGATCTGACATCAATCCTTTTTCCACAAAACAGCTGTCAGGCAACAGCCCTCTGACAGTGCGCTGTGGCCGTGGACGAGCTGGAATTGTGAATTGATTGTGAATGGTTACAGTACCAACAAAGTGCTTATGCCAGCACAAGAGGGGTTGTCATAATAATAGTAATTAAAGGTCCATGTGTTGAAGAGGTGCCAGCAGAGCCAGGGGCTGGCCCAGGGATTTCATTCAGGATCCCGCAAGGAACTGCATCCAGCCCACCCTCGCATGGATCTCCCCCTCAGCACACCGCCAGCTCATTGCTGACTTATTGCTTTTCTGTTTCTCCTTGTTTTCGAGGAAGGGGGAGGAGAACTCCAAGGAAACATCTCGTGCGCTCACTTGTGCCTCCCTCCTTCTCCCCAGTTATTAAAGCTATTTACTGATGACCTTGCCTCTCGTGTCTAAAGCGTTTTATGTCCCCTGCGTCTGTGCCAGACAGAAGCACGTGACTGCACACTGGCTCTTCAGACAGATACAATACTATGGTTTCTATGGTGTTGCATCTGGGCTCTTGCTGTGATTTTTTAGCTTCACCTGCTTGCACCAGGCGATCCGTCACATAACACGTTCGTTCAACACATTATTTATGACTCTGTACATAAGTACGAGCCGCATCCGTGTTGCTTGGCATACAGGAGGGCATGATGGGATTGACAGTTCTACATATAGCACCGCAGCATACGCTGTGTCACTCCAGCTATCACCGATGATTCACCTCTGCAAGACCCAGAGATGAGTGAGAAGGCCCGGTTTGATGTAGTTTATCCTCAGTGTGCTCTGTAATATCAGCCGATCCCGTGGGCCTCCGCTGCAGCTCATAATGTGATTTGATGCGTGCGTGGGGGTGAAAGGGAGGTCATGGGAGGCTCATGTGCACCAGGCAGACAGGAGACCCATCGGTTATTGCAGGCCCTGGTGCCGTGCTTAAGCTGGTCGAGGACCAGACTCAAATTAGCTCTTGTCTTGATGGCATCGGGAAGGAGTGCTCAGTTGGTCTGCCAGTTGGTTAAAGCTCGAGGGAAATTATACATTTCATAAAAAAGAAAGTTTGCTCACACCCACTACATTTAAAGTGTATGTTGTTTGTGTAGACCAGCCATTTGAATCTTATTCGGGGAACTTAAGAAGAAACATTTAGATTTCTGAACTTTGTTTGAAGTTTAGGGTTCCTTTGGAATCCCACACTGGACTTTGTCAGAAGGCTTTGGTGCTGTCGTGACAGTGGCTGCTGTGATGTCGGACGTCTCTGGGGCCTCCTGCTTCGTGGTGATAATACCAAGTCCACTTCCTGGGGGAGGCAGGAATACAGGACACCAACAGGGGGTCCATTTCTCAGCATCCTGTGAGGCGACACCCTGATCCTGTTAACTGATCTCCACAGCTCAGTCTCTTCCCTCCTCCAGACAGAAGATAAGCAGCATATTGCTGTCATACATGCTAGGGTTCGATCCTTCAGCCTACTTGACCTTTTCCCTTTTATTGACAAGTCTGTTGGGAAACGCTGAGCTGGTTTAAGGGCATGACCTGTGGTAATATGCCAATTTCAATCCCTCTTATCTTCTGGATGGTAATCTTGTGTCAAGGCCATTCAGTCCTTTGTGCTGCAGAAGGATTTATTTTAATAAAGATATAGAGCCCCCTGCTGATGATGTTCAAAATGTCTGACCCATCAGTTTCATTCTTCTCACTTGGATTTTATTTACCGCAAGTACAGGATGTACCTTATTACTGTAATGTTATTACTTTTCACAGTAACAAAGTAAAGTAGTTTAATGTGTTACGTGGTAAGGAAAGCAAAGTAATAATAGTGACAGTTTTTCTCAACTTTCAGCATATTTACTTTCCCTTTTCCAGCATCCCACACAAATGAAATATGGGCCAAGATTAAATCTCTTTATAACAATAGAGGATGTATTTCATTTTTGTGTGCTCTTTTAGTATGCAGCAAATAATAATATTCAATGGCCACGGAGATTGCTTAATGGGTAAAGTATGTAGATATCCAATGTTTCAGGGATTACAAATGAAATGCAGCTGATAGATCTTCCACTCTGTCGTGGAGAACTAAGGTGTTCCACTGTTGTTTATTTTTTTCTTTGGTTTGTCAGAAATGACAAGAGCTGGATTTGGTAGAAAGTTTTAGTTCTTGGAGACTAGGCCTGTTTTCTAAGTGTTTACTGGTTTTACCAATCAGACAAAGATGTGTTACCAATTTTTACATGTCTTAATGTAGTATTCATCCATCCTTTATTGTTAACTGCTTTATCCTGATCAAAATCACTGGGTGCTGGACTATGAAATTAAATCTTAGATGGGGTGGCCCCACAAACACACACGCACACACACACACACACACACACACACACACACACACACTATTGCCAATTTAGAGTGACAAATGAACCTGAAACACATGTCATTGGACTGTGGGAGAAAACTGGACCACATGCAAATTCCACACAGACTGAGCTATATTTGAAGTCACACCCAAACAGCTAAGGTGAAACCATCTTGCCCATATTAATGTACCATCTCCATAAAATTTTGTCTTCACTCCTCACTTGCAATGTTTGCAGTAGTACCACGCATGATATAATGTGATTCTTTTTAAAATAATAATCATAATATAATCAAATTTCAAATTATATGCAATATTGCATGATGTAGTTATTAATCAGTCCCCAACACTGGATACTCATTGTAGTAAAGGAAGACATTTAACTATAATTTTTCTGACTGCAAAATCTGAAAAAAAAACATAAAAATTAAGTTATTTAAACTTACAAGCACTGTAAACTTTCAGTTAAGTAAGCAATCTTAATTATGCTGATGTAAACTTTATTGAGAAAAATAAAAGCTGTGCATTTGGTCTTTTTTTAAATATCTCTAAAAAATAACATACTAGGTTTGATGCATAACCTGTAGTTTTTATTATCCTGAACAAGAAAACAGTGGTCTTTTGATATTGAATTATTTTTTATGATCAGGTTGATAGAGACTGAGTAGAAAAAAGTGATCATGGACATAATAACTGAGATTTTTATAGCTTATTTTTTCCTTGAATCTGATCTACTGATTTTTATTCCAAAATGTATATGTGATTTGCTGGATTTTTTGTGTGCATTTTCTTATGCTTTTTAGTTTAAGCCATATTGCCTGCCATCCTGACTTCCTAAGCATGACCTAAAAGACAATTTTATTGTTCAGTTATGATTTAACAAAAGCTGTTTGTATTGTCATAGCGTCACATTTATCTACCTTACGACAGGAAGAAAGAGAGTTGGTGTCAGCGTAAGGACGACAAGCTCTTTCTGCATATCCATCGTAACAGTGACAGGCCCTGATTCTCACACCCCACTTGAATTGAAATGCTTTTGTTTGACAGATATGCTTTGCTTTATCGCACTACTAAAACAGCACAACAGCTGAGTTGCAATTTTCTTATTTTTACTTGAATTAATTTACTGATTTTTATATAAATATTTTAGATTCTTTTATGTTCTTCATTAATTTCTCCAGAGGCTTTTCCACACATAAAATGGTGCAGATAAAGCTCAGATGTCAAAATTTAAGGAATGGCACTGGAAGTCAGTTTTAACTCAGGATTGTTCATAAGTCCTCCCAATAATTCCAATTAATAAATTCTTAATAAAACAGCTTAATCCCTTGATTTATTCATGGATAAGGTTCTGTAAAAAATATAGACGTGTAATGAATTTTTTAAATATCTGTAAGTGCAATTTATTCTGTTTTCATGAAAAGCTCATACAAATCAGTGTTACTCTTTATTCCAAAAAATGGGTGAGACGGGGAACTCCATGGATGGGATGTCAGTTTATTTTATCTTTAACTAACGAGAATCAATGGCTACAAGGTCTACATTAAAATAGATGAAATTCAAAAATACTTAACATATTCAGTGTATTTGCTTTACACAGTGTGGCAGGAGAATGAACAACATAGTAAGGAAAGGAGGATGAGTTGGAGAGAGTGTTACAAAGTGCTTGCTGAGGAACACGAGGATTTTTGCATAATATCAACCGTATTTAGTCACTTCCACTTTCAATAGTGATAATAAACACATACCTCTGTTTATTTGCTGGGTAGTTTCTGTAAAAGTTTTGGATATAGTTTTAAATAATAAAAATATACTGACTAATAATCTATCTGGAAAATCTGCAAGTCACTGTGAACAACCTAGCCCTAACCACCTCCCCTCCTCTCAAGTACCATGCACTGCAGACTAGTGGTCATTTCCACTCTAGAACAGAGAAATTTTAGGAAATAGTAAAGACAATGCAGCTGAAAATAAGCACACACAAAAATGCTTGGATCTTTAAAAATTTGTAATGCTGATACCATTAAAGAGGAGTGATGTATCATAGGGAGGGTGACTGTCAGTCTTTGAGTTATACTTCTGATGTGTGCTTTGCCCATCTTCTGCAGCCTGACGAGCTCACAGATGTCCTGGAGATCAGTAACATTGTCTTCACCAGTATGTTTGCCCTGGAAATGCTGCTCAAGCTCCTGGCCTATGGCCTCTTTGGTTACATCAAGAACCCCTACAACATCTTTGACGGGATCATCGTCATCATCAGGTCTGCCAGTTTGGCCCGCCTCACATCACCTCTACTCATGCTGTCATTCATTCTGCCTATTACAGGGCTTTATGAGATTTTCCCCTGGGGTCTAACAATCTATGAGCTTCCTGCAAAACAATGTATATAAAGGCTGCCAGCTTGTAGGGGGGAAAAGCATCAAACTTTACACACAGTCATCTTCTCTCATTTCTGCTGCCAGCCAGTATCAACCTCATTCCAAGGTTATTATGAGTTAAACTGTCCTGCAGTTATATGTCAACAAGTGTGATATTTTTGTAATTTAGTGTCAAAAATTAAAATCTAACCTACTGGGATGGAATATGGTGGTACTGTGTTTGTCATTTCCTGTTATGTCTCTGTTTACTTTATTCTTGGTGTATTTCTGTTTTCAGTTGAAAGTCATCTTTTTAATTGGATTTAATGGCTTCATCAACTATGCTATACAGTGTGTGTGTGTGTGACCTAGAAAAACCTTAATGAATGAGGTTTTTTAAAATGCATTTTTAAACCAACTCCCAGTGTTGCATGTGGAACTGTCAGACTGTGCATGCACATCACTGATGATATGTGTGTGTGTGTCTCACAGTGTGTGGGAGATCATCGGCCAGGCAGATGGCGGCCTGTCAGTGCTGCGGACCTTTCGCCTGCTACGCGTGCTCAAGCTGGTGCGCTTTCTGCCTGCCCTCAGGAGGCAGCTAGTGGTGCTGATGAAGACCATGGACAACGTGGCCACCTTCTGCATGCTTCTCATGCTCTTTATCTTCATCTTCAGGTATGGGCTGAAGCTATGCCAACAGTCTCAGTAAAGCTTGAGAAAGTTTACCAGTGTGTTCAGGTGCAACTAAATAAACAAAAGCACAATTACATAAAAGACAGCAGGTGTATTGCTTCAAGAGAAGTGACTGCCATAGTGAATCTGTTATGAAAAACATACTTATCTGGCAGGGCGTGTATTCCTAATGAAGTGACCACATTTGTTGCGGCAAAAAGTCATCCTGGAGCAGCTGAATGCAACAATGTCGGTCCCCATCTGTCAGTGCAGCTTTCTCAATTGCTTTCTGCTTGTTTTGCACAGTATTCTAGGGATGCATCTGTTTGGATGCAAGTTCAGTCTGAGGATGGAGAACGGGGACACCATTCCAGACCGGAAAAATTTTGACTCCTTACTGTGGGCTATTGTCACTGTCTTTCAGGTAGGGTGGAGGGAGCTTTAACAACTCAGTCCTGGGACTGGGGGAAGGAGGTCCAGGCTGCCCGGTGGTGTGGGATGTTGAAACAATTACCACTTCCTCTGTTCTCAGAGAGTGGATAGTGATGATTGCTTCACTTGGGGTATTTGAAAACACTTCAGAGAGCCGGCTGGTAGTTTCCATAGCAACAACTGGGCTGGGCTGTTCTGTGCTGACAAAATATTGCTTTTAGCTTTTGGGCTGCAATAGATTCTTTCTGTCTAATTTGAAACTTAATACCATAAAATTGTTTTTTATTCTTGAACCCAGTCATTATTATTATTATTATTATTATTATTATTATTATTATTATTATTATTATAAATAATAATGATAATAATAATAATAATTATTATTATTATTGTTGTTATTATTATGTAAGAAATTTGTGCTTCCTGTCTTAAAAGTAAGCATTACAAAATAGAGTAGTCTGTGGGCATGATGTGTTATGATTAGGTTTTTGATGACCAAATATGTGTATTCAGTTCTAATGGAAAATAATGGGAAAAACTGCTCAAGAAAAGTGATATTATAAACATAATCATAGAAATATACTGCACTGATATCAGTAGCATTTATTTCTGTTTTTTTTGTTTAGGTGAATTTATGGTACAGCAATTGTGCTTTAATTTCTTTTCAGTCAGTAAGTGTCACCACTGTCTTGTTCTGACCAAAATGTTCACTGTATTAGGAAAAAACAACTGGAGTGGTTACAGGTTTCCTTTTTCCTCATCAGCTCCTGCACCTTCTGCATTTCAGATTCTGACCCAGGAGGACTGGAATGTGGTGCTCTACAATGGCATGGCCTCCACCTCTCCTTGGGCTGCTCTCTACTTTGTGGCCCTCATGACCTTTGGAAACTATGTCCTCTTCAATCTGCTGGTGGCCATTCTAGTAGAAGGTTTTCAAGCCGAGGTATGATCGTGTAGGACAGAAGCTAAGAATGTGGAAAGCTGCTTTTTCAAATCCTATATGGAGCCTGAAGTTGTACCCTTCAGCATAACTCTTATGCTGTTAAAATGAGCAAAACTCTTGAAAAGCAGTACATTGGGCAGCAGGTGGCATAGTGGTTAGAGCTGCTGTCTTTGGATTTGAAGCACCCAATTTCAGATGTTACTTCCTTCTGTAGGACCCTTGACCAAGGTACTTACATTGAATTGCTCAAGCCAAAGTTACCCAGTTGTAGAAATGGGTAGATCATTGTAAGTCACTTTGGCAAGTGTCAGCCAAAATAATAAATATTATTCCAAAAAACATCTCCACTTGTTTTAAGTATTAAAGAAAAAAACAGCACTGTAGGTGTCTTTGTATTAAAGTATTTGCTAAAAAATGATAATAATGATAATACATTTTGGCATTGAGATGATGTGGTGAGTAGCATCCCATCCAGGCCCGCCACAACCCTGCTTAGGATAATTGGTTAACAAAAACTGATGGATTGAGATGATGTGGTGAGTAGCATCCCATCCAGGCCCGCCACAACCCTGCTTAGGATAATTGGTTAACAAAAACTGATGGATGGATGGTTAGATGGATGGATAGATGGATGATGCTGGTTTAACCAGAGACATTAGCTCCTCTGTAGTAAGTGCTGATCCTGTAATGCACATGAAGGGCAGGAGCACCAATTAAATACCAGCTGCAGACAAGATGAAAGAGGTGCAGGCATCTCACCCACATTCTCTCACTACGGAGGGGCATCCCTGTGTTGATGCTTTCATCTTGTACTGTGTAGCCGGACCATGATGAGTCTCTTTGGAACTTTTTAGTGTAGCACCTATTGTTATTTATCACAGTAAACCGGCAGCTGTGCTCACAAAGCAGTTGCAGACACAAACACCATCAAATAATTTTCATACAGATGTGTCACCTGCATAGTCGTGTGTTTTTTTTTTCTAAGATTATGCACAGGCACCAGTGTTAGCCTTTTTTTAAAAATCCGTAGACTGTATTTGCTTCCCATTCGTGCTGCCTCTTGTCGTATTGCTCTACAAATGTTTGCTGTACTTTGCAGGGAGACGCAAATAGGTCAGAAGCAGAGGATGACAAACTGTCAACAAATTTTGAAGAGGAGGAGAAGATACAGGAGCTACAGGCCACAGGTCACTGGGCCACATTCTTGCAACCCTAAAGCTGCTGACAGCTACACACTGTGGACAACTCTTGAACAAATAGCACGTTATTAATGCAAATTCTTCCACATCTGGTGGAATGTATTGTCAGTATCTTATCTGCTTAAATATCTTTGAAAGGGCTTGTGTTTACTAAGTGCTTCAGCAATTTTTCTGACAGCACAGAGTAACTGGGCTCAGCTGCATTGTGATGATTTTATTGTCCATAGGAAAAAAACATAAATGATGCACAGAGCCCATATGAACACTGATTCTACGTACATTTTATATAGCTGTAAATTGCTGAAAAGTGGTCCTAGATTTGATTTGTATTCTTCCCCATAAAGACCACTGATGGCAGTAGTTACAATTCACACTACTTATTGCTACTAGAGTGAATCCTAGGTATAATCACAGATGTTTCTGTTTGACATTCTGACTGGGTCTCATGTGAACACATAGAAATGAAGATGCACTCCTTGATGAAGATGCCAAACGGACATCTGGATCCCAGGGCTAGCATGCCGATCATCATGCGCACAGCAGCCACACCGATGCCCACACCCAAGCCCTTCCCCTATATGGACTCAGTACACAGCTTCTGTGAGTCCCGCAGGGGCAGCAGTGCTTCCATTGACCCCAACGGGTACGACCAGAAGTCTCTGGTAAGTGTGGAAATGCCTTTTACTGCCAGCACCTGGTTGCTGGAACAGATGACTTTCTTGTCCATCAGACAGTCCTCTACATTTTACTATGTAAAATGAAAATGGTCTTTCCATGGTAATAGATGTAATTAAAGTAATGGAATTCTAATTGAGCAATGTGAACAGAATGTATGATCATTTTCTACTTAGCCGCCATGTGTTGTAAGTGCTTTACATGATTAGATGGGTAAATTGATCCGGCATGCCTTTCTGGTCCACTTAGTCCAGCCAGAGGAGCTCTCCCTGCCCCCCGTGGGGAACAGGCAGCAACTGGGGGAGTCGGCGTTCCAGTTGGAACAGCCTGGGTCGTGCTCCCAGTCTCAAGAAAAAGGACCAGTCCGGGGAGCGCGAGTCACTGCTGTCAGGTGAGGGCCACAGGAGCTCTGAGGATGATGACTCAGATGAAGGAGCCTCCAGCAGGACAGGCAGTGTGGCCTGCGCCTCTCCACACTGCCACACCGATTCCCTGGACCTGTCAGAACTGCTGCAGGTGCCTGCACTACGCCATCCTAGCGAACACCTTGACTGCAATGGCAAGAGCGTTCGTCTGCCACCTGAGTTTCTGCGCCCTGACCTGAGCAAAGATGAGCCTGAGTATGAAGAAGATGTAGATGAGGTGAGGAAGTGACTGTATACCACGATATCATTGAACATCATCCCAGAGTGTTCATTTTTTTAATCAAGTAACTTATCAAATTTTTCTTTCTCTCCCAAACAGCATAGCCTTTTTTTTGCAAATAGAAATGAGACTAATTGTCACTGCAAAACTGATTCAAGCACTTAAAGTGAAGCAGCTGTTCCCCTTGTGGAGGCAAAGTGACCTCTCTGGCATGCCGGCAGTATCAGGCACATTAGAAGACGTTACACTGAATTTAATTTTCACTAATTGTAGATAAGGGAGAAGACACTTAAAAAACAATCACTATCCTTCATCTTTGGATGACTTAAAGTAGAATCTGAGTTTGCCATTTTCATGTAAAGGTGATGATGCATGCTGAGGAAAATGCTGGGCATCCAGAGTTGAAACAACCCTAGCCAATCCACTTTTTATTTAGCTTTTTTTTTTAACAATTGGAGTTTAGGAGACAACAGGTGGTGTAGTGTTTGAAGTTACTGCCTTTAGACTCAAAAGACTGAGGTTCAAATCATAACTCCATCTATATGACTGTTTGGTTTAGTAAGTACTGATCTTGAATTAAGGCACTAAAATAGTGCCCACTTCTTTACATGAATACATAACAATAAGTAGCCTAGCGGTGTATGGTGCTTTGGAGGGATGCATCACCTGAATGAATATATGTAATGTAGATGGTATTGCATATACATATTCAGTTTTAATTTGTCAGACAAAGGAGCAAAACATGAGCTTCATAATAGAAACGCAGCATATGACTATAGAGCTACTTCCCCAATTGATGGTCTTGCCCCTGATTCACTATTTTTTTCCCTCAAAGAGCATCTGTTTCCAAATCAAGAAGATGCTGGAGCCCTACAAGCCACAGTGGTGCAGAGATCACGAGGACTGGTCCCTTTACCTGTTTTCCCCCCAGAATGAGTGAGTTTCCACCCCACTTAGTCATCTGTTTGCAGTTCTGCAGGAGCCTTACATGCAGGTCTGTGCTTTGGTCTTCAATAAGCAATTGTTGTGTGAATGTCCTCCTCTTTCTTCAGGTTTCGCGCGACATGTCAGAAGGTCATCGCACACAGAATGTTTGATCATGTGGTCCTAGTATTCATCTTTCTGAACTGCATCACCATTGCACTCGAGAGGCCGGACATCCTCCCCCACAGCATGGTAAACTCAACAGGTTCTCACACAACCATGCTTACTATATGTGTGATGGGGGGAAGAAAACCTCATGAGTCCCATTTAACTTTTTTTAATCCATATGTTCTGTTAAGAATTGAACTGCTGCATTAGTCACAAGAAAAAGAATTAAAATGTTAATTACAAACTGCAATGTGCATTTTTTCTCTCTTCTTGTCTGTCAGGAGCGGGTTTTCCTCAGCGTTTCCAATTATATCTTCACTGTGATCTTTGTTGCTGAAATGACTGTAAAGGTAACTCATTTTTTGCAACAGTCAGGCCCGGATTGAATAACACATGGGAAATTTATTGACTTAGCTACACTCTATAACCACCACCTTGTTTCTTTCTGTAGAATTTGTATTTATTTGTAGTACAGATTGATAATGTGAAATATATGTTCATAATTTTCTCTCCAGTTAGTGCATTCATTAAGTCAGGGTTTTGAGCAAAAATACATGATTCAACAGCACAGAAAAATAATCTGTGAAACCAATTCAATAATGTTAAGAATACAGAAAGGATAGTTAACAACAATAAATCAGTATTAACAGCTTTTATTCTTTATGAACTAGATGAAATTAAACAAGCTTATTCTTGCTGAAAGAATGATCAGATTTAACATATCCAAGTTCTTTATGTTTTTGTACCATTTTCTTCATTCTCCAACTCTGATCATGTTTATTAAGTATTGTTTTTAGAAAAAAATAGAATAGAATTTTAAAATTTGCATGAGTAGGAGTTCGAAGCTGCATGGCAACACTGCACCCAGCATCTGCATTCTCATTTTTTGCTTCATGTGGCATGAATTTAGGCCAGGTATTCTTGACATAATGTATGATATTTAACTTTTGATATATTTGATATAAAATAAAAAAGTAACTGCATATAAGCCTATGGATGCATATTAATTACCTCATAAACTGTTTGGTAGTTAGGTAACTTGTGTTCACACTGAAATAGAGGGATGGGAATATTTTGGGGAAATTAATTGTCATTTCCCAGATGGACCTGGAATGAATCATAATTGTCTTCATTAGAAATAATGAAAATAGCTTCCCAATATCCGAGCTCACAGTACTTACACGATTTCTGGAAACAAATTAAAGTTGGATACCAGGATATAGGTGTATTAAAAGCTAAAAGATAAAAGTAGTTTGTGCATATTCACTTAAACTGTAGAATGAACCTTCTACTGTATCAGATAGTGTACAAAACACTGGTCAGATTTTTATGTGGTTGTGTATGTTTAGCACACACATTGGATGATATTGCAGTCTATTTCATTGTATCATTTTTAGAATTAAAGTGTGACATGAAGGGTTGTCACTGGGTTTGAGATGGCAGTTGACTTATGAAATGTATTGTCCTTATGGCCCATGACAACAAAACCAGCTGAGCACATTTCTAAACTAACATGTATCCTAAAGAAGAAAATGAACTATAGCCCAAATACCTACAGTAAGAGAAAGCCCTTTTAGATGATTAAAAATAGACTGGAAAGTAGAACACAGAAACAGTCATAAGAAAAAAATCTGGACCATCATATCATTCCCATAAAAATCAATGTTTTTTTCCATCAAAAAGTCTAAGGGTTAAATCACATGGCTGCACTTGCTGCTTGTTTTTTCTTAATGACTCCCCATACTGTGACCATTAGTCCAGGAGATGCGCAGTACATTTTAGCATCTTCACTGCCACTTGTTTTGAGTGACAAATGTAGGAGCTCAGGTTAGCGTCTAAAACATAAAGTCATAATTTTCTATACCATAAAACAAAGTTTTGTTAATGAAAGCTTCAGTTTTGGTCAAATTTGGTACCCAACCTACATTGCAACTGTTCTCTGTCCCTCTAGGTGAATCGAATCACAGTCTATCAAAATTAGTTATGGCACCTCACATTAAAATGAACTTGATCGTTTCTGAAATCACCATAGCGTGAGTCATGAATCCAATGAAAAAATGTTTTGCCAAAAGTGCACAACCATGTTCTGCAATATCTAGCATTTGTGTTGAGTTCAAACCCAAGGGGTTTTCTTGTTTATTTCCAAATATATATCTTGTTTCAGTAGATACTATACATCACCAGAGACCAACTGCAATGCAATAAAAAAAATACTATTCCGTATCTGTTAGTACATGGTGTACATATGTAAAGCTTTTAATAATAATAAATATATTATACAGCACCATGTACTGGGTAGTATACATAATGTAATATTGTGAATGATTTTTTTCTTGCTGTTTGAAACCTTTTTAAGAAGCCAGTGTGATAGTCGGAGGTCCCGAGGTCCGATGTTGTGCAGTCAGTCAGTTCTCATTCCATTGCCCTCTGCACTATTGCAGGTGGTGGCGTTGGGTTTCTACGCAGGAAAGAACAGCTATCTGCAGAGCAGCTGGAATGTGCTGGATGGGGTACTGGTCTTTGTCTCCATTGTGGACATCATCGTGTCCCTGGCATCAGCAGGAGGGAATCGGATCCTTGGAATCCTGCGGGTGTTGCGTCTGCTCAGGACCCTGCGACCATTGAGGTTTGGAGAAGCCATAGCCCACCCCCCCCCCCCAGGGGAGCTTTGTCTACTGTAGGCAAAGTAAAATCCTAATACACACACAGCTGCTTTCAGACACTGACAAAACATTGCTAAATAAGTAACTTTAGAATAGGGGAGTGACAACACAAATTGCTGCTTTAGTGACAGCTTGACATATGCCTTAATTATTAATGACGCTACAAGCAAACAGATATTAGACCACTGCTGTGGAGAACTCTGCTGTAATTCGAGCAATTGGCAGCAATTAATAAACAAGGAGTTGGCAGGATTTTACTGAGCCAGATTTTTGTGCATGTTTCTCCTGGGTTCCCAGGGTGATCAGCCGCGCTCCGGGCCTCAAACTTGTGGTGGAGACACTGATCACATCCCTACGGCCCATCGGCAACATCGTGCTGATCTGCTGTGCTTTCTTCATTGTCTTTGGAATCCTAGGAGTGCAGGTGAGGTCTCATGGGATCCCCAGCTGTGCAGCATTCTGCCGGTTTGCATCAGAGCTGAGTTAGTAGTTCGCACTGCAGCAACTCCAACTCTCACCAGTATCAACAAATGCCTTGTAAAAAAATGCAACGTGATGAAATGCAGATTAAAGACTGCATTTGTAGAAGACTGCAGTGAAGTGGCAAAAAGTAGATCTGATTATACTGGCTGAGGTAGGCACATCTACAGCAGTGATCAATGTAAATGAACTTTTAAAACATGCATTTAGAGGTGATTTCAGGAAGAAATTGATTTATCTTGCTGATATGTTAGGCCTGATTTCTGCTCAGACAAGGATGAAGTTTAACAATATGGACGTTCTGCACTCAGATGTTATTTTTATATTCACTCCGGCTAGTAGAAGATAAAAGAATGGGTCTTCGTTTGATCTTCAGAGCATTGGAGCGCTTAAACATTTACAGACAGGACAGATAATTCACAGATAAAGAGCAGTTAATTGAGGGCAGTTACATCAGTGTGTCTCTGCGTGGTCTGCTTTTCTAAACAGCTTTCCTTCAGCATCATATGGGTCAAGAGTGAGCTTTCCAGTGCAGGAGATGAAACCTCCATCCAGTGCATTAATCGTACGGAGCGCTACCCCATGAAACCCCATTTGAGGCTCACAATTAATCAAGTCTCTCAAAATGGTGGCTTTTCATTTTGAGGATGACAGGCAACAGGCCCCAGCCCATTTTGTGCTACATGGCTGCCGGTCCACCGTGCTGTATTAACAGCACCTTGAGATGGGGACGATGAAGCATGGTTCACGGAGCGCAGATTGAGTTTACTCTCGCCGCTTTGCGTCCATCATTAACATTTCAAACTGCGGAAAGAGGATTAGGCCATGGAATGAAATTAGGTCCGCTCACCATACAAATGGCAGGGCAGGAGTCGCTCTGGGAATAATGTAATTTAGGAGTAAAAACAGGGTTGCTTGGAATGAAATGAATCCATAAAATCCTCCATGGAAGTGTAGAGTAGGTCATGGTGTAAGTAGTCCCTGGCTGGGTTTTCAGTAAACAAAATGTGACCTTTCCTGTTCCAGGAGAGCACAACAAACCTAACTGTTCTCTGAATTTCAGCTTTTCAAAGGGAAGTTTTACCACTGTGAGGGATTTGACACAAGGAACATCACCAATAAGTCAGACTGTCTGCAGGCAAACTATCGCTGGATGCGAAGGAAGTACAATTTTGACAATCTAGGGCAGGTAAGACAGGAAGAAAGCTTTCTGGCAATATCATACACATATTCTAAATGAATAGTCTTTTACAGCCTCAGTGGCACTGGTTACGAATATGTGCAAGTATTTCTGATTGCCTGTTTGTTTTTCAGGCCCTCATGTCTCTGTTTGTACTGTCCTCCAAGGACGGCTGGGTCAACATCATGTACGATGGCCTGGACGCTGTGGCTGTGGATCAGCAGGTGATATTCCAATAGTTGACACAGTGGAGGAGTGTTCCCTTGTTTTAACCACAACATGAGTTTGCAGCCAAATACCTCTAATGTAAAAGCTTTTTCCTATCTTTTTTACTCAGCAATAATGAAAGTATCAGGACATGTCCCACTTCTGTATGACTGAAATGTTATACACACCCATGAACTTCCCCACGAGCGATCCATTACCTATCCCCGACCAACAGCTTGCCACCTCCAGGGGCTTAATTAGCTGGCCCAGATTCACTAATTATTTCGTGCTTTGCAAAACAGCACAAGTTGTATTATTATTGCTGGAACATTTTTTAAGTAATTAATTTCTGAATAAGCAGAGGCTATCCCATCATAGTGTGCCTCATGGAAGGATTGAAAAGGATATTTTCCGAGACAAAACATTTCAAGGGAGCTGTTTTTGTTTACCTCTGTAAGAAAGCATTAATTAGCCTGGAACAGCACAGAGGTGGTGAAGTGGGAGACAGATCATCTCAGGGCCAGTTGTGCACACTCACTTTTGGAGGGAATCCAGAGACTTAAACAGTGGAGCTGCAGCAGTTTTTCTCCTCAAACTGGAGAACGTGCTTGTGACATGTTTTTGATGGACCCTCATGTTCATTGTGCACCTTAAGAGAGTGTAGACAAAACTGTGAACTGAACCTCAAGCTCTTCATTTTGATGCACTGAGTCCAACTCTTTGCTGTAGGTCTTTGTTTCCTTGTCAAAAGGTGTATGTTTCCTTCCTTTGTTTCTTTCCTTTTTGCAGCCAATCCGCAACCACAACCCCTGGATGCTGCTCTACTTCATCTCCTTCCTGCTCATCGTCAGCTTCTTTGTGCTTAACATGTTTGTCGGCGTGGTGGTAGAGAACTTTCACAAGTGCCGACAGCATCAGGAGGCAGAGGAGGCACGCCTTCGGGAGGAGAAGCGGCTGAAGCGGCTAGAGAAAAGGCGCAGGAGTAAGGAGATGAACGGGTCCGGTCGGTAGTCTGTTTTTCTGTGAGCTGCCTGCTTCTGGAGCCTGAGGGAGGAAACAAGAGGCGGGGGGTGGCACCAAGCGGGCCAGGTCGTGCCGGGCAGAGGGCCGACTGACGTCTTTGGCTGCGCTGGTCCACGGCATGGCCCCCTACGTGCCCGCCATCAGATGCTGCATGAGGGCATGGCAGGTCCGCCAGGGCTGTTAACAGAAGGCGTTCACTGTAAAGTTTCCAGTGCTCTCATTCGGGTTGAAATGTATGATGTCCGTCTGAGTCAGATTAAAAATGCCACAAAATGACAAAAAAAAATCTTAATATAAATACTAGAGTTAGTAAATAGACTGGCTGTTTTCAGAGTGAAGTAAAGAGCACTGAGTTTTATTCTGAGCAAAATTCTAGTAACCATCAGCACACATCAGCATGATTCATAATCCAGAAATACGATACTGCATGGTCACACTGTTGTCTGTGGCATTTATGGTTTACAATTTAAGTGCATATTGCACACACTGTTGTTGCCACCCCATAGATCACAGGAAGGTTAACATTTCTTCCACTGAGAGAAACACACTTTGTGCTAAGAGTATGATGGTGTCATACTTTTTGCACAGACATTTAAACCTTGAAATGTCTACCCTCCTGATTGATGATCTGGAACTCACATCCTGACAGACTCTCCATAGACTGGATTTAAAGTAATCCATTTTTTGGTTCTCCGGGAAGTGTCAGAATCATATCTGTGATACAGTGTTACAATTGTTATTGTATGACTGGAAAGAAAGCCAGGGTGTTATTCTGCAGGCTGATTTCTCTGGGCTTTTCAGTTTAGTCCTCAAGAAAGATTGAGGAAGAAAGGGGTTTCAGTTGTAGATTAAATTAAAATCTGCCATCAGAGGATATGGAGAGGGAAGGGTAGTGTTGAGAATTGGGGTCTTGAGTGGTTTGTTAGTGTCAGAGAAGTAGCCTTTTATCTACTGAAGTGTCAACCTCCAGCCACCTATGGATGCAGAAGATGACAGCCTGGTTCTCATTACAGTGCTGCTTTTAATACCCCTTGTCTGTCTGATGACAGATGACAGGACAATCTATTAGTTTACATTTGTGTCTTACACATTTCAGATCAGTTGGTATTAGCTGGTATGATATGTGACTGCTTTGTTGTTACGGTAGACCCATTTAAAATTAATTTTTGGACACAATTACTGTATCATCAAAGGAATCCTAAATGAATCAGAAAGTGAAGTCTGACTGCCTATCTGTACATAGCATTTTGAAGTTCACACAAAACAGTCTTTGTCATGATCAGTGTCATCTGGTGATTGTTACTGGTGGTTTTGTATTTTTGAAATATACTGTAGCTGAGAGTGTTCTTCCAGGGGTCAAAGGTCAAGCACAATATTAGCAATAACTTTGCATTTCCCTTTAATTTGCACTACATTAATACATGGTTTTGAAAGGCAGCTCAGTGGGTATCACTGAACTGGGTTCGAATCCATCCCTTCCTCTGTCTGGTTTTCTCCTACTGTAAAAAAAGACGTGCTGCTCGAGTGAATGGGTAACAGCAAATTTCCTTTAGTTCAAGTGTCTGTGTGTGAGTGTACTGGACTGGAATCTCAACAAGGACACAACCTGCCTTGCGATCCTACGTGGATAAGCAGTTACAGGAAATGGATGGATGGATGTTTTTGAAAACAGCAGGTTAAGAAAGGTAGCTCTGCAAGGAAAATTAAGTTTGAATAAATTAAGCCCTGGAGGATGTGATCATTACATGCTTATCATAAATGTACTGCGGAGATCAATTATGCAAAATATAATTTCTGGAGCAGCATTTTAGTGTGCCGGTTTCAGGAATGTTTGTAATGTTCAATATTTATTGCAGCGTACTTTCTCAGGGCATGTAGTACAACTGTTTTAATTAATGTATGAAATTAGCCAGGAACTGTGTTTTAATAGCTAAGTGTAAGAACAGATTTTCTGTTGTCAGCTAACAGATTGAGCTGAGTACTGTCATGTTTACAAAGGCATGTTCAATAGTCAATGCATGTCCCAATGCAGTTAAAAGCATGAAGCACTCGCATGAAAGAAATCCTTTCAAATATGCCCATTTCAAGCCATACTTTCTTCCTCTCTAAAATTTAATACGAAATCTGGGGCACCTCGTATTCAACAGATGTAAATGTTGCAATGACTGCATTCATAATTTGCACAGATGCATGTTTCTACTCTAGTTAGCCATGTACTTTCATCTGGTCTTTATTTGCATATTCAAGCATTCAAATTTCCGTAGTTTCTTAGTGATTGTGAACCAAGCCAATCAACTTTTATAACCACATTTTATAACTGCATTAATTCAGTTTCAAAGTTTCATCTGAGGGAACGTCCCTAAAATAAGAACAAAGCAAGATGGCGTTTATGTGCTTTATGAATATTTAAACGTATCTTTTCTAAAGGGACACAGTTTCAGATTCTGAAACTTGTTTTTATGATTGAAGAATTTCAAAAATCATAATTCTCACAAGTTTGACTGTCACTGAGGTGAAACTGTAATATGTTTGCTTGCTGATGTTGACCAAAGAGAGCAAACAGCAGAAAAAGTACTTCTGTCATTTTGGTTTCTTGCATCACGTGACCATGGCATGTAACTGTGTCCCATAGAAGCCCAGCAAAGACCGTACTACGCGGACTACTCCCCTGCCCGCCTCTACATACACACGCTGTGCACCAGCCACTACCTGGACCTCTTCATCACCTGCATCATTTGCATCAATGTTGTCACCATGTCCATGGAGCACTATAACCAGCCAAAGGTGAGTTACACAAGAGTTGACATGGCGCTCGTCTCACTCTCATTCTCTCAAACACAACAGAACTGTTGTTAACTAATTGTCTACAAAAATTAGGGCGTCCGCTTCAGAGGCCATTGATTCTTTCTTTTCTTTGCAATGGGACAGGAATAACTGATTTGCAGGATATGCCTAACTAGACCAGATGAACAATGACTATAAACTTTCCTAAAAATTATTATGACTCAGTTACCCTCCAACTGCAACTTTGCCCTCTGTATCTCTGAATAGCTTAATTTGTTTTGGTTTTCCCAACTAAATCTGCCATCTAAGCACAAATCGGTGCGATCTCAGCAGAGCTTCATTTAAATGTGGCTAAGAAGACAGAGCAGAAAGGGAAATGTCTCTGTGGCCATTGTTCAAGGTGAAAGTGCCGAGTCAAGCAGCAGATAACATGAACCTCACCTTAGGACAGGAGCTTTTAAAGTTTCCATTTTCTCATGATTTATGTTACTGTATTTTGCAAACTGTTAAGTCATGAGTATAAGTAACATACCCTAAAAATGCATATACACTTCCTGACGAAAAAATCAACAGCTAAGCTACACTTGAGTAAAAGTCACACCACCTCACAAGATGAGAAAAATATTCTGTAAAATATGGTAAGAGGACGGTGTGGATACAGAGGTGGCCTATGGGGAGGTCAGGGAAGAGCAGCATGAGTCAACTGCTCTATTGCCATGTGCTCACAGTCTGCAAAGCTACAGCTATAGACAGTAGAGCTTGAATGGAACATTTCCTCATCTTTATCTCAGTATCTCTTCACCCATAATGTGATTAAAAGTGCTGTACTACTGATTATCTTTTTGTTCCTCCCGACTGTGTTGGAATTTTGAACTTTTTTCAAGTGCAGAACTCAAGTACAGTAATCTAATTTGTAAGTCAGAAGTGTGTATCACTCAACTTTAAATATGTGTATTAAGGAACATCAGCAGCATCAACTGACACTTTTCTCAGTGCTGATTTAGAATATTAGATATTTATATCCAGCTGCTTATGGTTATTTACGCATTTATACAGCTGGTTAACACTTTAGTGTAGCCCATCCTTGATTACGTGGAGCTAGATTTTATCCATTTTAGATCAACAAAGATCATAGAAAAAATTATAAATATTGAACCATATTTTAAGCATAATATATGGGACAAAAACAAATGTTTAATAAATTTTAGCGTTTTTAAGGAAATAACTTCATTAGTGCATGAAATAAGGTTTTAAACAGGTTCGGCCCTATGTCTTGAAAAAGAACCTTCCAACCATTGCCAACTCCATTGCCCCCTAGTTCCTCTGTAACAGTGCCTTATTCACAGTGTCTGCTTCTTCATATAGTTCACTGAACTTTATGTATGTTTCAATTGCAGTACTGACTTTATTTAATTTTATTAAGCACATTACATGTTCATTACACATTACAGTGATTTATAAAATGCTTACTGTTGCACAAAGTACAGTACTGTACAGTGTCATAGTAGAAATAACTGTACTTAAATTACATTTTTGATTTTTCACCATATCTGGATACCAACACCACCTATATGTCTAATATAGTGCAGAAAAGCAAGGATGAACTCTATGTCAGTTTAGAGTAAAGCGCCTTGATCAGAACCAAAAGTCCTTCTAATGCAAAGTCACAGCTAAAGCTGTTATGCTGCATGTAGCCTCCATTATACAACACAGGCATTGGTTGGTGTATGACTCCAGAAAATCACTGGGTGCTTCAAAGTTTTCACAAAGGGAAGTTTGTATCTCAGGAAAAAATGCACAGTAGTAGACTTTTGTATGTATTATTGTTCAAACCACAGCAATAAGCTTGTTCAGCTGTCCCTAAAAATGGACTCGCTGAAAGTGGAGTCACTTTTTAGCGTCATGCTTTAAAACAGGTCGACATTTCTCCGTACACTAAATTCTAGCAAGTACCTGCTGAACTGCTTTGTGAAACTGTGCCTTTGTCTTCTGCAGTACCTTGAAGAAGCCCTAAAGTACTGCAACTACGTCTTTACCATTGTCTTCGTCTTTGAGGCGCTGCTCAAGCTTGTTGCCTTTGGCTTCCGCAGATTTTTCAAAGAGAGGTATGAGCCCTGGCTATATTTCTTATTATTTAGCTACTATGTGGAGCAGGATGACAAGTTGTAAAATTTTTGATAGATGGAATAACTAACTATATTAAAAGACTTCAGGTGACATTGTATGTAATGATTTTATTCTGGATAAATGGCAAAGTCTTACACGGTAATTACATCAAATAAAAGATTTGCTGTATCTGTTATGCACATTAAATAAAGTAAAGATCACTATCCAAATTTTTAAAGTAGTGGAACAGGAACAATATTTGCTGAAACAAGGTGTGCAAGTGCTCATATTTCTGTGAAAGGGATGTACATGGTAGAATCAAAAAGTTTTAAGACTATCCATCATAACCACAGTATCATCGTAACAGCATCCCAGCCAGTCTTAAAAATTAGTGACTGCACCGCATATTTAAAATATACTTGCACTACACTCTATGCACCTATACCCCCTTATTCAAGCTCACAGTGTCTGAGTTCCTGATATAAGGAGAGGTTTTCAGTGTTCAAGTCAAGAAGTCTCACCACAACAAGTGCAATCTGAGAGAAGCCAAGTCACACGAGAGAAATATCCAATACTGGCACAAGTACAAGTGTGAAGCTACGTGGCAGCACTAGACCCAGCATCTGTATTCTCGGTTTCTGCCTCCTGTGCCAGACTTCTAGTCGGCATTTTTTTCGTTCTCTGCCAACGGCTTTATCAGCCGAGTTATCGCAGCTGTATCCAGCAGTTGCTCATCCTCCAATATCAACAGTCCTGTACTAGTGCGTTGTGTTATCAAGTCCTTCACCAGATCACTCTTCACTGTGTTCAGTTTTAATTTGTTTCCATTTCTTTTTTACATAAATTTGACAATTTATTGTCATCAGTAAAGTAGTCATTAGTAAAGCACTTGTAATAAGAAACAAAATGTAATTTAAAAGTAACTACACATAAACATACAAATGAACATTAGTTCCCTCACTAACTGTGTGGAAATTAGGTAATTGGTGTTCAAAGTGTTCTTTATTGTGCTGAAATAGGTATTTATGAGTGATAGGAATATTTTGGGGCCATTAATTTCGGTTTCTCATATGAACCTGGAACGCATCATAAAGATAAAATAATGGAAATTGTTTCACAATATTCAATTTTGCAGTATTTGAGTGAATTCTAGGAACCAGTTACGCTCAGGTACCAGGGTATAGGTGTATTCAGTTGGGAAGATTACTGTGTTTTTTGTTAGCTTACAGTTTTAGCCATTTACCTGTATGCAGCTGAGCATTTTACTCCAGGTTGGATAAAGAACTGTACTTTTCTCAAACATGCTATGGCAGGGCTCATGGGGAAGTGAATCAGCACCCTTTGGGCTGCAAGTCCACAGCCTTATTTACCATGCTACCTACAGCTATTTATCTGTAAACTCTGCTCCAGCTGTCGTTGTGTTGCTGAAGCTGTTTGCTCTCAAACTCGGCCCGAATCAAATGCACATTTCACTGTTGTTTCAAAGCCTTGCCCTCAAACCCAAAGCTCACCCAGCTGCATTCAAGTGAGGTGACAGTTCTTTTGGATCGCTACAACACGAGTAGAGCTCCTTAGGGCCTAGAAATTTCTTGTCACATTCACATTGCATGGAACAGACAGAGTCACCTTTCTGGTGGCTTTTCAGAAGTCTGTGTTTTCGGGTGTGCCATGTTTCTGTGAAATATATATTTTTATATTTTTCCCCATACACTTTGTAGCAGTATCTGCTGGATTGCTGTGAGACATAAAAACACATGTCCTTGATTTGGGATGTAGAAAATCCCCCTCTCTTTTCTGACTCTATTGTTGCATGCAAATGAAAGAACATTTTGTCTGTATAAAACTTTGTCCTTATTATGTGAGGGATGCTTCTCTAAATCCTCATTTGATTAATTTATGCCTGAGGTGGTGATTATATTCCCTGTCACTAAATGTTACAAATGGGCTCTTGAGTTGGATTTATCATCCTTCCTATTTAGAACATAGGGAATTGAATAAAGAAACATTATTATTCCCTTCCCTGGTTTCTCATTAATTTATCTGTGTGTGAACATGTGTGTATGTATGTGTGGTTGGGGGTGGGTGGTCTGTCTTCTCAGAAGGTATTCTGGTTTTTATTAGTGTATTTGTTTATAGGTTTTTACCCCACAGGTGGCTTCAATATTGTTTTATTATTTGGAGAAAATGACATATATCAGTATATCATTTCTGTTCCTTTAGATCTTGCATCCCAGCAGAACTGTGCAGTTTTGGTGTTTAATAAAGCTGATGTTCTCAAATAAAAATTTGAGGTCCTTTTTTTCCCAGATGGAATCAGCTGGATCTGGCCATTGTTCTGCTCTCCATCATGGGAATTACGCTGGAGGAAATTGAGATCAATGCATCTCTTCCCATCAACCCAACAATAATCCGGATCATGAGAGTGCTGAGAATAGCAAGAGGTAGAAGTGTCCTCTTAATATAATGACTAGTGTTGTTCCAGTTGGATGGGCTAGTTCTGCTAAATGAGTACAATTCCCTGTCTGAGTTCCTGAAACATTCAGTATTATTAAGACTGTTAACTTAGTACGTAGCTTTTATCTAAGCAACTTCCAGTATTTTATTCATTCACTTACAATATAACAATCATGGTTAGAATCTTGACCAAAGGCACTACAACAGTATTAGGTTAGTCCATGGCTTTAAGTGCTACGGTACCTGCATATCTGAGGAAAAGAAGGCAGTGCTCCAGTCCAGAAAAACTCAACCTTGAGCAGACAATTACCATATGAACACCCCACACAATGACAGTACCCTGAAAGATGGATTATAGGGGTTTAGTACATGTACACATGACACTATTGTTCTGTTTAGTAAATGTGAGCATATTTATTCACTTGGATCAAATTCATAATCAGAGTGTTAAGTGTTATACATCATGTTAGAGAGCTGAGTGATGGTGCTGCTTGTTCTAGATCTCCTGCCAGTTTTAATGTTATGATGCCTCCTCAGTGCTGAAGCTGCTGAAGATGGCCACGGGGATGAGAGCCCTGCTGGACACGGTGGTGCAGGCCCTGCCACAGGTACTTGCAGTCTTACAGTCGTTGCTGTTTACAGTCTCTTTACAGGTACCCATCACTGTTTCTGACTATGTTTTACATCAGTTTGCTCACAGTTTCTCTTCTCTGGTAACGTTTTTGGAAACACTATGATATTCATTCATAAAGTAAAAGAACATTCTGCCATTTTCTGCAGATGTAATTTGCCTCTGCGTCGTCCTCTGTAAAGCATGTGCGTCACTTAATGGTACTTTTTAATAATTCATCCTTTCTGCAATAAGCTTTCTATGTGTAGCCCTACGCAAAGCACTCGGCAACAATACTTTTAGGAATTCTGGTTCATTAAATTAAATTTGATAGATTGAGGTCCGTGACTGGCTCAGCAGGTAAAAGCGCTCATCCTGAGTGCAGCCCTGTAACCAAGGCTGCGATTCTGACCTAAGCTATGTCATCCGTCACCTGTGATTTGGGGTTGTGTCACAGCATCACACAATTGGCATTGTTCCTACTGGGAGCAGTGGGAGGTTGATCTCTTGGGGGGCTGCTGTTAAAGTATTTCTTGGAGATGCCAAATGGGTACCTTTCAAAGGCCAGTTGGATTGACTTATATAGATTGCAACTGTGATTGGGAGGTTCTGAGTTGAGGGGAGGAGGTGAGTTTCCACTGCAAATGGGTGGTTTTCATCACTGGTCTGATTTTGAGTAGCTAGAACACTGTGCTACTGGGGGCTGTACTTCTGCCATGTTGTTTGGGGTGTAAGCAACAGCCCGTGGCTTCAAGGACTGTGATCCCCACTGTCCACCCATTCCTGGGAACCCCCTGCATTAAATAATAGAGGTGGAGAAATACAAGATCTAACTGAAGTCCCCCTTGTCCAAGTTGTAGGTGAGGAGTCCATGTCTGCATGTGAGTTTGACCTTCTGCATGTGACTTCCTTCCTCTCCAGGTGGGGAATCTGGGCCTGCTCTTCATGCTCCTCTTCTTTATTTATGCTGCTCTGGGTGTGGAACTGTTTGGCAAGCTGGGTGAGTGTCTGAGTCATTATTACTTGCCCTTCATCTCACCATTTCAAGACTGTTCTCAGCAATAGTCATCACTGTCAAAACAGTAGCTTTTGAAACGAGGGATTTGTGTATTGTTACATACATGAGCAGAGATCTCTAAAAATTCACAATATTTATTTTAGATTCCTTGTTTGTATTAATTTAAGAAACTTGTTCTTTGTTGTATACCATGAACAATGAAGTTGCCATTTCAGATACCTGCTAGACATGTCCTGTTATGCAGTTTCTAGTTACAGGACTTTGGTGCTGAATGAAGCACCCATTCAAAAACAAGGCATACAGCATCCTTCACTATTCATAATCTCTCAGTCC
Source organism: Arapaima gigas (assembly GCA_900497675.1). Taxonomy (NCBI): domain Eukaryota; kingdom Metazoa; phylum Chordata; class Actinopteri; order Osteoglossiformes; family Osteoglossidae; genus Arapaima; species Arapaima gigas. The sequence goes on along the minus strand of UFQX01000523.1, from coordinate 465,776 downwards.
AAAAGTTTGCTTTTACGACTTGAAATTTTGCACCCAAAACTTGCAATACAAATTAAAAACCCACCTTTTCTGAATCTGCATATGAAAATAATTCAAGCATGTTCCAGGAAAAATATTTAAGTCGCACAAGAGTCCAGATATGCAGATGTACAGGAATATGAAAGTATTGCTTTAAGAGAATGGGGCATAAAGGGAAGTGAATGCAGTTCCACAAAAGTGCCTGTCATCCATTTTGGATGTGTTATTTAATTGAATAAATAGGAAGCAGCCAAGCAAATAACAGTACAAGTCATGTAGATGGTTTTTCCCATATATTTATGCATTCAACAGAAACTGCACAGCTATGAAGTTGTTGACAGTAAATGCAACCTGGTCAACACAATATTATTTTTCCCACTAAAGGGAAAATAAAAGGGATTTTTCAGGGACAGACTAGGTTCAGGTAATGAGTTACAGCTGTATTTCGTTAAACGTCATGCTGATGCGTGTTCAATGTGGAAGTGACCAGGCGTGAGGCTTTACAGGGTGGACTTAGAAAATTTTGAACGGAAAACAAACAGTTGAAAACATTGGCCTGATCAAACATAAACAACTGAGCCTTTGCAGTTCCACATGTTCTACTCATGTTTCCTCTCACAGGCCACTTCAGTACTTTAGCCGCACCTCATCTCTGTCGCCTATCGAGCTGCAGTTTATACTTCAGGAACGTGACCGGGGTCTGCAGTGCTGCATGATTATTCTGCGCTTTGGCGTTGAGAAAAAAAACAACAGGAGAAATTGTATCGTAGATTGCAGTAGCAAGAACAGTTCTTGCTCTGAGGAGCCCTACAGCGAAGACTGACGTTTTGGAACTTGTTATCTGTGTGTTGAAAAGCTTTCATTATCTATAAGATGGAGAAGGAATGGGAGGAGTTTGGAGCGACTGGAGGGGTGACAGGGTTCAAACACAATGTTGGACCTGTCAACCCAGAAGTAAATGCTAATTCTGTACCAAAAACTATATTTTGTTTATAAACTTTTTTGTTTATATAAGAAGCCAACAAATAAGCATTTATGTTTTTTTCTGATTTCAACCAGAGTGCAACGATGAAAACCCCTGTGAGGGTCTCAGCAGACATGCCACATTTGAGAACTTTGGGATGGCCTTTCTCACTCTCTTCAGGGTATCAACAGGGGACAACTGGAATGGCATCATGAAAGTAAGTGACTCAGGAAAATCACCACTGACTATTAACCTAAAGTTCTCAATTGAAATACTGATATTTTAAAAAATTGAAAGAGTATTGGCTTAAACTTTTTTGGCCATAAAATAACGAAATTATAATAAACAACAAGATGTACGCTCCTACCTTATGGACTGGAATCTATTTGATGGACCTCTGTCTGCCTAGGACACCCTGCGTGAGTGCCGAAGCGAGGACAAGCACTGCCTGAGCTACCTACCGCTGATCTCACCGCTCTACTTTGTCACCTTCGTGCTGATCGCCCAGTTTGTGCTGGTCAACGTGGTGGTAGCCGTGCTCATGAAGCACCTTGAGGAGAGCAACAAGGAGGCCAAGGAGGATGCAGAGATGGACGCAGAGATCGAGATGGAGATGACACGCCGCCTCAGCACGACATCTGGAGGGATGACCCTGGGGCCTGAGAGCAGGGCCAGCTATGTTGGACCACGTCCAGAACCACCTGCACAGGTAAAATAGCACCACCCATTGTCCTGTAATTTTGCTGAAACCAAAAAGTGTTCCCTCAAAAAGGATTTCTGTAGATGCATTTCTTCAGGATTTATGCTTCTTTTAACAACATTTTTTACTTTGCCAGCAGTGCTGTAAATTGATTGTCAGTGTCCCAATTTCACTAGCACAAATACACAAGGATCTCTAAATCTGCCCTTAAAGATTACGATGCCATGTAAATCACTGCTGGGAAATAAACAAGCAGACAGATATTGACCATTCAGAGTCCACTTGCATAATTAAATTAATTTTACTTGTTGTTGCTTTAAGTTCTGGACAATACGTGTCGTCAGCGTTACAGGAACATAGAATCAAGTTGATAAGTCACGGACACTGAGAGGTTCAGTCCTGGTTAAAACTGGCTAAACATTGACCGAATGTGGAAAGATAAAGGTGCTGAGTGAAAGAGCAGTTGGAATGGGCTTGGATCACTGAGCTGTGGGGCATGAGGACCCATAATTTACTGTGCCACTGCGAGTCCCCTGAGCATCTCATCAGATGACAATGAGCTTCTAAGTCTGTACTGGTCCAGTGGGAGGCCAAAGTAGCAAGTGATGGGCAGTAGCTCCTTCACGGAATTCCTTCAAGGTCTTGGTCTTTACCCCATCTTTATATTTCACAGGCCTCAGGGAAAGGAGGGAAAGCCTTTCAGGCCCTGATATGCTGTAATCTTGTTAATCCTTCAGCACCCTGTTAATCAGTCAGCTTACCCTTCGACAACAAGAACTGTTTAGCAAAACATATTACTTGAACTGGTGTTGCGAAGAATTGGCCCACCATTAAACCCCTTAGAGGATTTGGATCTTCCCTTCACTCTGAAGGTAGGACACTTGTTTTGTTGAGATTCTGGTCTCAGTTGAAAGACCTGCAGTGAAAGTACGGTACCACACGTGGGTTGCCTGGAGACACAAGAGACCAATAAACCATCTTTCATAATAGGTTATTTAGATAAATCATTATGGCTTTATTCAAACGGGATGCCAACCATGAATTGAATAATTTAGAAAGATTAACAAGACATTAGAGTGGTAAATCGAATTTGTATGTTTATCACAAACTAACTGCAAAATGGCTCCATATTGGTTCCTTTGCAGGCTTTGTTTTTATAGTGTAACACAAAAGTTTTAAAAGCATATGTTATTTGATTGATGAAGTAGACAGTTCTGCCACTGAGTGTACTGTACGTCATTCACATCTCGCACCCACATCAGCATGACTGGGTACATTTGAAATGAGGGAGACCATCAAATCAGCACCACATTCATCCACATTACCCTGAACTGCTGTGGTAAAATTTAACCAGCTGCGTAAGTGGGTAAGCCACTGTAAGCCACTTTGGAGGAAATTGTCTGGTAAATAAATATATATTAATAAAAGGTACCCTGGTTCAGTTTAGAGGTTTATTTTAAGGTATCTGGTTTCACTTCAGAATCTTATTGTTGATTGAGTATGTTCGCTTTTTTCAGTTGTTCAGTTTTTGAAGCAGTGTTTCTCACTAATGCTTTAGTTCAAACAGAAATGTGGGCACTGTGCCTGTTTCGGCTGTTATGCGGTCACATTACACCTGTCTTAAACTGGCAACCAAGTCAGCTCAGTCGTCTCTTTGCAGAATGAAGTGACAAACAGTGGCCAGGAGAACCTGTTGTCGGTGCGCAAAGCATGTGTTTCCAGAATGCACTCCCTGCCCAACGACAGCTACATGTTCCACCCCGTGAGACCAGCCAACGCCCCCTTTCCCCTCACAGAAGTGGAGTCCTATGAAGGACACCTCAGCCTAGGTACCAGTGACGTTAAACACAAATTTATCTCTGTGATTCATTACTGGTATTTTGCTGAAAACTTCATAGACCTCCAAAATTTAAAAAATCCGTCTCCTTAAAAATAGCAGTTGGTTTTAATTTGACCTTGATGTTGATATTTCTGTCCAGGTTCGGTCTCTTCTGTAAATTCGCAGCCCTGTGAAGGAAGCTCCCTGCTGCGTGTCCCAGGAGTCTCTGTTCACACCAGGCCTACCTCTGTGTATGACAACAGCAGCCTTCCCAGGATTGTGCCACCACAACTGAGCCCCTCGCCCACCATCAGCAAGCCCCTGCGCAGACAGGTAGGAGGACCCACAATCCTCCAGTGTGCTATCAGTACACCAGGCCATCTGTGAGGTTTATTCTTGGTGTTTCCAAGCCGGGTGTTAAGGGAATGTTTAATGTTTACGCTGTACTCAGCGTTACGTTTAGCATCTCTGACTCGTGTTTTGGGTCTAGGAGGCAGTCAAATCCGACTCCATCGACATGCAGAGCTGTGACTCGAAGGACAACCTGGAAAGGCAGTCCAGCGACAGCTTGCAGCTCAAGGTGCCCATGCCTGGCAGCTTCACTTTTCCCAGACCAGGAGCTTCCGGTCACGGCTCACCTCTACCAACCCCCCGCAGCCGCACATCCAGCGTGCACACTCACCGCCAGGTGTACAGCCAGCGCAGCATTCCCAGCAGGCCTAGCAGCCAGGGGAGTGGCCAGAGCAGCAACACCAGCCCCGGAAACTCTATGTTTGAGTCGGCAGACCCAGCGGATGAAGAAGTATGCCACATCAACAGCTCCGCCAAAGGCTGGAGTGGCGACCGGCTTGATGTTCGCAGCCACTCCCTGTCCCCGTACACCTGTCCTGACAGTCAGATCCCTGTGCCACTGAAGAACTGCAGCAGTGCTGCCAGCCTGCTGGCCTGTGGCCTCCGTGACAAGGACCTGAAGAAGTTCTACAGCGTGGATACCGAAGGCTTTCTGGCTAAGCCCTCGTGGGCTGAAGACTCCCGCCGGCACTCCATTGAGATATGTCCCTCGGTGGACGATGGCTTGGTCTTTGAAGCATCAGTGGAGGGACAGAGCCGGTCCTCCAAGCACGGCCAGATGGCCTCCCCTGAGTGTCTGACACTCCACCGGAAAAAGAAGATGAGCCCGCCCTGCATCTCCGTGGAGCCGCCCCTGGACACGGAACTTCTGGCTCCTGCTGCATCCCGCGGCAAAATAACAGAGAGCAGCATGTTGCTGAGGAGAAGGACGCCCTCGTTCGACTCGCCCCTGCAGCGTGACTCCCTAGAGCTACCGGACCCCCAGCCCCTTGTAGAAAGCCTCCCCAAAGCAGAGAGGCAGCCTTCATGCCGCAACGAACACCTCTCCATTCCACAGTTCTCTTTTGACCAGTCGGACCTGAGTTCTCTCAGCAGCATGTCGGACATCCTCTCTGACAGTGACCAGTCCACGCACTCCTCCTACTTCGATGCCAAAGTGGAGAGTCGGACTGAGTCCGAGCTCAGTAGCCTGGGCCACCTCAAGATTCCTGCAAGGGAAGAGCTGGAGAGCAAAATATCCAGGAGCCCCCTGAGGAAGAGGGGATTAATCCGCATGGCAAGCACAAGAGATGAGGACGCGGATGATTCCGCAGCGTAGCCGGAATGTGTGAGGGAGTGTGTGAGTGCGACCTTCTGGCAAATTGTCCCATGACACGGCCAGAAGTTATCGATGCTGGTGTCTCGCTGTGGGCCTCAGGGGCCAGGTTTACAACTTTGGATATGCAATTTAAGTTTTTCTAATGGAACTTGGAATTTAACTCTCACAGCCCAATCACATTGATCTGGGTTCAAACGTCTACTGTATTTAATATTACGGATTTGTTTGTTTAGCGTCCACTTTCTTATTGGCACTGTATTGTGCAACGGCACAGTATAGTAAGGTGCATCATTAGCTAAGGTATGTACATTTTATGTATATCTTGTTGTGTAAATAATAGAGGAAAATAATGTATCAGTGCAGAAAATATGTATTCATATGCACATATTTTTATAGAGCTCAGTAATGTTTTGCACACATCAATTTGAATTCCAAGTCGGTTGGTGTTTTGTTGTCCTCTTGTAAATGTACAGTTTTTGTTTTAATGGCAGTTGGTTCAATGATAGTCTGCTTACACAATCTACTGATACTAAAAGTTATTTTTTATTATTATTATTTTTTACAGAGGATAGACAAAAGTGTTTATATTGATTAAATCCAATAAGAACCAAACTACTATTGAGGTGTAGCCTTTGTGCAATAATTAAGGTTCCGAATTGGATTTCGAAAAAACAAAAACGTATGAAGAGGATAGCATAACACTGATGGCGAAGACGGTTGAATGGAATTTAATTATATTATAACCAGTATTTTTAAAACTCGTTGACTTGAAACACATGTATCCAGTGTCATTGTCCCAAGAGCCCGCGCGTATCGGCGATTCGAACTCATGTTATTTTTGCATCCGAATCTGAGACAAACCAATGATGGCATCTACCAAACACACTCCTCTGCCATTTTCAGGTTTATCACATCAAACAGGAGCAGATCTCCTAAACCACTGCATCTAGTCCGTGCTCTCGAATGGAACTGTGATGTTCTTCAAACACCAAGGCCGTAAAGGAGAAAAAATTAAAGGGCTTATGAAATCAAGTGGTCACGTGTGAAAGATGGCGGCGGAAAGGCTGTTGAATTGTACCCAATGGCTTTCCTTTTCACAGAGAAATGTGGTTTTGTAAACTTCCCACCAAAAATATTCACTTTTACATTTCAGCCTTGATATGGTGCCTTTGCATTCAACTCATTTTCCTGATTATGACAGGATTCTGTAGCTCATCTGATTTTGTTCTGTTTTAATTGGGACGCAGAATTCGTATCTCATTAAGGAAAAGTAATGTTTCATAGATAATGTCTGTATATGTATTACATGGCATTTTGATGTTATTGGTTTGTCTGGAAGTGTTCAAACCAAGTGATTTGTGGACTCAGTTAGAGTGGAAAATATTTACCGTGTTTAATGAAGCTGCTGTGCGATTGTGGTATCCAAGGTAATGGCCTGCTTTGTTACATCTCTCCATCTTGGAGTCAGAATATTGTCATATCAAGGATGACTATACTGGGATTTTTCAAATCGTTTTAAGGAAATTATAAATTATCTGTTGATCAATGTTTCTTTTTTTTCCTCCATAGACAATATTTCTTTCTGCTGAACAACAAACCTTCCTAAACCCACCCTGGAGACGTTTTATAACGATAACTTTTTTCTTGTAATAATCAGGCTGTCTGCAATAATTTAAATTTGTTGAATATGAAGAATGGGAACTGAGAGCAAAAGGAAATTATACACATTAAGCAAATTGTATTTTTACATTAATGAATATGATGTACTAATTTAAGAATTGTGCCGGGTGATGTTCACTGTGTTTTCAAGATAGTTATTTAATTCAGAGCAAGGGTGTCAAGCTAGTTTCTTCAGACACTTTAGAACGACTCGCCGCACAGCCTGGGACGCCCCCAGGACAGCAGAGAACTTTGCATGTCAATAATAAAGCCAAAAGTGACAATGGACAACAACGTTGTGTTCTTTCAAACAGAATACGCGCGTGAAGAGTGATCGCATCCACCTCATCCTCGGGCACCTCCTGACATACGTGAGTTTATGAGCACGTTAAACACACGCAGTTCGCTGTATTGTTACCAGAGGCTGAATGTCAACAGGGTTGCACTGAAGGTCACCAAGCAGGCATCCAGTGCTGGAATCCTGGATCATCTATGGGACATGGAGCTGTAGACCACACCCACCGGGGGGTTGTGTGTTTCACACCAGCGCTCCACCACTATGGAACCTTTCCTTGTATTGTACCTCCTTAAATGCTTGCATCTGTTTGCTTTAACTCAAACCAGGTAATATTAAACATTTTTTTCTTATTAAAAGTATTATCATTACACGTACTGTTTTAATGTGTACAGAAACAAAAAAAATTAAAATAAGAAATGTCAAAAATGTTTATACTTTTACTATCCCAGTGTACACACATTCGCCATCTACAGATGTACGATGCAGAACATTGTTTGTGTGTGTTTTTTCTGTGTCCACTCCACAGTTAAATCTATTTTTCCCCCTTTTGCTTTACTGCAGTGAATATGTGGTAAGAGCTCCCTGCTGCCGTACACGTTCGGGGCCGAATTAAAGCCGCGTTGTGAATGTTTCCAGTCAGTTTTACAGAAAAGATTTATGTTGAAAATGGTCTCGTTTTTTTCTCTGTTTTTACAGTATCTCTAAAGCCAGCAGACACTGTTAGTCAGCATTTATATAGATCAACAAAGAAACGAATGCTGTTTCTAATTCTCAGCTTTAATGGATGTTCCGCTAACAATGCTGATAAATTCTCTTATACAGAGACTGAGCGGAGTTTGGACACATGGACAGCGGTGTCTGTTGCTGATCCTCTCGCTACCCAGCTGCTGTCTGCCTCACTGATCTGTATTTTTCTGTGTTTTTTTTAAATTAATCACTTTTTTTGTTTTTTTTTTTAATGACAGATCATTTTAGGCTACATTATCTATCATTTTGTATACATACACACTGAGGGCCTCAGGTATACAGCCCCCCGTTGTTTGGCGCTCTGCTTTATGACCCACATTTACGCCCACATTAGCATCGCATACTGCAGACAAACTCGCATTTTATCACAAAAACAACGCATTTAAAAGTCCCCAGGAAAAATATGGCATCTTAATTAGCTAAAACAGGGGCCAATCTTAGTAATAATTGCCTGCTTGCTGTAATATATAGGAGTTATAAATGGGATTTAAAATATATTCAGCTGTTTGGAGAGGTTGTCTTCCTTGCTCCACGCATTAAGAGCAGCACCTAGTGGACATTAAACCAAACAAAATATTTTGTGTAAAATTGTTCAGGAAAATAATTTACGCATATTAATATCACTTGATGACAGTACGCTGGAGGGCAGTTGAACATAAAGGTCTTGGAAGAGTTAAGCCTATGAAATTTTTTTAATGCATGTTGCCATATTCAGCTTAGAGCCTCAGTTATACTAACCAACCCTATTATCATCAGATTCTTTACCGCAAGACAGCTGTACTTGTGCTATTTACCACAGTAATACCGCTGATGACATCACCAGCAGACATGCCTAGGTGTAATACTACAACTGTAATCTCATCTGTAAGATTTCTAAATGTTTGTCAGTATATTCGTTCAGCTGAAGTCAAGCTATTTGTGAGATTCTTTCCACTTAAGCAGTCAGGCAGCCCCACCGAGTTAATGCCGGAAAACCACTTCTACCAAATGATTTTTTTGCTCACGTGAAGTTTGTACCATTAATGAGAACTGCTAGTGAGCTTCATTATGTATAGTTATTGTCATTGTCCCTACTTGGAGTTAAGTGTATTACCATCTTCCTCTCTTCCTTTCCTACACTGTCTGCATGTTAGATGGTCAGAATGTCAACAAAAAGTGGTGACCCATAATTCCGGGGCCTTTGTGATGCCCACCAGCGAGTGAATCAGCTGACCTTTGCAGTTGGTCTTCAGAGGCGAGTGAGAGTGAGAGGGAGGTGACATATTGATTAACTTGTATAAAATCAGGTCAGTACAGACTCACTCGGCCAAAGAAAAATTAGAAAAAGGAACAGTTAATTTAATAGAAAGGGATCATCTATTTTTGACAGATCTGTGTTACCCCAATAGTCTACTCTAAAAATTAATTTAAAATTTTTAATGCATACAGGCCGCTGACAGCACTAATCTCAGCTCAGGTCTGTGGATCTATTTGCCGAATGTGGCTGGAAGTCCATAGTGGGAGAATAAACTGGTTCCGTTTCACTGATAGAGGGAGGGAGATCGGGTGGGATTTGTTGTTTTCTGACGTATACTTTCATCGAGTTTGTCGGGTCCCTGTGAGGTAGTCGTGCTGGCAGTCAAGGTCAGTCCTCCTGTCAGCACCAAACCTAGCTTTAACCTACAAGCTTCCGGTTAAATCACAGTTTGAGAAATTGACAGGGTTGGCAGAAATGTTAATGGGATGAGAGTGACTCGTGGCTCTGCACTTTGTGACTGCGACGGCTGCAACGGCACCTGAACTGGAGATTACCGAAACTGAGGCGAAAATACTGGGCATTACAAGGAAATGAAAAAAAAATAATTGAGAAATAATAAATCGACTATCTATAAACAGTAACCAGTGGTAATTTAACAGTTAACATGAATATGACAGTAGTACCTTTACATTAACTGAAAATCCTTGTTTCTGGTACAAGGTTACAGAGGGGTTTATCAGCTGGTATGTTTTCATAATATAGACATATATTAATCTCTGAAGGACAAATTGTTTTACTGTGGCTTCTTTTACTCAAGGTATCTCTGCTGTGCTGGTCTACTGTTGTCAACTATAAATGCATTTAATGTTTTTATGTATCAGTTTACCTGTGATTAGTCAAAGCTGTAAAAACTGGAAAAAGACAACTTTAAACCAGCCAACGCTCTTGAGGAGGCTTGTAGAACGCTCAGTGTACCTGCATGATCTTCACAGGATGGTTCCAATGGAGTGAGTGAAGGATTCAGGCCTGACAGATGGAACAGCAGCACGTTCCAGCGCCTCATCGCTCAGCGCTGGGCTGTCAGTGGTCTGTGAAGACATTCGCCTGAACACATTTCAGTGCCACCAGTCGCTTATAAAGCACTTTATGCTTGACATTAAATTTAATATGTTTTTCAGTTTTGCTGGAGTGGTGACGGAATCAATACAGTGGAAGTCAGTCAGTGTGGAAAGACCTGTGTGTGTGTGTGTGTGTGTGTGGGTGGGGGGTTATTCAATCTCAAGTATGATTCCTGTTTCATTTATTCAAAACACTAAAACTGCTTTGAAATGTATTTAAGTTTTCTCATAAATGAAATAAACATTTTTGTCGCTCAAAACATGCTTTAGTATAATACACCAAGAGCACATAAATTTACAGAAAATATTAAACACTTTTATTCATCTTATTCATCAAAATGTCTAAGGTGACAGACAACTTTAGATAATCAAGCTTAAAGTTATTCACATATTGAAATTGCAGGATATTCTTACTGTGTCAATTCAAAGCAGCATCCTGGAGTAAGAGTGGGATTTGAACCAGGAACCATAAGCTCATGAGGTGATGCCACTTACTACTAGGTTCTAACCTGAAGGTAATGAGTAATAAAGACTCACATAGACACACCTCATTGTCATATAATATTACTGCATGTCAACCGTGTGTCACTGACTCACTAGTGCATCATATTCTGAGTGTCCTATTAAATACAGAAGTGCTACTACACAAGTAAAACAAGACTAACAAGATCTGGTGAAAGTGGCAGCTGCTTTTTTTGGAGTTGCAGGCAAACACTCAAAAGATGAACACATCTCAAATGCTCATCACAAATAGCCACGTTGGTGGCTCTTTATCATACCATTTGGTAACATTTGTTTGTTTATTAAGTTTTTGAAATCCATCCCTCCATTCATCAATCTATCCACCCATCCATCCATCTGTCCATTATCCTTAACCGCGTGACCTGGTCAGGGTCATGGTGGTCTGGAATCTTTCCCAGAATTACTGGGTATTAGGCAAGGAGATTATATCCTGGGTGGGATGGCAGTCCATTGCAGGGTAAGTTTCCAAAGTGTTATTTTTTTATCTTAAAATATTTTCCACACGTGCCCATCGGACTACAAACAACCCAGTGACGATTTTGGAAGCAAAAAAATTCTCCACATTTCTCTCCACGACTTAACAAATGACAGTAGAGCAGACAGCGTAACATGCGTTTATGCTACCAGCCGCTAGGTGGCAGTAAATTCCGTACTAACTGCTCATTAGGCTGCCATGGTGACCAAAGTGTAGATAATAATCAAAGCTAGAGCAGGCAGCAAAGATAGAAGCAGGAACAACATTTTAATCTAAAAGTATGAACAGTTATTTATTTGGTTGCTAATACGGAGAGCTCCGGTTTTTAACAGGAAAAGCATTTGGCAGAAAAGTGCAATTAGCTTCAGTAACTACAGGGAGCCACCAGGGGCGCTGTGACTCGGAGCGCGACCCAGTTCAGCGCGAGGAACCCGCTGTTCTTAGTATGACGTCAGCGTCAGAGCTCGCCGGCGTCGCGAGACATCCGTTCCCTCGTCGCCTACAGTCGGCTCACGCGCTAACAGGCCTCGTTCTCCGTCTCGCTGCCATGGAAAACAAATCGCAAAAGGAGGCCGAGAGGAGCTGCGTTCTCTGCTGCCAGGATGTGGATATCTTCGCCGTGGGGAAGTGTGACCACCCAGTGTGCTACCAGTGCTCCACCAAGATGAGGGTGCTCTGCGACCAGAAGTACTGCGCCGTCTGCCGTGAGGAGCTCGACAAGGTACCGCTGCGCGGCTCCGGGGGCCACAGCCTGTAGGCCGCTCTGGGGCTCACTAGCGTTGTCCGCTAGCTGTTTTAGTTTCTTTAACCGGGGCGATTTGTAAGTTCACTCTGCGTTTAGTCGTGTGATACAGTGTGAGTGTTGTTCGAAACGCGGTGAAAAATTCGGTTTGTCCTGTATTGTGAAAAGAAAAGCCCGTGTACAGGATATTAAGAAGCCAGACGGCCGGTGTTTTTAGTCAGTTTTCACCTCATTTCACCGCGTGTTTCTACAGCGCCCGGTCCGGTACCTCGATGAAATTGAGTCATGAGACAGTCCCGGTGTGAAGTAACACTGAGGACAGAGTATACTGACACAGTGTAATGACTGCACTAGTGCACAGTACGGTTTACACTGAGTCCGTATAGAGTACATGACTACACAGTACGGTTTACACAGTATATTCCACACTGACATGGCAGTTTCCCCACCTATAGTGACGTCATGTCTCAATGTGCACAGACCTGTTAGTGCTAGTGCGCTTTTCAGAAGTGTCTAAACAGATTTTTTGTTGCTAGACTGTGCAGGTGGTTGGCGGTCTGTACACTGCAGTGTGAGAGTTTGGCAGTCTGTCCACTGTAGTAGCCCCCAACGTGGTACTTCACCCTGAATTGCTCCAGTGAAAGTTCCCCATCTGCATAAATAGATAAATCTGTACTATAGGTTGCTTAGCGCTAAGTCAGTTTATAATAATGATCTATATGTCCTGTAATTAGGAGTTGTAAGCCGTTCACACTGGTAATGTTTGATGTGAAGTTGGAAGTGTGTCCCTGCTTTACACAATAAAGGACAGTGTATAAAATACTGTTGCAGAATAATGATGGCATAACCAGGAGAGAGGCTTTGTACTGGATAATACTAATCTTTTGTGAAAAGGGTGTGTACTTTCATTAGATGCTGTAGTGTATTTTAGCTGTGCTGAAGTCCACTGTGTGAGGCTAAGAAGCAGTTCAGAAGAAACACATCTTACTGTCATAAGCCAGGATTACCATGGATGCCATGCAATAGAACTGACAGCCATCGGGTAACACCCCCCTCCCCCAGGCCTTTCTGCAGTAGTAAATGTTAAACTCAGTCCACACAGTAAAAGGTGATTCCTTGGTGTCCAAACTGATGATACTTTTGCCATCCCCCCCATTCCCACATATCCCCAGTTTAACAGACTAATTGGAAGGAGGCAGTATTTAAACCTGTGTCCATTTGCTATTGTGCTGTTTGACATTGATAATGGCTTCTTGTTATTAGGTGATTTTCATCAAGAAGCTTAAGCCATTTGGTACAATAGACTCCCTGCAGTTCCAGTGTGAGAAAAAGTATGACATTTATTTCAGCGACAGTAAGATCTACGCACAGTTCAGGTAGGAGACTTTATGGATTTTCTGGTTCATGTTTTGAAAGACAAAACTCGCGTCTTACATTTTTGTCTTTAACTTCCAGGAAGATCCTGCAGTCTGAATGTCCACAATGTCTAGACCCAAAAGTTTTTTATAAATTCGAAGAGCTGGAACAGCATATGAGGAAGCAGCATGAGTTGTTCTCCTGCAAGTTGTGTGTAAAACATCTGAAGGTAAACACTTTCACATGCTGCACCTGTGTTGTTTGCTGATGAACAGTCAGAGCTCCTACAGGGCATCTCCTGCTGCACCACAGATATTCTCCCACGAGCGAAAGTGGTACAACCGCAAGGAATTGGCCCGACATCGAACACAGGGGGACCCCGATGACACCTCCCACCGTGGTCACCCGTTGTGTAAATTCTGCGATGACCGTTACCTGGACAACGACGAGCTGCTGAAACACCTCCGTCGAGATCACTATTTCTGCCATTTCTGCGATTCAGATGGAGCACAGGAGTACTACAGGTGAAATTCTGTCGCCTTCAGTAGTCAGTTACAAAAACTTTGAATAATTAACATCTTCATCTTCCTGACCAAATTACAGAATGGTTTTAGAACATACAGTGCATTTAAAAATCCATCTAACTTAAGAAAAAAATGACTTAATTGGGAGTCTAATTAATAGCTAAAAAAAAAATTTTTTCTCCTCCAAAAATGTTAACTGTCTAGCGACTATCCATACCTTCGTGACCATTTCCGTGAGAGCCACTACCTGTGTGAAGAAGGCCGATGCAGCACAGAGCAGTTTACTCACGCTTTCCGCACTGAGATCGACTTCAAAGCTCACAAGGCAGCTGCGCACAGCAAAAGTCGAGCTGAAGCCAGACAGAACCGGCAAATTGACCTGCAGTTCAACTACGCATCACGACACCCACGCAGGACCGATGGTGAGTACATGAGGGGTCCTGCTTTCGGACAACAATGTGGGCACCGGACTGCAGCGCACTGAGATGTGTGTGGGTTCTGTGCTTTTAGGTATAGGAGGGGAGGACTACGAAGAGGTGGATCGCTTCAACCGGCAGATGAGGACAGGAAGGGGCACAGGTCGCACAGCCCAGCAGAATAGAAGAGTGAGCTGGAGATACACTAGGTAAGGGCAGTGCATGAGCTGAGACCCCCTCCCCACCTCCACCGTTGCCCCACGGGTTTACCTTGGTGCTTGGAGAACACAGGGCATACCCCTTCTGAGCTACAGAAAGAGCACAACTGCACATTGCTTTCAGGGAGGAGGAAGACCAGGAAATCGCTGCTGCAGTTCGTGCCTCCATAGCCGCTCATCGGCAGGAAGAGAGGAGACAGGCTCCAGAGCGAGAAATTGCAAAGGCGCGCAAGGAAGAGAAAATGGAAGTAGATGATGAGCGAAACCTTAGGAGTGCAACCAAGCCAACTGAAACTCCAAGTAAGGCACCTGCACTACTAACAGTAGTTCTCTTCTTGAATATTCTGACATTCCAATTTTAAATCAGTTAAATCAGATTTTAAAAAATGAATAAAACACTGAAATCAGTGCTTTACCCTGAAGTTTTAGAATGTGTTTTATGGGAGTAAAAGATGTCAGCATTCCATATGTGCCTTGTGTCAGCCCCCAGGGATACAATCCGACCCTTCGTTGCCATGGAATCCATGAAGGGTGACGATTTCCCCATTTTGGGGGCAACATTGGCAGACGCTCCACTGCCGGTGGCAAGGTATATTGTACAGGTTTTCCCCCAGTGTAGCTGTTCGCTAGTTTTGGTTGAAATGCGTTTTTTTAAAGGCAAAATTTGTGCAGGCTGGTTCATCTTACTTCATGTTTAACAAATTCAACTACAACTAAATCAAAGTACATTCATCTAAAGAGCAATATTTGTGACATTAATGCCATTTTTTGATTGTATAGGAACTGCAAGTTACTGTAATCTTCAACACTCACAAATGCTAGGCATGAGCTTTAATATCTGGAAGTGTTTTGAATTGGCCAGTGGCACATTCTGTTTGTCAGCATTTTACCACCATCAATTGGCTTGGCATGTAAACACATGTTGCTTTTACTCCACTCAAAAGAAACATTTTACCAGAGGAGAAGAATTATGCTATTAAGAATTAATTTATTGTTTAACTGGAATGTTGTAGCTATAAAAATTTATTGTTTATAACAGGAGTCGTCAGTTTATTACATTGTTTTATTAAATATTAGTAGCATTTAATATTAGTATTAAAATTTAATTCATAATTCTCCTATTCAGAGCTGTTTTTTCCCCCTCACTGCAACACTTAGTCTAAAAGAAGTTTGCTAAGTGTGTTGTTAAGGTGAAGCAGCTGATCTTTTTTGTGTTTCTACATGTCCAGTGTGAGCAGATGTGCCCCTGTGAAACTGGAAGAGGCTGATTTCCCGAGTCTGTCCAGTGCAGCTTTGCCCACCCCCATGACCCCAGCATATGCTGTTCAGTCCAGGAATCCTTCTTCCTTTCAGGAGGATGACTTTCCTGCTCTGGTCTCCAAAATCAGACCCCAGAAGCCAGTGGGCAGCACTTCTTCTGCTTGGTTGCAGTGTGGCAATAAAACCACGGTACAGGCCAGCAAGGCAGGTCCAGGGCCTGTGGCTTCCGCCATCACCTCAACAAACCGCCCGATGGTGTCTGTTGTCCCTCAGCCCAAAAAGAAGCCCACTCAAGGAAGCGGTGCCCCCAGGGGCAGGTCTACATCTTCTGAGGACGATGACGAGCCTGGCAAGACGGTCCAGGACATTCGCAGCGTGCCCACCATGCTGGACATCTCGTCGCTGCTCACCAGTAAGGGCTTATCAGCAGGACCCAAGGTGAGCAAGAGGAAGAAACAGCCCACTGCCACTGTGTCCAGTACATGGCAAGCCACTGGGGAAGCTAGTGTGGCCCAGAAGGAGAATGTTCCAGAAAGTAACCTGCCCCCTGCGCACAGCACCGCCAAGCCAACTGCAGCCCCCAAAATAAACCCACTCTTGAACGGGAACACGCACAAGCCGCCGGGGAACCAAGCCATGGTTCCGAGAGAGCCGCCTGGACTGCAAAAGCAGGCTGACTGTAGCCCCTGTCTGCTCCCAGCAGAGGACGAGTTCCCTGCCCTGGTACCGAAAAAACCACCGCCAGGTTTGTGAAATAAACCATTTGTTGATATATCTCCGGTCTATGCAGTTTCATGTTTTTTTCTGAGTACCATGTTTATACAGTGTAGAATGGAGCAGTGAAACACCGTTTTTACAGTGTTTTTTAGTGAATTGGGTAATATAATGAACACGTTTGTATTTTAACAGGCCCTTTCGTGTTTAAAAATGTTCCTTTGTGGTTTTGCAGGGTTTAAGAGCGCGTTCCCAGTGAAGACGACCCAGAATGGCCTGCTCCCACCTCCTCCTGGCTTGGTGGGGCCCCCCAGCAAGCCACCCCCTGGATTCACTGGTGTCCCTTTGAACGCAAACATCACGACCACCGTCCCACCTGCTACTGAGTCAGTGAACACGGCTTTCGCTCACCCTTCAGTCGAGCCACAGGGGGCTTTTTTTGTCACACGGAGACCTGAGATTCTGACTCAGCGTTTCATCGTACTAAACTAAATCTATGAAAGTATCAACAGAACACTTTGGAAAATAGGTCCAAGAAGCAAATATGTGTGAAAACTGTGATGTTTCTTTTCCCCCTTTAGGACAGCAGCATCACTAAGGACCTACCTCAAACCAGAGAATTTCCAAGAGAGAAACATGTACCTAATACAGTCCATAAAGAATTTTCTTCAGAATGATGAGTCAAAGTTCAATGAATTCAAAACTTACTCAATACAGTTCCGACAGGTAATGAAATTTTGTTTGTTGATAAATTGGCTCTATAGTTTCACATTTTTATTTGAATAGCATAAGGTAGTGCCATCAACATGACTTTACAGAATTTTAGTCTGTAAAAATATTTACTGTTGCCAAGTATTGATCTTCATATTTGTAATGGAAATTATAGGAAACAAATTGAATAAGTTAAAATTTGTGAGAAAATGTCATTTAAATGTTTTGTCATATTAAAGTTTATAGTAGGATTTGGTATATGACATACAGGTGTGGCTGCCATCCTGCTACATATATTTTATTTTTTCAAAGTTATATTTAAGCTGGCACACAGTTGACGCAATCGATTTTGCAGTTTTTAGTTTACTATTGTAAATGTCATTAAAGGTAAGGCTGTCGACAGCATGCAGGGTAGGATGTTTCTCGCTGACATCTTTAGAGCCGATGTTCCCTCCTTCACTTTGTGACTGATTCCCTTCAACTGTCCTCCATGCAGGGTGTGATCTCAGCTGCACAGTACCACAAGAGCTGTCGGGAGCTGCTTGGCGACAACTTCAAGAGGATCTTCAATGAGCTTCTGGTGCTCCTGCCAGACACGGCGAAGCAGCAGGAGCTCTTAGCAGCCCACGGGGACATGAGGGCTGTAGAGAAGCAGGCGAGCAGCAAACCCAAGAAGAACAAAAAGAATGCATGGCAGAGCAGTTCCACCAGTGGCAGCCTGGAACTCGACTGTCAAATCTGCCCAGCCTGCAGCCAGGTCCTGGCCCAGAAGGACTTCACTGCCCACAAATCTTTGCACATGGGAGAGGACGACTTCCCTTCCCTGCAGGCCATCAGCAAGATAATCAGCTAACCTCATGAGGCTCCAGCAGCATGCAAGTATGTCTGGACTGTGGGGAAAGTGCTGGGGGGGCTACAGTGGAGCTTCCCGGTCCAATGTTTGCAGTAAGGTGATCAGGAGAGGAAAATGCTCATAATTTATTGAAATTATGGACCATCAGTGAAACATTGACGCTACAGATGTACCAGCAAAGGTTGTTACCGCTGCTTTCTGGTCTGCTGAATCGTCAGAGCTTAGCAGTTCGTTTCCCAGAAAGCACTTTATATTTGCTTAAAATGTTAAATTATTGCTGGTGGTTTTCTATTCTAGCTTGAATTTTTGCCTATTTTTTAGGAAATCTGTCAGATTCTTACTGACATTTCTATAACTATAAAATATCACATTTAATGTGTAAAAAAAACCTTTTATTCTGGCATTATAGACAAGACTGCAAACCATTTTAGTTTTTTTTTTTTTTTTTTTCTTTTGCGCCTTCTGTTTTTGGACAAGCTTCTCCATCAGCAAACGATGGAAAGTGTATCACTGTAGCTTCTAATACATTATTTATGGACTATTGCAAGAAGAGAAAGTTAAATTTAGTGTGAATTCATTTAACACCAATGGGGTCAGCTGTACAGTTTTCTGTTGGAGGTGTGTAATTTGCATAGTAGTTCAGCTGGTTTGGGTTCCTTTATACAAAATACCTTGAACTACAGGCACCAGTAATCTCTAGGGACAGTGACTGTGTGTAATAATCAGGTATTTACTTGCCCTGTTTTATTTCATATTCATTTCTTTACTTACACAGAAGAAAAGAAACTGCTGCAAATCAGGATTTCTGCATCAAAATGCAGTTTGGGGTTAGTCTAGTGTCTCATGCTGCTCAAATCCCATAAGGTGGTTCTGTGCTGATCGCCACATGTCGAGTTGCTGGACTGAGTAATTGTGTAATTGCCATTTCAGAGTCATTGGCTGCCATTTCTGAATGGAAAACCAAATAATTTCCAGTGGTTGCGATTACTGCTTGGACCTTGAAGCGAGTTGTATAAATGCCAAGACTCTCCATTTTGCTGCAGAGGTTGGAAGTCACAGCTCTGAAGAGCAGGCTAATGTGCATTAGCAGATGACTGATAACCGATTTCCCAGCTATACAGCTTTAATAATCATGCCCGTTGTTTCCAAAAATGGGACAGTCATTTGTCCAGAAGGAATGTCCAAATAAAAATGCTATTGATACAGTACTTGCTAAATTAGTTGTTTATTGTTGTAATTCAACAGACTAGAGTTGTAACTTTGATGCGGCTCCCCACATTCTGGCCTTAACAAGCTATACTGGCACATAACTATCACTAGTTGCACCAAATTGTTTTCTAAACTTTATGTATGTCCACAGTGATGATGTTTCGTTTTGTCTCTGATGGGCCTGAAGTGGCAGCAGTACTTCTGCTCCTGGTACCCATCCTATAGCCACTCAGCCATGTTGTGTGTTTCACTTCCCATTCTCTGCCACTCGCTGGTTTGCTCAGCAGTACACTGACCAAACCGCCTTTAGCTGTGTTAGTAACAGCAGGCACTGTGTTGCACTGACACCGTATTTATAAATAACCTACACATAATGTGTTCAGCTGATGACAAAAGAGAGTTGGTAATTTTCTGTTTTCCTGTCACCAAGTTAAAGACACACATGGACACATCTTTTTTAATTTGGAAGTTCTTTAAATGATGCATTAAAGATAAATCTGTGCCTGGCAGTTAAACATGGTCACAAGTACTGCAATCTCCTTTTGAAGACACGCTCCACACGCTGTAAATATTTTATGTATTTAGAGCTGCTGTTTATTGTAATTTGTTGTAATGCCACATAATAGCACATTCAGACCGTTTTCACTGGAAATGAGCATTTCATAAGGTGATCCTTTAAAATATTAGAAAACTAACTCATTCCTCATTTCCCCCAATATATAACTTTTAAATAGTTAACAACCACATTTCATATATGTTGTCATGCTAGCAGTCATTATTCAACAAAACTTTTTCATTATTAAAAACATTATTTTTATTTGTAAGACCTCACAGACATTGCGAACCTGAACAAACGCGGTGACAGTCAGTGCTATTTGCTGACTTACCTTACAAAAAATGGGTTGTCGTGGTGACTACTGGAAAATAAAAAAAAAAACCCATGCCATGAAATTTGTAAAATGTAACAAGGTTGCATTATTGGTACAGGATACACGACCTCGAACAGTTAAATTCCATTTAGATAATATTGAGTTACAATCAATACCACTTTGTGTACATTATCCTATGACACAGCGTACAGAAACGTTAGTGATGTGCTACCACAGAATACAGCAACAACTGTAAACGTGAAGTTCCGCAGCCCCCGTCAACAGGGATTCTCTCAAACCTGTCAAATATATTTAGTAGGCCCTGAAAACACTGAATTCTTCACTTTGTCTTACAGATGCACTTGCTAAGTCAGTTTTTCTTCATCTTTCTATCAGTTGGTAAGAGTGGAAACATTCTACTATAACATGTTTGTCTCGAGTTGTGTACTGTGATTTGGTGCATTTTCCCACACACAGGTGTCAGGAACAAAGTTTTAATGTAATTCTGTATATCTCTTATTTGAAGAAGCAGAAAGTTCTGCAGTGTGTTCAGTATCTTATAAGAAGACAAAAGTTGAATTGTGTGCCAGACCTCTGAATCAGTTGGAATTTTTTCCAGTTTGCTTATTATGAAGTTAGCATTTGTACTTATGTTTCCAGAACAAGTTAAGGATTATTGACATTTATACATAGTAAAGGCATCAGCTGGTCTAATAGTTTCTGATGTAAAATTCACTGGCTTTCCCTTATGCCTGTATCTTGGGCCAGTTAGCTACTAAGAATATTTGAATTTGAGAAGATCCCTGTACAGTACAAGACGTTAAAATACAATAAACTATGATGTAGGCATTGTGTGCTTACAGTCACGTTACTATAGATCTGTATGTAAAGCCATCAAATATGACCATTTGAAAAGGTTTGTGTTGAAGTGTGTATTTGTAAATACTACTGCATAAGGGCACGTGGTCTGTTTGTTCATTGCTGCCTTTTATACAGAACTAGGATACTTACTGTAATGCACACACTTCATTCCAGAAAGGTCACTGAATTGTACCAAAGAAGTATAGAAACTGCCATAAAACACAGAGCAGCCCTGTCTACAACAGAGTGTCTTATTTTGCACTTTGCCGTGCTCCAGCTGACGTTTAGAAGATGTTTAGATGCACCTGAAAACAAAACACTGCGAACAACAGACATGACTTTATGATAGAGACCAACAGCTTTTCTTGACAAGATTAAATATTTTTATCTGAAACACACCTCAAAACTTATATTTTATTTTTTTTTTTTTATTGGTCTTATTGAAGAGTTTGGTTTGGCCATAACTGAACTTTTGCAGCATATACAGCTTGTAGAACTTTTAGCACAATGTATGGTGCTCTGCTGATTTGCAGTCCTGTCAGTTGTAAACAATTCATATAATGCAAACTGTTTTCCTTTTATGGCAGATTTTGCTCAGCTTAACAAAACCAGCATCCACTGTTTCTAATGTTTCACGTTCTGAAAACTAGCATCATATTGGCACTTTTCCAATCTTTTTAAAGATCTAATGCAATCAGTGTAATAATGCGAGTTCCATCTCTCCATCAATGAGATTAAGTCAAGTAAAACGGATTCAAAGTAAACAAAAATCTTAAAAAAAAAAAAAAAACTACATTTTATACTGCAGCACAATGGGCCCCTTAATGAAGGAGCGCTGCTTGGTTACACCTCCACAGCAAAGTAAAACTACAGCAAATAGAGAACATGTCAAGTACTGGGGCAGCAGCTAGCAGCTGGCATAGTGCTTAAGGATAAGGGCTTAAAACCTGACTGCTTCTGGTTCAAGTCCCTTGGACTGGTTTTGCGTTAGTGCCAGGCCATCCAGCAATAGAAATAAGCAAAATAAGTTGCTTTAGGAAAAAAAGTATTTGCTCACAACTAAATGATGCTGAAGGTTAAGGGCAAATAACACCAGTACTCAGAAGGAATGCTGTAATATTGACTGTGTGATTTTCTGAGCACCACCAGAGTCTGGAATAGTGACGACCTATTTAGCTTCCTACCCACCAGGACAAAGATGAGGTTACACCCGACATACTGCTCCTGTACAAAAGGTCACAGCACAACTACCTATAACACTGTTATGCCATCCAGTTGGCAGACAGTTACATAAAGAAACGGACTTCATGGGTCACCAACACCGCACCATACACAGATAAGATGCATTTTCCTTTTTTTTCTACTTATTGTGTGACAGCTAACAAGCTGACACCCGTCTAGTAGGTTGGCACCTGGTACCCCTTTGAATTGGGTTCGAGGTTCTCGGTGAAGGGTGGACTCTGGTAGGTGTCGGTGGTCTCCATGCCGCTGCCAGTTGGGTAAGGCTGTATAGTGGGGTTGCCGTCAAAGTGATCCGTAGCAAAGAGCGTCATGTCCGTGCCCAGCATGTACTTCTGCACGGCTCTCACTGTCAGCCCAGCCTGAAATTGGGGGGGGACGTCAGACAGGAGCTTTTCAACTAATCAAAGGGAATTCTCTCTTCTCAATAAAATCATTAATTCCATTTTTTTTTAGATTTACTAACAAATATTCAAAAAACTGGTTTCTGCTCATTTTTGTTAAAAGAAAACAGCAAATGACACCAAAGTTTGATCCATTTTAAAAAGTTACTTTCAGTTTATGACTGGTACAGTGGTGCAGCAGGTAGTTCTGTTCACAGTTCCTGGGCTGTAGTTTATGACATGGGTTTGAGTGTGGCTTGGTTTCTATGGCATTTGGCTGTTCTCACTATGCTTGTGTGGCTTTGCTCCCACAGTCCAAAGACATGTGAACTGGTGAGCCTAAACCACCTGTAGGATAGGATAGAACTTTATTAATCTCTATAGGGGAGTTTACTCCTGGGTGTGTGTGTGTGTGTGTGTGTGTGTGTGTGTGTGAGAGATCGTCCTGATGGACGGATGTCCCTTCTTGGGTTGTACCCTGCCTAATGCTCTTGTTTCTGAGATGGGATGAGGCTCTGGACCATTGGAATCCAGCATTAGACAAGCAGTTACTGATAACAGATGGACTTTGAATCGATGAATGTAGCACTGTTCATTACAGCATACTAGGGCGGTGAGCACTATCCTGTCTGTGCTTGTTTGGAGCACCAAACAAAATTTAGTGTGCGATACTGACCCAGGTGATAATGGAGAAGAAGGAGAATGCGATGGCAGCCCTGGCAGCGTCTGCCCCCTGGTTCAATGGCAGCTCTTTGGGGGAGGTACGCTGCCACTGATTGGCCAAGAAGCAGAACCCCACAAACCAGAGGAATGTCCAGAAACCTGAAGGAAAGTCAAGACCCTCAAAGTAAAGACTGGAATCCTAAAAGCATTGGCTGAACTTAGCTCAGCTCCATTTAGAGCCTTATATTAAGTATTTTATATGTATTAATGACAGGCATTGATCTAAAGTTCATCTCCTCTCAGTCTGATCATCTAATATCCATAGTTCCAAATTAAGCTTTTAACATAAGACAGTATTGTGTAAAGTAGTGACCTGCACGTATGTTGATTCAAATATCAAATATCACTGGTATTACCTGAGAAGCCCATCTCCAGAAGTACAGCCTTTTTCCGGTCTTTCACACTACTGATCTGTGGAAAGTGAATGTCCAAGACGAAGAAAAAGGTGCTTGCAAAAAATGCGATGACACCAATGGTGATCCCATAGTTGCACGCATCGTTGTTCTTGTTGAAAACGCAGTGCAGTCTCTCACTCCCGCTGTTAACATAGCCTTCATTCACTATGGAGCCAAACACCACTATGGAGAAGATCTACCAGAAAAGTGAGAAGGAACGAGATTCAGCATTGCAGAGCACTCATTTTAATCATGTGTATAAATCATGGGAAAAAAATATTCTATTACTTATTGTAAGAGAACATGTCATAACATCAATCCTTTGCTACACTATAAAGATTAAAAATGTCAGCTTTTTCTTATAATGTGACAGTTTTCTTATTATAAAAATAAGTAGAAATATTGCAAAACAAAACATTAAGGAACCAAAGCCATGCAAGCTTAAGATAAACTACATATAAAAATAAAATTAAGGTATGACTGACTACCTGTTTGGCAACTGCAATTTCAACTAAACAACTAAACAACTAAAGAATAAAAATGTATTTGATATAGCAGCTACCCAAATAAAACAAAAAAATAAGCATTTTAAAAAAGTAATCTATTAATATTTATGCAATATTAGAAGTGTAACTGGTGATAATGTGGACATCAAATGGGACATGTACTATTTTTGGCTGTGGGACTCCATAAAATGACGTAAATGTGACTTCTAAGTAGTCATGGAAACAGCAGCTATCAAAATGATTTCCTGTGCAGAAGGGAGTTGGCTGAGTTCAGTGATGCTCGTAAACCAGTCCCCCAGTTGAACGTAACAGCATGACACAGATGCTAAAAAAGGATCAGATACATTCTAAAGCAGAAATGTATCCAAATAAGACAGTCAACCCAAATCTTTCAGTACTACAGGCGAGCAATCGCCAGTAGTCCTAACAGTATATTTGTATGGTTAGAAGGGCTGGCAGCCAAAAAATACTGCAGTCAACAGTAATGAAGAAAGCATCTGTCAGCCAGTGAGATGTTCTGCACCGTAAGAAAACTTCCCCTTGTTGTCTATCTATCTATCCATCCATCTTTGGATCTATCTATCCAGCTATATCTTTTTCTTTATTTCAGTCTGCAAAATGAATGTTATGATCTCCCTTGTATTTTTGGACACAGCGGTCAGTGTTTGTCACTATAATATGTATTTGATGCAACACAGGAGCAGCTTCGTTGCTGAACACTGTCTACTAATTCAATCCTGTTTTAACTCAGAGCCATTACCCAATTATTAAAGGTGTATTACTCTTAACTCTCCACTAGACTGGCTCATATAGCAACACTTCTCCAGAATGACTCATCTCATCTTCTTTAAAGCATTCATGCAAGTCAATCAAAAAATAATGCAAATCAAGTACTCACAAAAAAGTAGCAGATAAAGAAAAGATTTTCACACAGCAGTTGTGAATTTTACTACTATTTTAATTTATTGTGTAATGATTGCTGTAGAACTTGACAGCTCATTTGGTTAATCTGTTTTTTTTTTTAATATACAGAAAATGGTGTAATGGACCATGCAGATATTTAGTTTTCTGTTTCCCAGCAGCAAATTAATATATACAATATGTAAAACTGCCCAGGAACTGGGAGTGGTACCGATGAACACCCAAACACTACTGTGTTGCTCACTGGGGAGGATCCAGTGCAGTAAGAACTGAGAATTGGATGGTAGCCACAGCCTGCCTACAGCCTGAACAACATAATGTTTAATGTTACAACACATATTTACATCTCCAATTTCCGAGGAAAGATTCTGCTGAATGTTTCGCTCACAAACACCCTTGTTTTGCCATCACCTTTAGACTGACTGTGCTTTACATCTGGTGGTTAAATCTTGTTCGGATCACTAAAAACTAATATTGTCAAATGACAAAAATAATGGAAGGGACTTTAAGTGCAGAGCCACGCTGACACCTGTGTGCCCACGGTGAAAAGCCTGTAGGGGAGGGTTAGGCGCACGTTGACATCATTCCGATTGTGACGCTATAATAAAAGTTGCCCTCCTGTGAACAGATGGGCACCCTCCACAACAGTGTCTGCCGGTCCTTTTACTTGGAGCTCAGCTACACTTTGGGAAGCCCTGGCCGGTGGGGCTGAATGCCTCCACTGGGGCTGAATGGCACAGGAATGGATCTCTACCTGTGTCCATTCAGTGAACTGTCCCTTCCATTGTAGACTAGAAGAGTATTCTGGGACTCTATATACAGTCTGAAGTTCCTTAACACTCAGGATGTATATCCTCAAGGTCCACCGCATGGGTAAACCAGTGCCAGATGGGTTGGTTTGAGTATTTCAGAAACTGCTTTTCTTGTGAGATTTTCATGCACAACAGTCTCTAGAGTTGGCACAGAATAACACCATATTGATGAGTGAGGTCAGAGGAGAATGGCCAGACTAGTTCAAGCTGACAGGAAAGCTACAGTAACTTGAATAACCACTCTTTACAATAGTGGTGGGCAGAAAAATAGCTCTGAATGCACAACATGTCGAACCTTGAGTCAGATGGGCTACAACAGCAGAAAACCACATCAGGTTTCACTACTGTCAGCCAAGAACAGGAAGCTGAGGCTACAGTGGCCACTGACTCGCTAAAAATGGACAGCTGAAGATTGGAGAAATGTTGCTTGGTCTGATGAATCTCAGTTTTTGCTGTGACAAGCAGATGGTAGAGTCAGAATTTTGCATAAACACCATGAAGCCATGGACCCAACCTGCCTTGTGTCAACAGTACAGGCTGGTGGTGCTGTAATGGTGTGGAGAATGTTTTCTTGCCACAAAGTGGGCCCTCTAATACCAATCCAGCACTGTTTGAGTGCCACAGTTACAAATTGGCTGCAATTTACCCAGCTTCTAATGGCTGCTTCCAGCATGATAAAGTGTCATGTTACAAAGCACAAATCATCTGAAATTGGTTCCATGCACATGGCAATAAGTTCGGTGAACTTCAATGACCTCCCCAGTCACCAGATCTGAATTCAGTAGAGCACCTTTGGGATGTGGTAGAAAGGCAGATTGGCAGCATGAATGTGTAGCTGACAAATGTACAGCAATTATACAATCATATCAACATGGAGCAGAATCTCGGAGATGTTTCTAGCACTGTGTTGAATCCAGGCCGTGAAGAATTCAGGCTGTTCTGAGAGCGAAAGGTGGGGTCCTACCCAGGATTAGAACAGTGTTCCTAAATAGTGGCCGGTGAGTATATGCTGTAATGTACCGGTCCAGGACTACATGCAGGTCTTGGATTTTTGAAGAGCTGTATATGGACTCATCACCCAGCAATGGACTGGCATCATAGTTTCGCAGCCTTGTGCCTGGTGTTTCCAGGATGGGCTCCAGATTGCCAAGACCCTACTCAGGGTAAAATGGCTAGGAGGTATATATGTGTTATATGGACTGACAACTACACAGATGTGCAAAAGCACCATGTCTGTTATTGTAAGTGAATAAAAATACCCCTAGTTAAATGCAGATACTGATTTAATTATGCCATTTATTTCTCTTCATTACAGTAATGTGCTCTGTGATGTCATGTAGAGAAAACAAATTAGTTCATGCAAATTGCAGGGAAATGGTCCCTTTAGTAAATGTAATCAGACAAGGAAATATTTCTTTATAAATATTCTATGGTTAAAAATACCTGACAACGTACAGCAACATAAAAAACAACAAATCAAATGGATGGTAAATATACATAAATATACCTGACTGTGCTTCTCAGGTGTGACGTCAGTAAACTTATAATTCATTATTCCTGTTACGAAATGAATTCAATCGATGTTTATAGCATTAAAAGTCGTCGTGAAACGCACGCTGTCGTGTTACAGTATGAAGCCAACAACTGTAACGCCCACGAGAAACACATACACCCACTGCAGCACCCATCCCCGCACACATGTGCATAGAAACATAAAAGGCGACCACAATGCAACGCGCCCCTATTTTGCGTATCCATGGAACTTAATTCAGCAGCAGCGTGGCGTGGATGAGCAGCGGAGCCCCTGACAACAGGAGGCGCGCGGCGCTGGGTGCTGACCAATGAGAGCGAGCGGGGGGCGGGGCGTCTGCGGCGCATTTTTCCACCACACTGCCGTTGTACGAGTCACACACCGCTCTAAACGCACGTCGAAGGGATGGCTCGGTTACAGTGATAAACGGAGATGGAAAATACATTTACAAACATTTCCTCAAAATGGAACCACAAGCGGTGGACTACTGACCTGTAAAACTGTTGATGTAAAAATCGGGAACGCCTTTTTACTATTCCATTAGAAACGTGTATGTAATATATGAAAAAGATACAAATGATGATAACAGACGACATCGCCTCTATGTAGCACAGAGAGGTAAAAACATGACCCGTGCCTTCTGTTTACCATGTAAAAAAATGAATCGACACCGACGCGTGAAACATGTCACGTTTACACAATAAAAACACCGCCTTACAGTAATATCCTTTGTCTTGTCAAAATATTATATATTTTAAAATATATTTTTTAGATCATCCGTTGACAGTAGTGTATAGAAAAACGTTCTGAAAATCGGAAAGAAAATGATTCGCCAGTCTTAATACGTGTAGTGCAGGTAACGGGAGTGAAATATGTCTGCAAATAAAGGAGCTGGTTCATTTCCCGTATAGCATCTAGAGACGTGGTTATTATCAATTATAATCGATTATAAATAATTTAACACACATCGGACATGTACAATTAGTATAATACCAATGACAGTTTTGAGCAAAAGGACTGAATAAGGACAAACGACAACACGTACCCAGGACAGTATTCTGAGGATGGTCTGCGGCTGTTTGACAAAGGCGATGGGATCGAACGCCGTTCCGGCTCTGCCCGCTCCGAAGGACCCTGCTCCTTCCATCTTTACTGGCAACACACACAGGAGGGACGCGGTGCGAGCTCCGCGCTCCGGGCTCCGCTCGCGCACCGATAGGTAGGGGCGGCCGCGTGACACACCCACCGCGCGGCGGCGACTGAGGAGCGCGCGCGCGGGCGGGTGAGGCGCGTTCGCGCACGCGGTTGACGCCGTTCTGTGGGAGCGGCGGCCGCGGCGCGCGACGTGGAGGGCACTAGGAAACTTGCGCGACCAGGTCACGAGCCTGCGCGTGATGCTGCACCGGCTGGACGCTGAAGAGGAGAAGTAGGAGGAAGGCGGTGACGGGAAGGGCAGACATTGGCCACCAGCTCGAGCCAAGCACGGTAGGGCGCTGTGTCCCGCGCCTGTGTACCTCCTCAGTTCGGTATTATTGTTTCTGTTGTTGTATAAACATTTAAATGTCTTCTGCTTAAAAGTAAAACTCACAGCAAATGAGTTGTTTCTTTATATTCGGATGCTTGTATGAAAAGGTGCATTTGCGCTTCCACTGAAGTTTACATGTAAGTAAAGAAATTAACCACATTTCCAGGAATTTGACGTTAGTCAAATTAAAAAAAAAAAATTACCAGAACCAAGCAAAGGGGCCAAAAGTAGCTCTGAATCTGTGCTTCAGTCCAGCCAGAAGTACAGTTACAGAAAAGCTTACAGTGGAAAAGAAATTAAATGGCCTATACAACCTTATCTAAATTTAACAACAAAGGTCTGCCTTTAAGATGCTGAGGAAGAGACACTTCATATTGTATAATGTATAACATCCCTTGTCCATTTGCTTGGTCATATTATTTTATAACAACACTAACAGTAAGAGTAATTTATAATGAATCATACATAGGATTTTGTGTAGACAGGTCACCAGCAGGCACATCTCAATTGAACATTGTTGTGCAGAATGTCATCTCTGAACACACCACTTATTGAACTTTGTCTATAACAGATTACAACAGCTGAAGACCATGTTGGGTGTTCAATGAAGAACAAGAAAGTACATCTCCAGTGGACACAGAAGTATCAGATTATCCTCACCCGGATGGACACATCCAGCATGATAATGCACCATGTCACAAGGCAAGTATTGTCACTGAATGGTTCCAAGAATATGACAGTCATTGCTTCAGTAGCCTGCGTAGTCCCTGGCTCTCAGCTGTATCGAGTATCTTTGGGATGAGGTAGAAAGTGCTGTTCACAGCAAGACCTTGTAGCCATCTAATTTGCAGCCATTATGCAATGCTGACAGTTCTACATGGTACAACATTTCTTTCCCACACATCCAGCATCTTGTCAAACCATGCCCAGATAAATTCATACTGTTATGAAGACCAAAGGAGGTGAAACACACTACTAGATAGTTGTACCCAATAAACTGTTGACTCACTGTATATTGATCCTTGGCATACTATTTAAATTTCAGCATTTAAATATAGCAGCATAAAATTCAAATATATAATGTTTTTACAGTTGCCCCTCCACTTGTGGACTTTAGAGTAACAAACTTTTTTGCAGTACTTACTTTATCAGACATATTTAGAATTTATGTTTTCATGAAAAGAGAGCTAGCATACCAATTCAAGTTGCAAATCAAAGCAGCAATCACCTGTCACAATCACAGTAGACACTGTCTTAAGTTTTTCAATATAGTGTCAAAGGTTGAGAAAAAGCAAGGAGAAGGTGTAAAGGCTATAACTGATCCTAAGACTTCTACAGGTACTAGTTCTGAGCCATTAGCGAAGCAACACCTCTCTCTCACGCATCTCCATGTAAAATCTCTGGCTGTGAGAATCCACAGTTGTTTTCTAAGCGTCAAGGTAAAAAAAAAAAAAAAAAAACATGTAACATATTGTTTTCAATTTTCTTATAATTTATAACTGCATGTACTGGGTGTGAATTTCCTGTGATTTGAATGACTGAAAGAAGGAATCAACAAGCTGCACTTGTGCACCAATCCTCTAATCTAGCCTAGTGCTAGGGTTCTTTATTGGGCTTTCTTATTTACATGCAGCTGTAAATACTCCTGCCAGATGATTCAGAACACATAAGCATATCCAGCCCAGCCCAGCTCAGCAGGGGGCAGGGGGGTTCTTCACCCTCTCTGTCTGAGATGCACTAAATGTGAGATGTCACATTTACTTGTATTCATATAGGGGCAGCATGGTGGTGCATCAAGCAGTGGTGCTGCTTCACAGGGCCTGAGCTGTTCAGGTGTGGGTTGGACTCCAGCTCAGCCTGTGTGGGGTTCCTCCAGGTGGTTTCTTCCCACAATCCAAACATGTGCATTTCAGGTTGATTGGTCCATGGTATATGCTGTAAATTGTCCATGGTATATGCTTATGTGTGTGTGGCTACTGGTGATGGACTGGCATCCCATCCAGGGTATGTATAGTTTCCCAGCCTCAGGGTCCAGTGATTCCAGGATAGGCTCTCTAATGCCCTAACCAAGACAAGTAGTTAAGGATAATGTGTGGATGAATGTATTCATTTAGCAGTCCCTTTTCTCCAAAGCAACATACAACTCAGTAAAAACAAAGGGTGCTTCACCTACAGACAGAGAGATACGGATGTGCCGCAATTCTTGAGGTGGAGTCAGGTGGTCAAATACCACCATTTTTGTCAGCTTTGTTGCCCAAGTAGATGCAAATAGAATTCACAGGGAGTACAATTTTTAAAAGAAATTTGCTTATTCTGATTAAATGATACATTTGGAAAAGACAAATAATAGTAAGACTACCCACAACTGCTCTTGCCAGATCAGACTGTCACACTGGGTTTAATGATGCTAATATAGTTATTTAACAACTAGGATTAGTTCTTAATTATGGAAATTTAGATACCTCGCTGATTTCAGGGTAGGTACTTTCCAGGAAATATGTTTTGGTTGTTAACTACAAACAACTAAATCAGAAGCATCGGTTTTTAGAAATGTGGGACTACACTGTGGGACCCATTAAAATTTTAGTGAAACATACTTCAAACTTTTAGCCCCTTTGATTTTTTTCACAGCAGCTTTCTGTTCAAAGTGTTAGAATTTGGCAACAAAACCACAAACTTGGCAACCTTCTGAATTGCCCTTGCAGGCTGAAAATCCAGGGAGGGTTCAGTGAGGGATGTCACTGTTCCAAAACTTTTTTTAACTCAGCTCCAAATGTAACTTTGGCCAGCATGGCAGTTCAAAGTACATCTGCAAGTACCACAAGAAGACAGATTCTGTCTTTTAGGGGCAAGTCCCAATAATTTTAAAAATAACATTGCTTTTATTAGATACTATTTTTAAATTAGCCTACACAAATGGGTTTATTATTATTCAATTCAAGGGATGAGAGTATCTATAAAGCTTAATTGAATAAATGCGTAAAGTGATATCTCATGATATATGCTGCAAATAACGGACTTCTTAACATTTCTGTGTATGTCACACATTGAATGTTCCATTGCAGGTTTGCCTAACTGAAAACTATTTCAATATCAAGATTATGGAAACAGTTTATGCCAAGTACTCGAGTCTTGCTGATTTGTTTTTGGCTTATATCAGAAAGGAAATGAGCAGGACTCTAATTTCCATTGCAGGTGTTACCACTTATGAGCATTCTCAGCTTCACCTTTTCCCAGAGCAGGAAACACTGGAACATGGAAATATTTTACTGAACACAAACGATATGGCATTATTAACAGAAAAAAATGGTACTGCTCATAGAACCGTTCATGATTTTCTGCTTAAGGCGAAGTGGAAGTTACGCACATGTTAAATAGAAGAGCGGAGATTGACTCGTTTCCCCGATCTCAGTACATGTCTTCCTGTACCACATGACCTATCTGCCATTTTGGAGGGCATTAATTAAAAGTGCCAGTTAAGATTTATGACTTGATTCCCATTTTAGCCATGCAATGTGTAATTCGTACGTTGACTATGCCCATCTTTCGCTCTGATTTGCTGCGTACTCATTGCAGGAAGTAATGCTCACAGTGAACTGAAGCATGACAGTGTAGTGACAGATCCTTCAACAGAAAAATCGGTTTCTTCCGCTCTCTAAGTTTCAGAGCCGTTCCCTTTGTTGACTCAAAGCATGAACAATTAAGATTTAGCAAAAATATCAAACTCATTTCTCCAGGGTAAAAAATGATGGAAAGAAGAGCAATAAAAAAGAAAAACAAGTACAGTGTAAAGTGCATGCAGTATAGTTAAGCAAAATGACTAGAAATGTTTAAATGTCAGACCTTTGCCAGGTTTACAGCTAGCTATTCTGAATCACTTTTGTTCCCAACAAAATTATTTTTAACCATGATGCATGAGCTCAAAAAACACACATAATTGTTTTATATTCAGCTTTTCAATTTGTATTAGAGTTGTCTATAGGTGATGAGTCTGAATTAAAAATACATTTAGAAAATCTTTTTTTAGTGATATAGACAGATTGATTGCATTAGGTCAGGTCTTATTTCAAAAAAAGCACATAAATGTACATTATCTGACAAAAAATCTTATACAGTGAAGTTGTGTTGAAGTAAAGTTAGCCACATTAAGGAGGCAGTCAGTCTTTTGTCTTGAAATCCTCACAATATCATCACCACTTTTTCTTTGAGCTTACCACCTGCTGTATCTAATTCTTGGGCTTGTCACAGAATTTTGTGCCCAGCCACAGATATGGCAACTCAAGTGTGAAATTTGCGACCCTTGCTTTTCATTTTTTTAATTTGGGAGAAAAAATAAAATTCACAGTAATTGCTTTATTCAAGCACTTTCCTGGTTATTGCATCTCATAAAAATAAATCAGCGTGTGGCTGGTTTGATGTTTGATTTTAAGGTTAGATTTTGAGATTGTGTGTTGATACAGTGCTGTGGTCTGACTTTAATAATATCAGTTGTTGTTCTAGAATTTGTCAGCTGTTATGTTTTACTTTTTTTCCTATTACTTTTGAGTTTCATTTTTTCTTAAGACTGAGCTCTTTCATTTTCATTTCATTTAAATAAGTTCGACTGGACAATTTTGCTTGAAGGTTTTGCTAACTTTTAATGCATATTTTAAATTAAAGGAATGGAAAAGGTTGATTTATGGA
The DNA here is from genome assembly GCA_900497675.1 of Arapaima gigas. Classification (NCBI taxonomy): domain Eukaryota; kingdom Metazoa; phylum Chordata; class Actinopteri; order Osteoglossiformes; family Osteoglossidae; genus Arapaima; species Arapaima gigas. The sequence goes on along the minus strand of UFQX01000523.1, from coordinate 432,099 downwards.
ACCAAACATACAACATTTTTTGGAAAGGGCCAATTTGCATAGGGCAGCTGTATCATATGGGAGTATATGTATCATATTTATGACGTACTAATGGACAAACATTTTGCCAAGGCCAGATCCATTTTATCGATGCCGCTGATCTGAAGGATCGCAGAGATAGCGTTTATCTTTCACAGCTCTGGAATGACTGCAGGGTTGTTTAGCTTTGATGCCTATTTACCAAAAATAGACAGAAATTCTTTATTTTTCACTTCTTTTCCCTATAAAACTGCTTAGAAATTTGAGGTATAGCCGATGTATTTGAGATGGTGTATTCATATTAGTTAATTAATAGTTAAATCACAATTTTAAGAAATCAGCCAAAATATTATGTAATATTGTATTGTTTTATCTATTTTTATTACTGCAGGATTTGTACACAGAATGAAAAAGGATGTATGTACATATTTTTACTTTTAGTGGACACAGACTTAAATCAGATTTAGAACTGTAAATTTTAGTAATGTATACTATATAAGCAGTTTTCAGACTGCAATGGAGGAGATATTTACAGTTACTTTGGATGTTTATTAGTTTCAAAAAGGGGACATTTTATTATTCTTTATATTCAGCAATAACACTGTATATGTTTTGTAATACCAAATTAATGTGTATATGTAGTTTTGACTAAATACAATGTTAAATACAATGAGAGTAGAGGTGCTAGGAAGCAATAAGTTAACGTTTAATTGTTTTGCGTTATTGGCAAAACTGGTAAAATATGCAATTGACATTTAAATCATGACAGACAGTGGTGTTATGTATTTATTTTTTGTTTGAGCTGTTGATCACATTGTAGCTCTTTTTTAGTTATGCTTTAGTTCAGCAGGTGTTAAACAGTTAAATAGGGACAGTGAAAAGTTCATTTTTCATATAATGAGTCATACACATTATGAGACTTGAAGATTCTTTAAAGAAACTTTGAAGCAACATACTGTTTCTTTGTGCTGTACGTTTCGTAGGACGCAGAAGATCGCTGTTTGCCACTAATATAAACTAAACTGTCAGAAGGTGTAGCAAACTTCTATATGCATAAAAAATCATTGTAATCAAATTTTCGTAGTTGGTTGCCATAATATATTTGCATGAAGTGCTTCTAAAATAAAACAAAAATAAAATAAATGAATAATTTTAGGTAATGTTTAAAAAGTTATTTCCACAAGTGTTTCCAGAACATAAACAGCCATTGAGTTTGCAATGTCCTTTATTTTTTACTCACTACTGAAGTCTTTAACAGTTCTTTTACAAAATAATCTGCAACCAGGAACATATTCATAACAACAAAAATATAGAATTTAATTTTGATATTTAGCTGCCCTGCACTATAGAGAGTGCAGACCCTTAGTATAATATAGAAAGTAATAAAGAAAACCAGTGGTCTCAGGGGGAAAAACATCAAATATAAAAACTAAAATATGTTTTAAGAGTGCAGTTCTTCAAAGCCTTTGGTTTTCTAATCCTGCAGTGCTGTTTGTTTGACTCTTGTACTAATACTGCACTTGCAAACACTTGGTCCTCTTGAAAGCTTAGAATACACGCCTCCGTTCAAGAGTGAAAACAAGAATAATGGTCATCATTAATTATGCATATGGAAGCACTGGGGCATTACAACACGTGTGGATTCAGGGGGGTTAACTGTGTAAAACTGTCTTTAATTTGGCATTCTGTGATGTGGGGACTAAATGTTTTGTTGGATGACATTGTGATAAGGCAGCACTGGTGAAGAGGATGGAGATACCTTGCTTTCGAACACCAGTAACTTGAGCAACAGACCAAGATGGTGGAGTTAACTAGGTGACGGTGAAAGAAAGGTAAGGAAGGTTCTGGCAGGAACAGAGACGTACTGTAAACATTGAAACAGCTCGATTTCTGTTCGCTTTAAGAAAAAGGGTTGCTTTTTAATACTATTGTTTTAGAAACACATCATTTCAGGACACAGACAAGAAAGATAGTTGGGTTTCCCTCTACTGACATTCAATCCACATTGCTTTTAGAGATGAAATATAAGCTGCTTTTTACTTTTCACATGTGACCATTTGAAATCACATGTTTTGAACATGCTGCCTGAATGTACACAGACATGGAAAATGGGATCAAATTGTGTATTGCATTTAAATTATAACATGTATTTTTCAGTCTTGACCTGTCATTATACCAGGCAAAGTATACTTTATTTCAGAAGCATGTATTCTCTGCAGTACTGTTATACAGTACTGTAAATACGTTAGACAAATGTAAGAAATAGAACTAAACAGAGTAATCCCTTACAGGAATGTATTATATTTTAGTAGATCAATAAATTCTCACGTAACACTCAAAAAGAATTTTGCTATTCTTCCACATTAATAAGTACGTGTAAAAATACCTCAGCTGACACTTCACTTGTAAACATTTAACTGCTTAGATTGTTTACACCATGCACTGTCACATATTTAGCAGTTAAATATTTTGATATTAAACACTACTAATGTCAAACAGTCTCAGATCTAACACATTACATTGTAAGAAATAGTAGGAATGGATGAGTATTGGGGTTTGATAAGTAGACTATTCCTGTGAAACCTAGTATAGAACTGAATGATAGTCACATAGAGCATATAATGCTAAAAAGATTGCTTTTAATTTATACAGTTATAATATGTAATACAGCTCTTGAAAAATTGTGTGTTTGTCTGTTATTCCTCAGTTTTATAAGCCAGCTAAACTGTTCCCCTGAGAAGAAGAAATTCTGGAGAAATTCCTCAATAACATTCTAAAAAATTATTTTTTTCTTAGGGTTTTTTCTTTTCATTTTTTTGCTGCACAGTAACAGTATTTCGTGCACCTGTAGGTTTATTTGTGAATTATTTTTCTCATTGTGTCATGACATGGAAATAGGCATAACATCCCATCTGATGCTGTAGTACACCTCCTATGGGCCACCTGTGCTGTACCAGCTGCCACGCGTGTGTGTCACTAAAAGAAGCCCGACATGATACAAGTGAACCTTTAAATGGTGATCCGTGCAGTCGTTGCACCAATAAAATATTTGTGTTGTTTCTTAAAAGAAAATATTTGTACAAATGTGACAAGGCATTCAGGATAAACACGTTTTCCATTATCTGCAGCAGTAGTTATGAAATAAAAAATGATCCTGCAGTACATACAGTACATACAGTAAAACGGTATTTGTAAAATTAATACAGTCACTTCTCAGGTTTTTGGAGCATACAAAAAACTGGGACTTGTGTATTAGTAGTCTTTTTTTAAAAGGATTTGTGTTGCTAATAGTTTGTTTTATTTTATTTAAATTGTATTGGAAGGCTGGAGAAAATGCTGCCATGCATATCTTTGGATCCTGTCAAAAGAACCATGAGGGTTATCTGGGCAACACTGAATAGGCACAGAAATTGTTCCCCTAAAATCTTACTAAATGTTCATCTTTAATAATGACTTATTTGTTATATTTGTGTAACAATGAGATACGTATGACTTCAGTAATTCAGTTTAGAAAAAAACTATTTTTTAAGCCACTAGATGGCCCAACCACACTGTGTTTTTGCAGCTCAGCATTCAGCCATAGTTGACTTTCTGAATTAACTTGCAGAGTTTCTTAAATTAATCTACGGACAAAAAAGCAAACAGTATCATTAATTAGTTAATTTTTAGTATTTATTCTTTCATTTTAGTGTACTAAATATCTAAATGTGTTCAGATAATAGTTTCCCAAACGTTTCCTATATGTTTCCCATAGATTATCTTGATGATAAATATCCCTAACCCTGTACAGTATATAAAGTAAAATAATTCCATTGGAAACTGCGTTTTTAAACAATTCTGTACAGATAAAATTACATGTATTTAAATTAACCAGTCATTTTAAAAGTGCGTATTACATAAATTAACAAATTGCAATTTATTTAGGATCTCCCCTAGCTGCTAGGAATCCACTGCATTTAATTTTAGTGAGTGTTCTAGTCATTAGTTAGTCTACACAGCAGAATTTGTTCTTGACTGCTTCAGTTGTCCAGGAGCCTCTTCAGTGTAAACTTAGCATCTCTAAGACTGTATAATGATGGTGATGTAAGTAGAGGAATATTTGGTGCTTTATGATAGTGCTTAAAGTAAAAGTTGGTACACCTAGGGACACAGGAAACTATACCTGAAGTACTATAGTTAAGTTTTTGGTTTTCTGAGCCAAATGAAGGCATCATGGCATAGTTTTTATCCTGCTCAGTTTTTGTGGAGTGTGCGTGTTCTCCTTGTGTCCAAGGCATTTTCTCCAGATGCTCCAGGAAACTCCCATAGTCCAAAGATATGTGTTTAAGGTAAACTGGTAACTGTAACTTGTAAACAGTGTGTGACTCTGTGTGTGGGTACTACAGAATCTTCTGGCTTTCCATCCAAGATGTACCCCATCTTGCCTGGTGCCCTATGCATCTGGGATAGGCTTCGGGCGACCATAATGGAGCCCTATGATAAGTGGTTATTGATATTGGAATTCACAGTCAAATGGAATTACAATTAAATTTGATGTTTAAAAGAAAAAAGTTAAATTTATTTTAAGAGTAAGGGGAATCTAGACTATATCATATGTCATTGTTAATATTTTTGCTATAACTGAGTTACAAATTGAGTTCCAATTTTAAAACCATTCACAGATAAGCTCAAATAGATATAAAATGTGTTGATGAATCTATTTATCCAGGATACTTACTTACACCTATTAACCCTCCTGAGGCATAGGCTCCCAACAAGTGTTCTCCAACCACCTCTGTCCAGTGCTTTTCTTTCCAGCTGATTCCAGGTGTATCCCATCCTTGTGGTATCTGCCTCCAGGTCTGCCCAGGTGTTTCTTGATCAGCCTTTATACCTCTTACCTTGAGAATTCCAGGTCAGGGCTTAAGATGTCACTCACATTCCATGTTCTGATGTTTATTTTCCTGGTCGTGAGATGAGTAGACAGCCTAGTAGCTTCCAGAGACTTCTGTTCTTTCACCACACGGCTTCATGAATCTTCTTAAAGAATACAAAGACTCATCTCTTTGCAGAGCTGAGTTTTTTGTTGATGAATCTGTAGCTTAGAAATTTTATGAGGTGGGGTGGCTAGTCCCACACCCTTTCCCACCCGCATTTGGGACTTTCAATAATCTAACATAAGACATATATTTAAAAATAAATTATTTGCTGTTTAATTTACTGTATATTTATTTTCCTAAGGTAACATGCCTGTTTCAACATCTCTTCATTTATAGCAATAGTGGAAAAAACACTTTTAATTAGTTTTAATCTTCCAAATTAACTTGAATACAGCTGTCAGGAAAAAAATTGAGAGTTAGGGAAACACAAGCACATTGTTTATCTTGATAAATGTTCTTGTCCAAAGTTATTTTTTTCGGGCTGGGAAACTTACCACTTTTTCATGTTGCAAGAAAATCAGACTTTTCCGAAGTCCGCTCTGCTGTTAGATTTTGTTGTTGTATGGATATGTTTCTCAAATACACTGTAGTAACAGCTCTGCCCTGCTGCATAATTCATACAAGAATGAACTATAGAGGTACTGTTACACTTAGGCAGTGTATCTGACAAATTAAGGCTCCTTCTACACGTACAAGGGGAAGCTTACAGATATCGAGACACATGCTTTCCAGGATTCGTACCTGCAAGCATCAGCAGAAAAACATGACAACTGCTACGGCTGCAGTGAAGTGGAGAGCAGCACCTTCTAAAGAGTAGGCAATGGGCTACTGATCCCTGTGGATGCCTGTGGCCACAGAGACACTCTTTGTGTGGAAACTGTCTAAAGCTGGTCTAAGTCTTACCTTGATGTGCTCAGTGAAAAGGCTGTCAGCAGGATTCTTCTAAAAATGGGACTGCAAATGTGATGTGAGGTAAATAATGGAAAGCGTAAGTCTTTTAATGCCATTTTTGGGTATATGATCAACTCAGAACTACATTTTTAATAATAGGTATATATTTAATTTATTATTTTATGCATGTTTTTTTCAGATTAGATTTTTTTGCTTGCTGTTTTTGTTAAAGAACAATTGTTACATACTCTTGATGAGAACATTAGCATGGTTTTTGTAAAAGAACAAAATGCCAACCAAGAAAAGTGACTCAAAGGCTGCAGCCAAGAAAGGGGCCAAGGGAGAGAAAAGCAAGGGGAAATCAGAAGATTTGAAAAAAGGAAAGGATGACAAGAAGAGTACAAAAGAAGATAAAAAGGGAGCTAAAGATGACAAGAAAGGAGCAAAGAAAGAGAAAGAGGAGATTCCTAAAGGAAAGGGCAAGGATGATGGAAAGAAAGGTAAAGACAAAGGAAAAGGCAAGAAAGTAATCGTAAGTGAATCTGATGAGGGATCTGAGGCAGATCTGCTGAAAAGTGAGGATGAGGAGGTGAGTGAACTGATGGATGAGAGTGAGGTAAATGATGAAGACAATGATTCTGAAGAAGAGGTGAATAAGAGAAAGCGAAGAAAAGGTAAAGCACCTGCAAAAGGAGCAAGCAAAACAAAGAAGTCAAAATCAAAACGTGCTCAGTCAGATGATGAAGATGAAGAAGACGAGGAGACTGAGGAGGAGGAGGAAGAAGATGAGGGTGATGACTCAGAAAAATCTGAAGATGAGGAGGAAGACAGAAAAAAGAAAAAATCAAAAGATCACCATAAAAGCACCTCTAAAACTGAGGCTGAAGATGGAAAAAAGAAGAGAGGAAAAAAGGACCATAAGAGCTCAAAAGTTTCTCAACCTCAAGAATCGCCGCCCGTAAAGAGAGGTTTGAAAAACACATCCAAGCTTTTTATGCGATTTTCAGGTTTCAGGAAAAAAAGGAGCTCCAAGCGCTTGAAAAGCGCTTCTAGGTTGTTTTTAGGTCTTGGTAAACGTAAACATCGTTTGGCAAAAAAGAAGAGACGAAAATCAATGCTGAAAAATACTTCTCGATTCATGATGCGTTTTAAAGCCAGTAAAAAGAAAAAAGAAGCAGAGAAAGCTAAAAAAACAGATAATGAACCTCCAAGAAAGACTTCATTTTTATTAATCAGATTGGGTGGCAGAGATACAAAATCCGCACAGTCACCAGACCAAAAAACTGGATTTTTCAAAGGTCTATTTGGTAGAAATAAACCTGGAACATCAGATTTTAAAAGCCAAGGACGGATTTTAGGGAAAATTGCGGGAGCAACTAATTGGCTTATCAAGAGGTTTATTTCGACTAAGGGGAGGCAACGTTCTGAAGGCAGAACTGGCAACCGGATGTCCCGGAACAGATCCAAAAAATATCACTTCGATGATGAAAATTATGAACAACATGCAGGTACAAGAAGGTCTTATGGTTATCATAATGATGGATTTGAACCTGATGATGGATATGACTATGAAGAGGACTATTATAGCACAGACGAGGAGAACGTGCAGTTTTCTCAAAGAAAATCTTTGAAGAATCACAATCTTTATGATGAAGAATATGACCCTTATGAAAGGCAGTTTAGAAGACACGCACCAACAAATATTCATTACAACGATAATGCAGAGTATTATGACGATCTGCAATATGACAACGGCTACTACAATGAGGATGAGTTTTTAATGGGGTACCAAGATGGGTATGAATACTTTCATGAGGGTTTGAATTATGATTATGAACAGTATCAGGAACAGGATCAATATGGTTACTATGGGGATGAAACACATTATTACACTTATGGACAGGAGTTGCCTGAGGCAGACCTGTACTATGACTATGATATGGAAAATTATAATGAAACTCAATACCTCATGGAAGATGAATATGCATTCAATGGGAACAAGTTGGAATACTATGAAGGCTATCCTTCCAGTCAGTATGATGAAGCTCAGCATGGTTATATGATGCCTTATGCAGGGTCGGAGCAAGTCTATCCTCCAGTGATGTATCCTGAAGATCAGTTTTACCAAGATCATCAGTTTAATTATAGTGAAAATGAAAATTTGTCATATCTTCAATCTTCATATGACATGTATCAACCCAATCCTTATTTTATAGAGGGTATTATGGAACAAGATGAAGCTGAGCAGGTAATGAATAGTAATGAATTTGAAAACTATGCTGGAGACATCACAGGAGTCCAAAATGCAATGAATTTCAGGCTCCCTAGACCACAGGTCAAATTATTTGGAAAAGACAAGCTAGATATCCAGCTGCAACCGCCACCACAGATTGTTCAAAATGATTTTAATGAAGTTCCAGAAATGCCATATGGAAATGCACATTTGTCTCCTCCACCTTATGCTACAGGCTTTGCTCAGAATCTTCACCAACAATATGATGAGTTCCAGACACCACTCTCTCCAACACCAACAGCTATGCTTATCAAACAAGCAAACTCTCCAGCAGCAAATGCAAGACAATTTGGGACCCCCATTCTTAGCAGATCACCTCACATGCATTCTTCTCCAGTGCCACAGGTTAGATCATTTTCTCCTCAACCACCAGGTTCCCCACATTCTCCAAGACAGTCAGTAAAAATCGGGGGAAGTCCTCGACCCTCAAGATCATTTCCTCTTCAACCATCAGATTCACCACCAAGACAATCAGTTCGGAAAATGGGATCTCCACAAATCTCAAGAGCACTCTCACCTCAGCTACCCATTACACCACCTTCACCGAGACAATCGGTTCGGAAAATGGGATCTCCACAAATCTCAAGAGCACTCTCACCTCAGCTACCCATTACACCACCTTCACCGAGACAATCGGTTCGGAAAATGGGATCTCCACAAATCTCAAGAGCACTCTCACCTCAGCTGCCCATTACACCACCTTCACCGAGACAATCGGTTCGGAAAATGGGATCTCCACAAATCTCAAGAGCACTCTCACCTCAGCTGCCCATTACACCACCTTCACCGAGACAATCGGTTCGGAAAATGGGATCTCCACAAATCTCAAGAGCACTCTCACCTCAGCTGCCCATTACACCACCTTCACCGAGACAATCGGTTCGGAAAATGGGATCTCCACAAATCTCAAGAGCACTCTCACCTCAGCTGCCCATTACACCACCTTCACCGAGACAATCGGTTCGGAAAATGGGATCTCCACAAATCTCAAGAGCACTCTCACCTCAGCTGCCCATTACACCACCTTCACCGAGACAATCGGTTCGGAAAATGGGATCTCCACAAATCTCAAGAGCACTCTCACCTCAGCTGCCCATTACACCACCTTCACCGAGACAATCGGTTCGGAAAATGGGATCTCCACAAATCTCAAGAGCACTCTCACCTCAGCTGCCCATTACACCACCTTCACCGAGACAATCGGTTCGGAAAATGGGATCTCCACACCCTTCAAGACCAGTCTCACCTTTAGCATCTGCAAGGCATTTTAGTAAACAAAATGAGCACAGTTTACAGAGGCTTGAGCAGTCAACCGAACAAACTCATTCCCCACCCCCTTTCCGAAGAAGTCCTCATCCATCTCCACAGCTTTCTGTGAGGCAGGTAAATACATCCATGGGAAGGCAGAGCTTATCACCCCATTTATCAAAGAAATTACAAGTCCACCCTGAAGAAATAGAAGACCCATACTTTGCAAGTGAAACCAGAATGTTTATTCAGTCATCTCTTAATAATAATGCTCAAAGACCATACTCTCCATTATCAATGAGAACATTTAGTCCTCCATCCTCTCCTCATCTGTCAAGAAGGGATTTTTCCACCGTACCTTCATTAAAGCAAAGGTCTCCATCTCCTCAACCTAAGAGGAGGGAATTTGATTTTAATAGACAGCAAAATATTGAAATATCTAGAGGACCCATGATGGTCCCTCCCTCCCAATCTTCAATCAGGGGGAGTCCTCCACCCTCCCCACGGGGATCAGTCAGACGAAAAAGTCCACTTTCCTCTCCAAGGGGGTCTTTCAAAAGAAGTCCTCCCTCATCACCTCAGCCTTCCATTAGATATGATACTCACAAAGATCTCCCCTTAAATGGTCCAATAAGGCAACTGGATGGAATTAAATCATTAAACCGCTATTCTCCTCAACCATCTTTGAAACATATCAGTCCACCACCTTCCCTAAATGCTGGGAGTATACAGCACAAAGTAACAGAAAGGTCTCCATCCCCTACTCGCTTTCGGAACATGTCTCCACCTCCTTCACCACAAAGTAATAAATCTAGATCACAGTTTCAAAGACCATTGTCACCACATTTATCAGAAAAGAGAAGACCGTCATCTCCAACCCCATCAAGGTGTTCAGGTAGAAATTTGAATGAAATGCCGAATGTTCCCCATAGTGCTCCTTCACCAGGTTTCAGAAGGTTTGGACGTAGCAAAGTACCAATGGGAACTGTGAAGCCATCAACAGGAAATCCTTATATGCAAAGAATGAATCATCCAAGTGGGCCAACGATACAAAATGTTTCCCCAGTTAGATCATCTTTAAGAAGGGCAATGCCAAGACCTGGTATTCAAGAACTGCCTTCCTCTCCACAAATGCTAGCAAGACATGGAGCCTATGCGACTGATATTAGAGAATCAAATAATGATTTCTCCAACATGACTCCTAAACCTCTGAGAAGCCATCATAGGCCTGTTGGTAGAGGTCATCCCCTTGTTGGAGGTCCTCAAAACATTCCTTCTTCAAGGCCATCTTTAAGGAGGGCTGATCATTCAGCAGGTTTGAATACTCAAAGATCACCTTCACCACAGCCATCTGTTAAACAAATCAGTCCACCTTCCCCACAACCTTCGGCAAGGCACTTCACAAGCAGATCATCATCTCCTCAGCCCTCAATAAAACATACACCATCGTTAACTGAAAGACCACGCACACCGATGGGGTCTTCTTCCCCACTTTTGAGAAATGCTCTACAGAATCCTCAACTCCAGAATGCATCTTACAGCTCTCCCTTTCCAAAACATAGTGATTTCTACCCTCCAATTGTAGCAAAGTCTGAGCAAGCAGTACAGCCCTCACCACTTTTGACAAATGCACTGCAGAATCAAAATATTCGCAATGCATCCTATAAGTCACCTTTTCCTGGTCAAAATGACCTCTACTCTGCAGTGGTAACAGAGTTTGAACAGACAATAGAGCAAAGCCCTACACCTCTTTTGACAAATGCTTTACAGAATCCTCATCTTCGCAATGCTTCTTATACAATACCTTTACAGCAAGGACCACTGCTTTACACGCAAATGCAATCATTTGATCAGACTGAGGAAAAAGCCTATTTCCCTTCTGTGACAAATGCTTTGCAGAATCCTCATCTTCGCAGTGCAAACTACAGCTCACCTTTACAGAGAAACCCCCATTATTATTCTCCAGAGATGCCAGAAATTGATCAACAAATAGAGAACAATTCCTCCCCTTTTTTGTCAAATGCATTGCAGAATCCACATTTTCAGAATGTTTCTTACAGAACCGCTTTGCCTCATAATATGTCTCCCTATTCTCCAGCAAGAAGCAACTCACCTTATTTTCCAATGGTATCAGGAAATGGCTTTTATGTAGAGCAACCTTCCTCCCCATTTCTGACAGAGGCATTGCAAAATCCACAGCTACAGAATGCTACCTATAGACTGCCAGATGGGTCTATCCTTTCAAAAAACTACCACCAGACAAGAGAACAAGCCCAGGCCCCACTACTGACACATGCCCTGCAGAATCCTCAACTTCAGGAAGCATCCTATAGGCTACCTGATGGATCAATACTAACCAAAAACCATCAAAGATCAAATGTTTCCTCTCCACTTTTATCAGAAGCACTGCAAAATCCTCATCTCCGTAGTGCCAACTATAGACTGCCTGATGGGTCTGTATTAACCACTAAACAAGGAATACATCAAGCATCCTCCCCACTGTTAGCAGATGCCCTCCAAAACCCTCATCTCCGCAATGCCTCTTACAGACTTCCTGATGGGTCTATATTAACCACTAAACAAGGAATACATCAAGCATCCTCCCCACTGTTAGCAGATGCCCTCCAAAACCCTCATCTCCGCAATGCCTCTTACAGACTTCCTGATGGATCTGTCTTGATAAATAAACAAAGACAAAATCAACCATCCACCCCACTCTTATCAGATGCCCTCCAAAACCCTCATCTCCGCAAAGCCTCTTACAGACTCCCTGAGGGGTCTATATTGACTACAAAACATGGAACACATCAACCATCATCTCCGCTTCTGTCAGATGCCCTCAAGAATCCACAACTTCAAAAGGCTTCTTTTAGTTTGCCAGAAGGATCAGTTCTAATTAGAAATCGTTCCCCTACAAGAAGTCAAGCATCTCCACCATTTCTCACTGATGCTTTGCAAAATCCTGATCTACGCAATGCCACCCACAAGTTTTCTTCAGGAAAGGTACGTCACTTCTCACCATCAGGTCTCATTTTTAATACAAGTTCACAAGGTGACCCCAATGGGAGGTTTGCTGTGGTCATGCCTCAAATTCAGAAAATGGAATCCTCTCATCATGTAAATCTACACTGGGCTCAAAACCACACAAGAGAAGTTCAAGAGGGTGAGGATGTGTGGTCATCAGAAAAAGTTCTTCCTCATCAAACAGTGCAGAACCTTGCAAAATGGACAATGTACAGGGATGAAATCCTAATGGACAGTTTAATTCCTGTCACTACTGGTCATGAGACACAAGCTGCTGAACCTGAATGGGCACCAGACAGGGAAGGTGAGCCTAAAGGGAAGTGGTACGATAAGGTAATATTTAAATTATATCTTCAAATCTAAATTACATCTTTCAAAGGAGTTATTTATACACAATAAAACTGCTGAGACAAACTGCTTAGATTTTCTAATCATCAGAAACACCAGAACCCAGTTCTTGCTCAATACTTTCACTAAAGATGTCATAAAGATAATAGCAATAAATAACTTTATGTATTGATGAGATGTAAATAAATTGAAAAAATAAGACATAGAAAGATTACATGTAACTGGTTTGGGGGCTTTTTATTATTTTAAGCAGGCAGTGCTAGTGCTTTTTTATCAAGAAACTGAATAGACACAAAAATTTCTCGTTTTATCTGCTGCAACAACGTAGTTGAGAGCTAAAAAAATTAAAAATAAAAAAAAGATTTTAACACATTTTCCCAATAAACTTGTGTGTATTTTGATGTGGCTAAAAGTACTAAAAGTATGAAAAGGCTTAAATATATATTTTATTAATACATTTTGATACACTGTAACTATTAGTTACAAATATCAGTTTTAAATACTTGATTTCAGCAATTGCAAGTATTATAATAAACACAACAGCTCTCCAGAAGCAAAATAATGGTATTTTAAATAGTTTCTTAACTAAGTTACTGAAACATTTTATGCCACATGGAAAAAATTTGAAGAATTTGCGAACACTGGGATGTTTAGTGCTGAAAGAAACGTTGTTTTTCTGTTTTCCCGGCATATTTTAATAATCCTTTAATCCTAGTTCCACAGCAAGCTACTGAAGCTGGAATTTGCTCCCATAGAACAGCAGTAATCAAAGTTTCAAACAAAATTCAACACTTCTGCCTGACAGCTAAGCTTCATTATGTTGCTTTTTTCTGTGCAATCCTGCGAGAATTATCTTAAGGACTTTCTTGACAAAATGTTTTCTTATATAAAAATTTATTTTGATTTATATGTTATGCTGTTCATGATGTTTGGTACATTTTGTAAAAAAATATTTAGCAAGGCTTTTAAACTGTTACCTGAAGACTTTATATGGGTATTTCTGTGGTTCTTTGTGCCTTTGTTTAAATCTATAAACTCTTTGAAACACATCAGCATAGTGTTCATGGAATGTTAAATATTTCAGTGAAATTTCTTACAATTTAAATACTGTGAAATTCTTCTTAAAACTTTGTTATATTTTCCTTTTGGAAGTTAGTGGTTGTCGTTTTGAAATGGAGATGTGAGGATCTGGTTTTCATACAGATGTACACAATCCGAAGCCTGCCGACAATGAGATACAGGGAGCTGGCTGAGGAAGAAGGCATGGAGGACTTGACACAACTAGAGTAAGTTGCTCTGAATGCATTCAAACTCCTGCAGTGGCATTCTGCTCATACTGCAAGTTCAACTCAGCAAGTATTTCTTTCTTTGATTAGTGACTGTAGAACAATATAAAATTTTCATCACTTGTTGCTCAAACTGGTCCACAGTGGTAATGCCAAAGTTCACAATGACCGCGTGACTTGCAGAGATCGACTGAAGTAACCGTTTAAAAAAATGTGTTCTTCATTTCAGAGATCTCAGTGAAGATGCTGTGCTGCTGAACTTAAAAAAACGGTTTGAACAGGACCTGATTTATGTAAGTGAATAAATTAGATAAACAAGGTATATTAATATACAAGCATATTCTCATCTCAGCGCTTAGAAACATAAAAGAAAGCCATAATTATCATTCACTTGAAAATGTTTAAAATCTACTCCCTTTAAGACACTTGGATTGTATAAAGAAAACCTAAGTGCTGTATAAAGCAAAAAAAGACTGTAGAAGTAATATATTTTGATGTTTATTATCACTAAGCCTGAACATACAAACACACCTGTGTTTTTCCTGACTGTAGATTACTTCTTTCTTCAGATTTTGCTTTTTTGCTTCAGCAATATTTAATCTCGCACAACCTTTTTTCCATCTTTAGACATATATCGGCAGCATCCTTGTGTCCGTAAACCCGTACCGGATGTTTAACATCTATGGCACAGACATGGTACTGCAATATGAGGGGCACACACTGGGAGAGAACCCTCCGTGAGTGTATTCCTCTCAGTGTGAAAAAGCTGCAGGCTCTCTCGTGGCAAAAGAATAACTAGTACTAGAGGACATATCTGTAATATCTTATTTAATAATAAAAAGCATAACAAATTTTATCTTTAAAGTTCAATAATTAATACTTATGTTATGAGTCTGTAGTCAGAATGAGCAACCTAAATTCTGTTTCACTGTAGCTGATTTGAGAGGACCATGGTTTTACCAAAAATGTCCTTGTACTACCCCCATCACTGTGGTAATTTGTCAAAGGCCACAATTGAGGTACTGTGTACAAGCATCACGTAACAGCAGAAGACTGGAGAAAGTACAGAGTAGCTGTGTAGGATGTTCTATAACACTGCATGCTGTCAATTTCAGTTGGTATTTTACCTCATCTGAGAAAAGATATTTTCTGTTTTTTTTTCTACAGTCACCTGTTTGCTATTGCAAATGTGTCTTATACGACCATGATGGATGCCAAACAGAACCAGTGCATTATTATCAGGTAAGATTGATATGGTTACATAAACCCAGAGAAATTAACCTAACAGCCTAAGTCACACACTTTTATGTCTGTTAGGAGTGAGACTATCATATGTTGTCTTATTTCAACTATATATGTGTGTGTGTGTATGTACTGTTGTACAGTATAGCTGTTACTTTAAGGAACACATTTGATACAATATACAGTTCCTTTTTTCATATTTTATACTTTATAATAATTTACAAGGAAAGCTACTGTAGTTGTTTCCATTAAAAAAAAATAATCATAAAGCAAAATGAATTTCAATTTTGTTGATGAAATTAGCTGTATCAAATTTAAGTGTATAACTGGTAATATAATAGTAATGTTTAATAAACTTGATCATTACTCATCATGGAGTAATATGTTTTAGTGGGGAAAGTGGTTCAGGCAAGACAGAAGCCACCAAGCTTGTTCTGCGATATCTTGCTGCAATACATCACAAGCGCAACACCACCCAACAGGTATGCTGTAGATAAGGACACATTCCAGTTTGTTTTTTTAAAGTAGGCGCAGTAGTAGATATACAGTACTGGCGCTTGACTAAACACACTCTCTTTTGTATTTTTTCCACCGGTGTGCGGACAAAGATTAAGGTACAGTATTCTTGCCGGGTTTGTTGAGTGCCTGCTGAATACCACATCTCTATTGAGTGTTCTTCAGTTCTTCGCTTTTCCTTCTCCCAAATCTGTGAACAGTATGGTTCATTTTTACAACAATGTCTCTGAATGCACAGTATCAAAAAATAATTCCTCCATCCAAATGTGAATATCTCCTGTTTTTGTGTTTTTTGTTCATTAATATATTTCTTTTAGAAAGATTAGTGGTATTAAGGGGCATTGCTACGTTTATTGCGTTTATTGGAATCATATCCACATTTCCATTTCCATTTATTTATGTCAGAGGTAACTTAAATGCTGTAGATAACTACAACTATCTGAAGAAGATTCCATGCCATCTGTATATCTATACTGCTCAATTTCTGTTTAGTTGTTTGTTCTTCATGCATGGCATTTTTTAAGCCACAAAACTTGAAATTTGGCACAAAGGTATTTCTCCCCCTTAGTGAGTCACTCTCTGTGCCCTCTGCCTGTTCAACAGCACTAATAATACTTATGTACTAAATGCAGCCACTTTAATTGTAAAACAATTTGGTGATTATATAATGCATATTATTTATATACTTTTTACCTTTACACCAATTACAACTCAGTAGATGTAAAATATTAGTACGTATCACTAGGATAAGGGTGTATAAACAACATAATATTTATATGAGAGAATAATTACAACAAACTAAAAAATATATACAAATATACAAGTGGACTGAAACTCACTTTAAATAATCTGTGTTGCAGTGTAAGTGTAAAACTTACAAGTGTTAAAAGTGTTCTAGTAGTTGTTTATAATGTCTAACATCACAGTCAATGTCTGTATTTAATTTTCCAGATTCTTGAGGCAACTCCCCTGTTAGAGTCATTTGGAAATGCCAAAACAGTTCGAAATGATAACTCAAGTCGTTTTGGGAAATATGTGGAAATCTTTTTGGAGGAGTAAGTAGTATATTTTATTTGTTATATTGTATTAGTTTATAGTCTATGAAATTTTATTGTGCTGTAATGTAAAACTATTAGTGACAAAACTTTGAAGCCATTTTGATGAGTTCTTTCACTATTTCTCCTACAAATTGTTACAAATCTGTCCCTTTATTGTTATTGATATGTTGGCTGGTTTATTTGACAGTGTTATTTATATTGTAACTGCGGTGAACTGCTTTCATGTTAACTTTAATTCCGTTTTGTTCTGATCAATTTGCTAATTTCCTGAGTCCTACAGACATAAAACTAAACATGTAAAATCATTGATGTAAGAAGAGTGACTTGGTCATTATGTTCTTGTTATTTAATTAACGCATTGTGATTAAAGAGCGGTAAGACAGGAATACTTGTGTGTTCGCTGTGAGTACAAATGCCTGCATTATTTAATGCAGGGGTGTGATCAGTGGTGCCATAACCTCACAGTATCTACTTGAGAAGTCTAGGATTGTGTTTCAGGTGAGCGTGTTTTAATGATCCAGTGCTGGTTCTAGTTACATTAACTGATGTTTTGTAAGAATTATTTGTGTGTCTGTGTATTAATGCATTAAAGAATTGTATTGGAACTCTATTCTCTTCAGTTGGGCTCATTTGGAACCCTGCTGAAATGGATCTAAATGTGACATTGTTATAGTGTGTAGTACACAAAGCAATCATGTTCCAGTAGTGCAAATTTAAATTTTATTGAAAAAATTACAGTACAATTTCCAGTTTCAGTAAATGCCTTCCATCTCTCCACAGGCCAAAGATGAAAGAAACTATCACATTTTTTATGAGATGCTGGCTGGCCTTCCAATGCAGCAGAGGCGGATATTCTACCTTCAGGAGGCTGAGACCTACTATTACCTCAACCAGGTGGACAATATACACCATGACTCCATATCAGTAACTTAGCCTGTCCTGCAGTCATTAGCATTGATCCTTGTACCGTGACTCATTACTTCTCTTAATTTGCCCATCAGACTCTTAGTTACAATGGAGTGCTGCTTGAAACACAAATTAAAACGAGTTTTAACATTCTCTTAAGTCATTCAGATGTGCCTCTTAAATTTTTTTCTTTATTAGTGTTCCTTTCATTTTAGCAAAGCATGAATTCAGTCATCTAAATCTCTATTATCTGCATTTGTTGTGGTCCCATAGGGTGGCAACTGTGAGATCCCTGGTAAGAGTGATGCAGATGATTTCCACAGGCTCCTTAATGCCATGGAGATCCTTAATTTCAGTGCCGAAGACCAGAACAGCATCTTTAGGGTCCTGTCTTCCATCCTCCACCTGGGGAATGTATTCTTTGAGAGATACGAGGTATAGTGGCTTGGTGGTTTCTTCATCCTCTGAAATAGTTGAATTTCATTTTTTTAAGTCTTTGTTATGATTCATTTTCTCTCTATCTATGGCACTTTGAACTGCAAATATGAAAGCTTGTACTCTATAAATAATATTAATGTAGTAATAAAGTTATTTTTATTAATACGCTGTTTTTACTCGTGGTATAAATGAAAATAATGCTTCATAATAGAAAATGTGGTCTTAAAACAATTTTTAATATATGAGATTTACTGGAAATCATGTTTTGATGTAAATACAATTTATCATAACCTGTAACCAAAGGTGATTTATAGGTGCAATATAGCAAAATGATACTTTTCTTCTTGCTTTATAGAATGTAGGGAAATTTAAGCAGTTAAACCTTTATTAATAGTCAGTGTGGCAGGTAACACAGCTTGACTGGTCTGTATAAATACTATTTGGCCTAAATTTTGTAAAAAAGGGAAAGGAAAAAGTAAACTCTGCACATCCATTTAAATTAAACAATTTCATGGACAATAACACTGAATTAATAGTAATAGTCATTTCATCCTACAGGCTGATTCCCAAGAGATGGCATCAGTAGTGAGTGCAAAGGAAATACGAGTGGTGGCTGAGCTGCTCCAGATCTCACCAGAGGCGCTGCAGAAATCCATTACCTTCAAAGTGACGGTAAGACTCTGGGCTGCCAGGAGTGATACACAGTAAAGGCAATAAAGCAGTGGAGCTGGTATAGGTGTAACGTCAAAATTAATCCTGAGAGGGAGCAAACCCCTCCTGTGTTTCCCCATGACTAACATCACTAGTCCATCTCTGAGTAGTTCTACAGAAACACGAAACAGCCGATACAGTTCAATTTGTGTGCCAAACAACTGCTACATTCACAGAAAACAAAACGTTAAATGATGCATATAAGGTTCAAGTGCCCTGGGTTGAAAGATGAGCAAAGTTAATCATTGCAGACAACTGCGGTATGGAAAAAGGTGAAATCCAATCAGGGTTATCCTGAGCATCACTGAGATCAGCACCCAGTGCTAACTGGCTGCCAGAAGCTCTTATTATTACATCTCACTCACACTACGCAAGCTCCTGGGGACTTCCAGAGCCCAGATGGCTCTCCTGCAGGGGTCACACTTGATGGCAGAGAAATGCGGGGACCTTGTTACAGCGGGATATTCGAGGGTCGAGCTTGTCATGACTTTCGTAGGAAATCCTGACCTCCTTCTGTCACAAGTTAAAACAAGATCTTCCAAACTAACTGGAGTAGAAGATCTTTTCTCTCAGGTTCAAGTAAACCCATGACTCCAGAATGCTCTCAAACTGCAGTGTGTGTCAGTCCTCTTAACAGAGTGACATCTCATCCAACATATAACCCACACATTATGTTTTCCGGAACTAGGTTCAGAGTGGCCTCACTGGGAAGATAGTTATTGAAAACACACAAAGTGCTACAGAGCAAGGGTGGTGACTCAGCAGGTTGTTATATATAATCACCGCAAAGCAAAAAGGACTTGTGTGTGTGAGACCTGAGAGCAAAGTTTGTCTGTTGCGCTCATGTTTGTATATACTTTATTGAAATGCTCTGCTCTCTTCCAGCAAGGAAATGCTAGTCAAGTGAAATGGTGGTTCTAAATTGAATAAAGTTACAGTAACATATTTAGCAAATTCAGTATCCAAATCTTATGCACCCCAGAAAACACATTGGATACTGAACTTTTCGGATATCAAGTGCCTGTTTCCCAGTATTTTAAAAGGAGAAATAAATAAATAAATATTATGCTCTCAGCTGATTGGAAAACACCTATATAACTGTCAACCCATGACTTCAGCATGATAAAACACTGTAAACATCAGTTACCTCATTAGAAATAACTTAATGTCATTCATTTGCATGTTTATATCTTGTGATACAGTGTGTACAGTACAGGACATTTCACGTTAGTCACTACGTTACACACGGGAGATGAGAGGATGCATGGCAGGGTTCACGGCCTGAGTTCAGTGATATGAGATGTTGAATAAAACGAATAAAGACGTGTCAAAGTAACTTGCCATCCGGCTCTTTGTTTGGCACAACGACTGATCGTAAAAAAATAGGTTTATTTTAAAAATTAAACATGTAGCAAATGCAACGGTACAGACATGTTCAGACAAAGCAAAACAGGCAGAAAGAGCTGATAACACCTGTGCACACGCATGTTCTCTTTGGATAAATTTGCAACAGAACACAATAGAGTGTATTACAATACATACAGTATTATTTTATTAGAGTACACTGTATGCTACTGTACAGTATTAATTTGTTGCATTTTTTATTTATTTAGATTTGTATTCACATTTCAATTCTTATCGACACGTTTTGGCAAAAAATTCATTGTAGCAAAAGTTTCGTTAGAACACTGATATACATCCATTAGTTTTAAAGAAGGGTTCAAGTAAAAATTCAGATATAGAGAGGGTTGGGGATTGCTGTCTTTCCCAGGATAGTCCCTGGATCACTGGAGTCATTCTGGATAAATGTGCTGAAAATGAGTTAACAGTTGCACAGACTTGGGTGGGAAAGACTGCATGTTGGATACTTGCAGGATTTTTAAGTTTGTTGAAGTCATTATCCTTTGCCTTCAAAAAATAGCAGTTATTTTGTCAGTATTTGCTTTTCTGCCTGCATAGTATTATTTTAATTGGGACTGGCCATTAAACAGTTGCTTTACCGCATCACTAAGCTCCGTACGTGTTCTCTTGTACAGCCTCCTGTTCATTTAATAAATAAACAACCATGATCCCTGGTGTTTACAGCTCCAAATAGTACCCTTGTTGATCAGTTGTCACCTGCTGTATCACCCGTATCACTTGTGCTGACATTTTGGTTGTGTATCTCAACAAAACATGAATAAAACATTTACATAAGGCACTTAAATGGTATATATTACATTTCTTTTCTGCAGTTTGTTGCATTATTGGGCAACCCTTTTTCATGTCACATTTTGGCAGTAGAAGAGGCCTCATAAATAAATAAGGTTATTAGACCATCCTTTTGTAATCTGGGCACATACTTTGTCTCTTGACAGGAAACAATGAGGGAGAAGATATATACCCCCCTGACTGTGGAGAGTGCAGTTGATGCCAGGTATTTTACTATACCATAGTGGAAAATAATTATGATCTGCTATGTAAGACACATGTAAACCAAACCTCTTCATCTTTAAATTCTGTTTTTTTTTTTTGTAATCCAGAGATGCTGTTGCCAAGATCTTGTACTCCCTCCTGTTCAGCTGGCTAACAGACAGGATAAATGGTCTAGTTTACCCAAGAAATGAAGCCTTTTCTATCGCCATTCTTGATATTTATGGATTCGAGGTAGTCCTGACCCTGCAAAGTTTTGTACAATGCTTTATGTGACAAGATTTGATCATCCCTGCCATTTCCCTGTAGCTGGAATCTTTCCAGCTATGGTTATAAGAAGAAAACTTTGCTGATGTATACATATATTTTTGTTGTGTCTCTGCAGGATTTAACAGTTAACAGCTTTGAACAGCTTTGTATCAATTATGCGAACGAGTATCTACAGTACTTTTTCAATAAGATAGTGTTCAGGGAGGAGCAAGTGAGTGTTTATCTTTAAATGTTGTGTTTTTTAATTTATGTTTATGTTTTCATTTGACTTAACTGACATTGAAATTTGAATATTTTTAGTGTCCATGCAGTGAATTGTATATGTTACAAATTTATTTCCAAGGAAGAATACACTCGAGAGCAGATTGTTTGGGAGGAAGTCCCTTTCAGTAGCAATGAGGCCTGTATTGACCTCATTGCTGGAAAGCCTCATGGGATACTTAGAATCCTTGATGATCAGAGTTGTTTCCCTCAGGTATTTACAGTACAGTACATCACGTATGCAATATATAGAACATTGATTTTTTTCTTTTAAAAAAAAGTTTATGACAGTGTTGCTCTATTACTATACTAATACCATATCTCTGCTACCAGGCCACAGACCACACCTTCCTGCAAAAGTGTCACTACCATCATGGCAACAATTTGCTTTATGCAAAGCCAAAGATGCCCCTTCCTGAATTTACCATAAAGCATTATGCTGGAAGAGTCACATACCAGGTGAAGTTTTTTGAATATAATATACAATAATCATAGAACAAAGGTCTTGCATTTGCACTTGTTTTTTTTCAGCTAGAATAAAGCCTGTTTGGGGTTTTTTATTAATATCAAGTTTTTGCTAACAGTTCCTTTGTTCAATTTTCCAACCCCTTTTGTCATAGCTACCCCCACAACCCTTTCAATATGGCTCAGGTACCCCCTCCATCTGCAGTAAACCAGTATGATGCTAAATTTATGTCAGCTGATATGAAACTATATTATTAAACATTGTAGTAATATTAATAAACTGAATATTAAAGTACATATCTGGGTATGAAGTTCAAACAGTCCCACAAGGGTTTTGCCACAAGATGGCCATTGGACAGCAGTATGACATAGTAGCTGCTCATGCTCTCATCCAGTGTCTTGACAAAGACAAGAAACAATTTGTTTTTCAAGGACTTGGACTGGAGGAAGAATATCAGTTTAATTGCCCTGTTGAAAAGAGCATTTAACTCAGGCTCCATTCTCATCCTGGAAAATGCCTCCTGATGAATAATGCAGTGTGTCTGTTCTATTATATGTCGGGGTTTACCTTCAAGCCTGTGAACCACGTGCACTCTTCCTTAGACTGCTATCCCATTATTGCATATATGAATGCACCGTTGCTAATCCAAATCATTGTTCTTGAAAAAACTATCACCTGAAAATGTCCTTATCAGTAGTCTTCTTCATAAGCTTCTTGCAAAGCAAAATATGCTCAATTCTGTCAGATTTTCTGTCTTAGTGGCAGTCAAAAAGCAGTCAGCTGAGCCTCCTTGCTAATATTTGTTGATTCGTCCCACTGCAATGCAACCTGAGCTACATGTTTTAGTTTATCCACCACTTGGCCAAAAATATTAGGGACATGTCATTGATCAAACAGTGGACTCTATTACTTCATGTTGTAAATGTATAAATGTTGACTGCATTCCCAACTTTCTTACCAACCATTGTTTTCACCACTAAGGTGGTTGCAAGGAGAAAGAGTTTTTCAACAATGGAACGAGGTTTCTTTGGCTTCACCGCAAGTTGTGACACAGAAAACAAAGGCTTTGTTGCTGTGGTTCACATGTTTATGACTTTTTCTGCTTAAGTAGAGTCAATTGAATTCGGACAAATTTCTTCAGAAAAATGCACCTGTTTTACTGGCATAGGAGGAGTGTTTGGTGCTCAGGTGCCACTGTATATGGGCTATCTTCACAGGTTATTTATCTGCACTTCACCTCCAAAAAAATAAAGTGACTGTGGTGATCCCACATCCATACATATAAAGCCATACAAAACATCCTGATCTTGGAACTGGCAATGTTTGGCTTATATCTCCTTTGAATTGAGTTTGAATTCCTGTTTTTAGTCAGTTGGTATGGGCAGCAGCTGAGGATTTCAACCACAATCACACTAGCAGTATTTGACATTTTCTTAAATGCCAAGAAGTTATTTCTTTAATAAAATGTATTAAATTTAATGCACCATATTCCCACCATATTGTATCCCCTAGTAACTACTCACACACCCCCTGGATGGAAATCACTTTTTTAACATACTAAAACATAGTGGTGTAACAGGTACCACTGGAGTCTCATGGCTCAAGGGTTATAGGTTTGAATCAGGCCACAGGTTAGTGTGCACAGACCGTATGCCCTTCAGCTTTCATATAAGTTTTCTTTCACAGTCCAAAGACTGTTAGTTTAGGTGGTGTTGACTAAAGGCTTAGTCGAGGTGTTGACAACACTGGTTTCCCGTTCATGGTGTACTCTGACCTGGGTTTTGTAGCTCATGGGACCTGCACTGGAGAGGTTAATGATCAAACAAGTGGTTTGCAAAACTCAACTTTTTTTGCAAATAATTCTTAATTTCATATTTGGCTCAGTTTAGATCCTGTTCCAGTTTCACGTTGCAAAAGAAGCAGGAATGAATGTTAATCAGTCCTTGAATTAAGGTCCCAGTGTAATTCATATACATCACTGCAAGGTAAAGCCTGAGAGCTGAGTGGTGTGTAACTGGGATCAGGGCTGGCTTCAGTCTGTGGGTTAGCCTGCTGTTTAGCATTGCTAATACAAGATATTCTAGCTTCTGGGACTCTAATATTAGTTCTTGTAATTGTATCTGTCAAATGAGTTCTGTGATATCTGATTACATGCATGTTAACAGAAAATTGTAAATCTGTATTTTTCTTACTTTCATTTTTTTTCCTGGCTGTCATTATTGCTAACTTTTCTCTCACCCACATTAAACATATTTTTGTAGCACTTCATGTTTGTAAATGTTATATTAAGATCCAATATTGCATTTGTAAAGTCTGTACCTGAGTAAAATGCATGTAAGCACAAATAACAATGGTTACTAACCCAAAACGCACTGTGATGGGACTTAGTGTAATTTCAAATATATTACCATGAAATACTTTAAAATACTTTTACCTTTTAATCTAGGAAGAATAAAGTCACTCATTGTAGCTATTCAATAACAGGCATATATCAATTTTCCAAATGGTTAAACATTTGAAATATTTATCATATTTTTTGTTAATTTTTCATGATATACTACACAGTTGCAATGTCCTATATGTAGTATGACACGTTATCCAAAATTCTTCTCCTTTTATGAAATAAATTTCTGTCTCAGCTGTTATGATTCAGAAGTTACTAGGAGTGATATCCCAAGCTATATAGGTACCCAGGTAGTATATCTGGTCAGCGGTTAGCCTGCGGTATGCTACCTCAGCATTGGTTCAGATATGAGTTTTAATCCATTTCAGTTTTTGCAGAGTTTACGTGTTCTCCCATGTTCACCGGGATTTACTTCAGGTGCTCCAATTTCTTCCCACAGCACAAATACATGTGTGTCAGGTAGACCGCTAGATCTAAACTGCCTGTAGTGTTTATACATACATGTGTAACTGCACTGTTATGGACTGGCATTCTGCCTGGATTGTGCAATTACTTGTGTTCTTTGCACCTGAGAAAGGACCACTGCATTAGAGAAGCATTCTGCATCACATAGTAAACTTTAACAAAAAAGTTGATGACTGCTTTTGCATTTCAGGTTTACAAGTTTTTGGACAAAAATTATGACCATGTCCGACAGGATGTCCTGGAGCTTTTCATTCAAAGCAAAAACAGGGTAAGCATTGAAAAAATGCAGTCTGTTCCCAGGTCCTTATACATTTGCTGAGAAAATGTTTACAGGCTGATTTTAATTTCCGGTCACTGTGTGCAGATGGTGTCAAACCTCTTCGTGAATCATGCAGAGGTCCTTAACAAACAGAAGTCCCTCCTGAGGAAAAACAGTACAGTCTCACGTCGTTACCAGCCCTCCACTGTGGCAGCCAAGTTCCAGCAGTCCCTCCTGGAACTGGTGGAGAAGATGGAAAGGTTGGAAGTGTTATTCTTCCAGCTGATGTCTGCTTGCACTGTTTACTACTTTCAGCTAATCTCCAGTTCCTCTGGAGAATTTAACTCAGTGTAATTTCATCTTTTGACTTTCTTTCAAGCATTTTTAATAACATAGCTATACACATGTTCCTGTCATATATAGATGCAACCCTTTTTTCGTGCGCTGCATAAAGCCCAACAATAAAAAGGTATGCAAGTTTAGTTTCTCTTGTTCTGAGGCTATATGCTTCCTTTGTGAAACACAATGATTTGATTTTCTTAATGGGGTCTTTCTCCAGGCAGCTGGCATATTTGAGGTGGAGTTGGTTATGACCCAGTTGCGCTACTCTGGAATTTTAGAAACCATCCGTATCAGGAAGGAAGGCTACCCAATCAGAGTTCCTTTCCATGTCTTTCTCAACAGGTATGAATCCTTTTACCAAATTTTGCTGAGCTTCAGCAGACGAAGAAAGATTATAGTTAATTTTTTCAAATCTATTTTAATCTGAATGTG
Organism: Arapaima gigas; assembly: GCA_900497675.1. Taxonomy (NCBI): domain Eukaryota; kingdom Metazoa; phylum Chordata; class Actinopteri; order Osteoglossiformes; family Osteoglossidae; genus Arapaima; species Arapaima gigas. Next base: position 405,890 of record UFQX01000523.1, on the reverse strand, counting down.
TATTCTGATGGAAAGTGTGTGAGACATGAAGTTGTTCTTTTCTGCTGGCCAGGTACAAGGCACTGCTGGGCCTGCAGCACCCCCCTCCACCAGATGGGGAGAACTGTGTTAACATGTTGAAGAAACTTTGTCTAGTTAAGCAAGGAGCTTACCAAGTTGGAGTCACGAAGGTCAGAAAATATACCAGAGACTACACTGTGTATGAACATGGCTATTTTGTTGGCCCCTGTTGTTTGATTTACGATATTATGCACACATAGAACTGGAACACACAGTTTCATGTTACATGGCATGTGTCTTTACAAGGGAAATCAGGGCACACAAAGAACTGGAAAGAAAAATCAGAATGACAGATGATGATGTGAATTAAATGGATCTCACTGTTAGTCTCAGTAAAATGCTGTTTGTACTTGTATGTGTATATTGTATTATCAGCTCTTCATGAAGGAGGACCTGTATCAGATGCTGGAGAGCAAGCGGGACCGAGTAATGCACGTGGCAGCCATCACACTTCAGCGGTACTTCCGCATGCATTTTCTGCGGAAGAAGTATGCCTCTCTGCGTGTGAAGATTATCAAGCTGCAGGCAAACTGCCGGGGCTTCCTCATCAGGTATGCACCTACTGGCTGACCCCAAAGGGGAAACACTGCTGCCTGGGTGACCCGGCCTCTAACTTCTCAGCTTCCTTTCCTTCTTTGCTGCATGTTCAGGCAACGTTACACCAAGATGAGACGAAACCTGATCAAATTCCGGGCTTTGATCAACATGTATGTCAACAGCAAGAGGCACATCAAGGTACCAGCCAGATCTATGTAATGTCAAATAGATATCATTATACACATTGTTGCTATTAGTAGTATTATTTTGTGATAATAAGGTAATAATTATATTACTGTTGAGATTTAGCACCCTATGTATATTACTATGAACAACATATCATTACATTCAAATTTATTTTACTCTCAATATTTCGCAGCTAAAGTTTGAGACTCTGAGACAAGCAGAGGCAGAGAGGATGCGGATTGAAATGGTAAGCGTAATTTAAAATCTTTTGAAAAAGTCTATTTTTAATTGAATCACAATGGGCAGACTCCAATTACCTTTACCCAACACAGGAGCTGATGAGACGGGAGGTGGTGGACGTCACTCACCTGGCTATTCCAGCGGAACTTGGGGGGCTGTTGCAAGCTGCTGCGGGTCTCTGATGCATCCACCTCTTCATTTTATATTCAACTTTGCTCTTCTGACATGTCCAGCTCAGCTTACTCAGCCCTCAGCTTGATGCGGCCAATGTATTTTAAAGATTTATTAGCTTCATCTGATCTTAGTGCGAGTCATCAGCTGTGAGATTAGATATAGGGACATCCTTTTCTCATGTGTGCAGGGGGTTAGCATCCATGGTTGGTTTTATGGAAAGAATTACTGCAAATAATTGGCATCAATATTAACATCAGGATTAACATTAATATGATGTCATGCACGCTGTCCTTTGCTGTTTGACGCATCTTTGTGATCTCTGGTTATTTTGCTTTGAATCGATCACAGCGGGACGGGAGCTCCACTCAGACTGTCTTGCTCTGGTCCAAGCACCAAAGATCCAGGTGGAGTCCCAGCTCACTCTGCCACTTGACATCAACAACTACCTCCTGTCCAGATTTGTTCAAGATCACTTCAGGGTGAGAGAACATAAAATGACCATTCATTGTGTTATTCATATAAAATATATGTGTCAGCATATATAATATAGACCACTTAGCCACACATCAAGAAGGTCAACGTCCTTCTGATGCATTGGTGTCCCTCTAATAATTCAGTTACCCAGAGTTTAGATGCAGCCGAATTCTTTTTTAAATTATATTTTTATTAGGGAACAACACAAATTATAGCTATACTATAAAATAGATGTTTCCTACAATCTCCTTTTAACAACCTCAAACCCAAACAAAACAAAGCAAAAAATAAATTAAAAAGCACTTTGAACAAATGACACAATCTCAGTATCAACACAAACTCACATGCTTACAGTCTCACAACTCACAGTCTTGCTCAATCTGAGGGAATGGTTTGCAAGTTTTAAAAGTAGGATATGAAGCCTTTGGACTTATAAAAATTGTAGTGGACCCTCTAATAGAATACTTTCTAGAATACTAGAATACTAATCTTTTCTAATGCACACCATGAGGTCTTTAAGCCAAAATAAAGCTTTAGGTGGATTTGGTGATTTCCTTTCTAACAAAATTCTTCTCTGTGCCAGAAGAGAGGCAAGTAAGAAATCATCTTTTGTTTTGTTAGACACTGAAGCCTCATTTCCTGAGACTCCAAAAATGGCCATTGCAAAATTACAGCAGAATCCTGAATACTGTTGACGACATGGATAAATTAGTTTGTATTTACCATGCATACAAGTTCTTTGCTCCTAGAATCATTGCACCTTCTTGCAGATCTAACAACAGTGGAATTTTCTTCTTATGTATTGCAATTTCTGTCCTGAAATTAGGAACCCAAATTTGGAATCTTGACTGAACCGCTTAAAGCTCCTCTGACTCATTTGGATGAAGATTTAGCACATGAGGCTGTTGATGTTTTCAGAATGGTAGGATTCTGAAATTAAAAAGCAAAGCTCCTTAGCAGAACAAGTTTGTTTTACCTTTAGCAAATTTATACCATGCATGAATGCATTTTTCTTCTTTGTATTTAAGGTTTTAAGGTTTATGGGTGACCCTCATCTCAATGGTGCCCAGGAGAACCTGTTTGGGAATTTCATAATTCAGAAGGGACTCTCTATGCCAGGACTGAGGGATGAAATACTGTCTCAAATTGCCAATCAAGTCTGGAGAAACACTAATTCTGCCAACTCAGAGAGGGGCTGGCTGCTCCTATCTGCTTGTCTGAGTGCATTTGCGCCTTCTCAGAAGATGGAAAAGTATCTCCTGAAGTGAGATGTTTTTTCCTCAATTTTTTACACTTTTATTGCAAGAAATGTTTTTTTCTGTACTGAAATGGATTTTCATTTCTGGTTTTGTGTTCTTACATGCTTCAGGTTTGTGTCAGACTACGCTTATGACGGCTTCAAAGCTGTTTGCCAACACAGACTCATGCAAGCCATGCAAAAGTCCAAATATGGCCCAGAGACTGCCAGAACCTATCCACCCTCTCTACTGGAGTGGACAGCCAACAGGAAAAAAGCAAATATGGTGTTACAAGTGCACTGCTTTGATGGTGACTATTGCTATAATTACAAAACTGACTATAAGGCCCAATAACTTCTGGTTTATGCTTGTGTTTTCTAAAAAAAACACAAAAAGTATGTGCTTCGGTTTTATCAGCAATGTTTTCTGAATTTACATTTTATATATTAATAGTTTCAATCATGCTCTTTTCCAAACTATTTTACCAATATAACTAAAATTTTTAGTAATGTAGTAATCTATTGTTAATGCATAGTAAGTATAGACACTATAGTTCCATTACAATAATATCATTTTTTGTAGCTTGTGTGACACATTCAGTTCATTTTGATTTTGCTGGCACCTTTTCATTTGAAAAAATCCTCCTGAAAGAAAATATGCATGACACAACATGTGGCTGGTTGTCTGGTAGTGCTGCACCAAAGCCTACCACTGAGACCAGCAGCTTGTGCCAGGAAAGTCCAAGTCATTCATTTCCTCTGTTTAGTCTGGCAGAGTGTTTCTTTGGCCTCCTTGGAAATGTTAGAATGGGCTAGAATGCATCTGATATGTGTCAGCATGTGCCATATCCTACACATGGCAAAGGTTTGGTGGTGTTCTCTTTCAGCCTAAGCGTTTTAGTATCCTTCATCTTCTCCCCCAGGAGCATCCTTTCTGTGCCCTCTTCACTCCTGGACCAGTGGTGAAGAGCTGGCAAAAGACATACTGCAGCACAGGTAAGACCATGTAGCACACTACTCACCATATTCCCTTCAAAAATTAATTTAACCTCATGAAGCTTGGTAGCTGCAAAGTAACAAAATTCTTCTCTTTTAGTTATGCTCATTATTTAGCATCACTAATTTAGTCAACTTGTACACCTGTGATGTACAAATCAGAGTAAAGAATGTATGTTGTATGTTGCTCTGGAGAAAATCATCTGTTAAATGCAAATGTAAATGTAAATGAATAATTAGAAAGTAGCATTTCAATGAGTTGTTATTATGATATTAATCCAGGATATTTTGACTAAACTATACTCCATCCTGGTTCCCCATTTTGATACTCCAGTGTGATGCTCCAGTGGGGTACCCCATTGTGATGACTCTGCATATTTTTTTAGGGGGGTAACAGAAGGCTGGAAGGGCTGGTCTGTCCTCCTGAAGGAGCACGGACAGTGGGTGGAGTTAGAGGGGCACGACTATGTCATGGACCTTATCTCTGACCTGGAACTAATGATGGATTTCCCAAGGCAGAAATCTTATTTCATCGTCTCCACAGAGGACCCATCTCAAACAAGACATAATGCCAGCATGTAAGCATTACAAAAAACCGACTACAAAGGGGGTCTAGTCTACTGTGTGTGGTACTTACAGACCAGGGTGGATTTAATGGTTTGGGGACCCCAGGCAAAGATAGGAATGGGTCCATATCGATCCCAGTTCTAGCCCATTTTTATACTTGCTAGCCTAAACAATCTGGCCTAGTTGTAAAAATACCTTTTCACTGGTTCCCGGACTCCTTAGTGGAAGAGCTGCTGCAAAGGTACAGGCTGTGTCTTGCATGTATTCAAATCTGTGAGGAAATAATTGTGTACTCCACTAAAACTCTAAAATCCATCCACTTATCTTGTTCTTCCCTTAGGCTGCCTGGACTGCTTCACTGGTACTTAAATGTAGCTGCCTTTTAGCGGTATTTTAATTTGTATGCAGGTAACAGGAGAGGATGTCTAAAAATTGAAATAAAATTAAAACACAGGTAATTTCCTATCGCTGGTTTAAAAAAAAAAAACGGATCATAGCTTTGTACCACCATTGATTTCCAGTCAATTCGTTCTGATTACAGGGTATAACCAACTGTCACAGGCCCGGGTAGCTAACAGCAACTTTGGCTGCTGCAACTTGTATCGGATGTGTAGTGACATCAATGAATACACACTACACTAGTGTGTATTTTTTGTGCTTTATTTAGAATACAAAAATATACCAAACAATCAGGAGTGATTTCAGCAACTGTGGATATGCAGGAATTCTTTTCAATATACACTTTACATTAGTTATTAAGAGTAGCCAAAAAATTTACACCAATGGTTCAGTACCTAAGCTATGCTGCTAATACTGTCTGTAGCAACATGGCATAGGCCATTACAGCCTGGACTGAAGGGTGGCTCATACTGATGGTAAGCTGCTGAATGTAATAGCTATGACTGCATTTTTCGCATGTTTCTTCTTTAGGTGTATGTTTAAATAAAAATCAGTGCATATACAGTATAAATGCGATTTTTTTCCACAAGGTCTTTGGATTCTTGGGGCCCTAGGTGCTTGCCTACCATTGCCTAATGGTAAATCAAATGTATAGAGCGGGTAACATTGTGTCATGGCCTCTACAGCAGCCTCTTTGGCAGCGGCTTTGAATCAGATGAGGATAGATCCATCTCCTATGCAAAAAGACATGCCAATATACCCACCTCCAGCCTGCCTGACTCAGAGGGTTACTACAGCCACAGTAAGCATCCCTCAGGCCCTGCAGCAGCTCCTTATGTATTGAGTTTTAGAAATTTGTTGAGCTGTCTGACCTGGTTCTCATCCCTCCAGTGGAGTCTGACAACATCGGCGAGGTCCCCACTCAGAGGGGCTTGGACCGCTATCTTGACAGCCTCTTTGACCCAGTGCTCTCCTATAGCAATGGGGTAAAGTGATGCTTCCTCCTTTCTACTCCATGATCTCTTTTAAAGTATACAGTTACCTTTATCCCTGATAGAGCGATTGATTGTACATTTGATGTTTCAATTAGAGGCCCTTATCTACCTGAATCGGGCCATTGATCGGTCTTTTCCAAAACAAATCTATTTCTTGTCATGGGTGCTCTTTTAATCCCCTTCCCTTGTTTCAAGTTATGTCTATATCCGTGGACACTGACATGCATATTACAGTTGTCATTATGATGTCTCTTTTATATTCTTCTGAATAAAAAGTAAAATTTGAATCAAGGCACCACTGATACTGTGGAAAGACAAAGGGATTGAGTGGTCTCACGATGTATTGTGGAAGGTCATTTGATATAGTGTGTGTTTGTAAAAATTTGCATGTATCAGATGTGTTCTGTCAGAGGCTGATCCCGTCAGCAAAGTAGTGATTAAGTTACTGAATTACCGTAATTCTCACAGCACTGCTGGTTCTCTGACTGCAGTGCCTTGTTTTTGGTGATATTCGGTTACACTGACTGACCATATGACACTTAGTAAATTAATGGGTTATTTTTTAATGAAGGATGCCCTACATTTACAGCAGTGTTCAGCACTACAGGCAAAAGAACTGCTATCTGCCTTGGCAATTTAATCAGATCCTCTGTGAGTCAAATCAATATAGTAATTGTTGATATTGTAGAAATGCATGTGTACTGTAATCTTTGTTTTGTCTTAATTTGTCGGTCTGTCAAAAAAAAAACTCAAAGTTGGATGCCAACCTCTGTTTTTGCAATGGTCTTCAAGTCACGTTTGACTACATGTAATGTATTCATTTGCAAATATGAAGAAGTCATACGCAATCACTGCAGGATATTACATGTACAGTCTGTGTGCTGCTGCCTTACTAAGTGCCTGATTATGGGCTGATGGCAGCAGTAATGAAACACAGAGCTTTTGCTCTGGGGTCATATGAGGTGCAGCTGTGAGCAGGTTGGATTGATTGTCTGGTGACTGTCCTGCCTCCTGTGAAGGACCTGGACAAGTCTACAAGCCTGTCCAGCCGGATGAAGGGGGGAGGTGGGATTGGAGGGGCACAGGAGGACAGCGAGCAGCAAGCTGCAAGCAAAGCCCACCCTTCCCGATGGAAGTCTGGTGGTGAGTTTGTTTCCATGGTCTTGAATTATACATGCTACTATAGTTCAGTTTAATTTTAATAAGGCAAACTAGAGTTGAAATCTCAATCTGTCTTATTTCTCCATAAATTATCTTAGTCTGAAGTAGTTTGTGGATATTATGAATAAAGTTATATTCTAAATGATAGTCACCTCTTTAGTTTGTTCTGAAACTTGTTAACCTTGGAAAATATTTAACCAATTGGCTTATTCTGACATGTTGAAACAGTTGTTATCTAATCTGACTTTGTGCTTTTATCTCTTATCCAAGTATTTTGGATTATAATGTGATTTTTAAAAAAGTAGGATAGTCTCTTGCCTGCTCTCATTGATAATTCATTGGCAGTTCTGTGTAACATCAGCTGAGAACCTCCCTTTGTGTCCCAACAATAGGTGTAGGTCACTTTTCCATGTTTAATGCGTAATCCGTACACACCTGGAAGCTTTGAGTGAGATATGTTTTTGTTGCAGTTTTCCTTGCTGAAGATAATTCCAGGTTTATTCCGTTGGTACCAGAAACATGATTGTAGTTTTTACGTAGTTTCAGTGCGTGTACTTTATGTCGTGTTTATGTATCTCATGGTAATCGTGGAATCAGGTTTGCAAACATTGTCATCCTGACAGTAAACTTTTATTAGTGCATTTTTACAAGCAATTCAGAGGAAAATGGTTTACAGTTTCCAGAGAAAGTCTAAAATCGGGAAAATCTTTTTTGTGTGTCATCTTTCTGTCAATGCTTTTAGAAATATGTTACCTGTTAGGTGTACAGAAGTGTCAAGTAAACTACAGACCTGTGGAAAAGACTAAATAGATTTGATAGATTTGTTTGATAAAAACAGCACAATTCTGTTCCTACAAATGTGCCCTACACCATCAGAATGTGATTCCGACGCTGCACTGGCAACCCTCTAGAACAGCTATAATGAACATGCTGTCAGTACAGTGATCAACACAGCCTCAATAGGTACAGTACTGTGCAAAAGTCTTTAGGCACCTGTGGGAAAAATGCTATAAAGCAAGGATGGTTCCAAAAATAATGCCATGAATACTTATTAACCAATAAACCTTCTAAAAAGTGCAGTAGACAAAAAAAACCTGTCAAATCAATATTTGGTGGGACCACCCTTTGCCTTTAAAACACCATTACTTCTCTTATGCAAACTTGCATGCAGTTTAAGGTAGAGGTTGGTAGGTTCTTCCAAACATTTTGAGGAATTGGCCACAGTTCTTCTGCAGACTTTGACTGTCTCTGCATGTCCTCCCAGACTGACTTGATCATGTTGAGATCAGGGCTCTGTGGGGACCATACCATCTGTTGCAGGATTCCTTCTTTTTGCTGAACATAGTTGTGTATGACTGAGATTGGGTGTTTGAGGTCATTCTCAGGCTGCAGAATGAATTTGGAACCAATCAGAAACCTCCCTGATGGTAGATAAGAATCTACCTGTACTTCTCAACACACATTGAAGTTGCATGCCTAAGACTTTTGGACAGTACTGTACTTTTCAGCTATACCCACACAAGAAACTCATGTAAGTATTTTCATTGTATATGAGTACAAGTTTGATTGTTCATGCAGATTTTTACAGTTTCTTGTGCTAAAATGCATCAAATTTAGGTAAGTCCAACTAAATCACAAACGATGAGATTCCAGGTTTAGAATTTAGCATTTTAGGTCTTTTCATGGAGATGTGTATGAACTTTTCGGAACCATATTGATATGTATCCAATGTACTTTTCTCTTAGCTGTGCAAGTTCTGCCTGTAACAGGAGGAGCCATAACAGGGGGGTCAACCATATCCACCATGCCAGTGATGCCCAGTGTACCAGGTGTGCCATTCATACCAGGTTAATGTAAAAAAACAGTACTGAGTACTACAGGTTTCGCTTTCTCTATACCATGTTAGCATTTAGCAACATAGGGAGACACTCACATCCTGACCATAAAATCACAAACTGAAGTTTATGAATGTTTCTCACTACATTTTATTTGACCTATTGCCACAAATTCCCTCTCTCTGTAGGTGCACAGCAGAGCATTTTGACACCAGAGCAGCAAGCCATTGTCAACCAGCAAGCAATCCTTATGGTTTGTATCCTAGTTACAAGAACTTTATCACCATGCAACAATATTTCAGTGTATTAACATTACTTTGGTATCGATATCTTTCTCTCAAATTAATGCTTTCATATGTTCGTTAGACAAAACCCCCCAAGTTGTTCGTTTTTGGTTAAAATTACATGTGTAATTCTTTTTTAAAAAATGGGGATGGCATTTTGGTGCAGTGAGTAGCTCGTATCACTCTTGGGCTATGCGTTCGAACATGGTTTTGAATCCAGCTCAGTATATGTGGAGTTTCAATCTTCTTCCCATGTTTCCATGGGTTTTCTCCAGGTGCTCCAGTTTCCTTCCACAGTCCAAAGATGTGTTTCACGTGAACTTGTGACTCTAACCTGCCCCTAGTGTGTAAATATGTGTGTCACTGCATCATATTGTATACCTCGTCTCTTGCCATATGTTTCGTGAATAGACTACAAAGGACTGTTATCCTGCATCCAATAAATGCATTATTGGTACTACATACAGGAAATGATAAGGAAACGCTATTAGCATATGTTTAAAACATAAATGTCATCTTAACAGAGACAGTTACAAGGTACACATATGCCACCTTTACTGTTGGAAAATGTTTTGTGTTCCTGAAGAAACATTCTGAATTTATCAAATACAAAATAATTTATTACACAGTCTTTTCTGTAGCATTAGGCTGTTATAAGCTACAGAGGGGCATACTTTGTTTTTTAAGTAGTCACAGCTGCTTATCTGTAATTCACAGGCACAGCAGATGACCATGCAAGCAATGGCTCTGGCTGCCAGCCCACTAACTACCCCAATGACCAGTCCTACAGCCAGCCCACCCACCAGCCCCTATGCTAGTCACTTTAGCAACCCTTACACCAACAGGCCTACTAACCCATATGCCAGCACCCCAACTACTTCACCTGTCCTACACCATCCCTCAAAGAGTCTGGCCCCTTTGCCGCGAGCTACAGTGCCCACTCTGGTGAGTCTCCCCACCTGTAACAGCACTGAATAATAGGGATTATACTTACATTTTTCTCTTTACTAATATATTATCTTTGGTTTTGGTCCCATATTTGTCCATCATCTGTGAAGGTGATATTGGTGATGATCCTGCAGTGTGAACATTATTGTTATTACTGTCAAATATTAACAGAACAAAAAAACTTTTCCAAATTGTAGACCAAGCCAACAACAGGCGGTTCCTTCCATAAACAAACTCGCACACTCCCTGTGAACAAGGACAAATCTGCTTATCAGAAAGCTGGTAAGCTACCTTGACTTCTTTTCATCCCTCTTAGATAGTGTTTGTGGATGAAGCTCAACAAAATGAAAACTGAGGAAAAATAGCACCTCACACAGTGAAGGTTTGCAATGTGGGTAAGAATTCACCTGTCACTGTTCTTATCACTGGACAGCTGCCCCCTCAGGCCCAAGTCATAGTGTCCCACCCAAAGATGTGGTGAGAGCTTCCATCACCAACTCAGAGCACATGGAGCCAAGTCACAACATCAAAGACATCATCAAACAGTACCAGTCAGCTCCGGTGCAGCCTACAGAGATAAAAAAGTAGGTCACAAGGACATCCCATACCATTCATCTTTTCTACAAGATGTGTCACTATATTGAATAGCCCAAGTATATACCAATCCCTTAAAGTGGTGTTCCAAATTGTTCCTGTAAGAAGTGAGTTTTGACATCCACAGGAAAGAGGGGAAGGTGTTTGTGAAGAAGATGAACCCCCATGATGAAGCCATGCTGATCCTAAAAGGACAGATGAACACACAGCCACCTCCGGTACAGTTTTATAGCATTTTATCAGTGACAACTATTGAAAGTAATATTTCATGTCTTCAGTCCATCAGTATTTCATTTATGCAAGTCATTTTGTAATCACACAATCCTGGACACAGGCTCAGTGTCCATGCTTTATATCTTGTAGGGTAGCCAGGATATGAAATTGCCTCCATCTCTCTTTCTCCTTATCAACCAGCAAAGGAAACCCCTTGCTCCTGCATTTGCTGTTGCTCCAGCAATAGAACAAAGGCAGGATGCTGGTGTAGCAAAACTAGAGAGGAGCACTAGAACCACAAAAGCCCAGTTTCCTAAAGCCTTGGGCTACCGGGCAGCCACTGTACCCCCACCTGGTAGGTGTGCTGTCATATAATTGCTTATAATGTAACAGAGGAGGTGCATTATGACTGATGGTGTATATTATGTGGGAATGCAGTGTCCCGAGAGCTGCCTGTGGAAGAAGAGACTATCCAAACTCAACTGCACGGGAGGAGCAATGAAGACCACTACACCTATACCAATGTGCCCTGGAAGATCTGTCTCAGGAAAGAGGCAAGATTCACAAAACACTTCAGCCTAGCTAGAAAAAACAACAAACAGCACCCCAAGCTACAGGTTAACTAAATATACATGGTTTTGACAGGAGGCATCAGAAACTAAATATATATATTTAATTTGGTTGCAGGTCTTCTACCCAAAAGAGAGCTTTAACAATCCCCTAGTGTTGGATCTGATATTCAAACAGGTGCGATGTGTTCTTGTATAAACACATTATCTGAATATACTGTAGTTTTTCCTTTCCCGTTTCCACTTGCTTTTCTTATTGTTGTCTTTCTTTTCTCATCCAGATTATCAGTGACACCTATTCAGATGCTTGCATACGCATCACCAAGGAGGAGAGACTGAAAATGAAGTCTCTATTTGGTAAATATTTAACAGAACAAGGGAAAATTTTGGACAAGTCACACATTGTGTGTGGTACTTAACAAAAACCATTAAGTACAGTGGACCTAGTTGCATCTGTGCCTGTTTGTTCAGTGTGCCTGGTCATTTCTATAACAGCAGAGCACCGAGTACAGCTTGGATCACTAACCCATGATGAGGGTATGAAGAAGATGATTGTCACAGCGGCCCGAGATTCGTGGGACATCTACTTCTCACGCCTGTTCCCAGCTTCTGTGAGCCAAAAGACCTCTGCCAACCTAGCCTGGTGTGTGAGCCTCAGTGTGTAAATGCCACCTTATATTTTCTCCCTTATATGCACATCTGTGTGTGCTTCCAGGGTAGCGTGGGTACTGGAGTGCAGGTCCTAGCAGTGTCTCACAGTGGGATCAAACTTCTCAAGATGGTGAAGAGCAGTGCAGCAGCCCCAGATTACTTCAGAGTACTGCGGCCGTACAGGTACCTGAGGAAGGACCAGACTGTCAGAGCAGTCATAAGTACACACATCTTTTTCACAAACACAAATTTTTTCGTTTTTCCAAATTTTAATTTTCATCAGGCCATAAATTGGTATATAAAAATCGCAGTGTAAAACATTACTGCCATTTTTGCAAATTACATATATTTTAAAATATAGGTCAAATTTGCTGTAAATTTTATGTATGTATATAGCCAGTATGTATATTGTATACATTGTATACGTATTACATATGTATGTATATTATACTGTGTTTATCATTTTTTGGATAATCCCACGATTTAAGCGGATTTTTTTGTGTTAAAGTTTTCTATGATTTTTTTCATTGAAAATTAGATTTACTATTTTATTAGTCTTAACAGACAGCCTATATGACCAGAATCTTATATTTAATGTTTTTGAAATCTTGGGATTCACACGCCATCCATGAACTGTATTAAATATAAGCAGAAGTATTTTTGTATATTCAGTTGCACCATTAGTCACAAAAGGTCTTTTGCATAAACAGTAAACTACTATTCAGTGCATATATGGCTGGGATTATGTTTTTGTTCTGATTTGTCCTCTTTTGTCAGCTACACAGACATCATGTTTGTCACGATCCCCTCCAAGAATATGCTGGAATTCAACCTGACTAACGAGAAGCTAATACTGTTTTCCGCTAAAGCTCCTCAGGTCAAATCTATGGTCGACTACTTCATCACAGAGCTTAAGAAGGTGAGTGACAGTCTTGCCTAGTTTTTTTATTATTGCTGTTCGATCAAAGTACAACAAAAAAACTATTTCCTCTATTCCTAGGATTCCGATTATGTGGTCGCAGTGAGAAATTATATTACCAATGACAGGACTCTTCTGAGCTTCCATAAGGGTGATATCATCCGACTGCAGGTCTTGGATGGGCTGGAGGAAGGTTAGACACACTGGCAAAGTTTAAAAAATCTTTCACTGAAGCAAAGCCAGTGTTTCTCTAAAACACCATAATTTTTAGAACATGAATATTTGATACATTTTTCTTCAGTATCTATGTCTTCATTGACATCACCCTTGATGACTGGTCCAATAATCTCTGTATAGATGTTTTATCTTAAATGCCAGGTTCTTCTGTTTTTGTCTGTTTTACAGGCCAGTACTATGGCTGCATTGTGAGGAAGAAGGTGATGTTCCTTGAGGAACTAAAGAAAGACACCCCAGACTTTGGTGAGTCCATGTGACATTAAAATTAGTCTTAAGAAGCTCTGGGACCATTTTCTTATACTGAATGAGCTGTACTAAAATACAGCATAAGAAATTCTGATGTTTAAAAGTAAATCTGCTGTTGCTGGTCAGTTTTTTAAGTAAACTGTTATAAATAGTCATTTTGAAAAAGCATCACATTTGCAGCGGAGATAAAACTAAGTAACTGTGACCCTGACCTGGATCAGCACAAACTGACTTGACACAATGAACATAACTAACCTGTTTACCTGAATAACAACCTTGTAAGTATCCTGAAGTTGTACATTCAAACATATGAACAATAAACATTTTATCTCCATGTCAAGTATGTGCTGTTGTGACATTAAGTTGTTTTTTGTCATAAAAATAAGCATCCATCAGGAGACTGAAAGCAAAACCATTTGAGATGCCGTTTAATGCTTAAATAATCAGTAAAAATTACAAGATTTTATTATTAATTAAATGATCAAGATCAGCATTACTTTTCTTTTTATTATGTAAAGTTTTATGAAAGGTTGTTTAACTTGTCAAAGTTGAAAGTTGTGTTGAATCTCTACCATTCGTTCAATCCATCAAGGCTGGAAGTTTGGTGCCATTTTTGGTCGCTCAGGCACCTTCCCTGCAGAATTTGTTCAACCAGTAGCAGCGCCTGACTTCATTAATCTCCCAGTGGACAGGAAAGAGGAGCCAAAGAATAAGTATGGTCAAGTGGCAGCATCTTCCTCAGTGGCCATAGCTGTAGGCTCAGTTATGGCAGCCCATGAGCTGGACCGCTCCATTCAGGTACACACCTGTAATAACTAGACAGCTACATTGTCCGTTTGTTTTTTAATTGGTCTTGTGCAGTTTTCTTTGGGATTAATACAATTATCTATCTATCTATCTATCTATATATCTATCTATATCTATCTATCTATCGTGAACTTACAAAGCATTACTGCTCTCTACCCCTAGGTGGCGCCCAATGCCAGCGAGTACAGTCATGGCGACTATTACAACTTTGAAGTAGATGAGGCTGTTTTGCAGGACAGCCAGTACAGTCTGATGGAGTTTGCCAAGAAGTACTTCAGGGAAGCACAGAGGAGAGCTGGGTTGGTAATTTTATTCTGCAGATCTGCATATTGTTCAAATTGATTTTATATAACATTAAAAACTTTAGGAATATGAAAAGTAAAGGACTGCAATTTTTTTGGGCAGCAGTCCTTACAAAAAGAATTCCAGGAAGGGTAAGGATGCCAGAGAGGCTTCTGAAATGGTCAAATATTCCAAGGTAACAATTTGAAAAAATAGTACTGTGTTTTTTTATTGTGTATCTCTTCTATGTTGTTCTATGGTATTTGCTTTTTTCCACATTTTTGTGGTGAACCTAACTGTTGTTTTCAAATTAATGTGGTTTGCGTGTTTGTTTTTTGTTGTGAATTTTCCTCTCTAAAGTCTCCAATTCAGGAGTCTTTGATAGACTTTACAGATGAAAATGTGAACAAAGCAGCTGTGGAGATGTTTCAGGGTGAGTGATGAGCCTGCTTTAAATATGATGCATTTAAATTCATAAAACTTAAATCCATAAATAATTACTAACATGTATAACATGAAGTCAGGAATAATTTTCCTGGGCGTGGGACATACCAAGCAGATTGTCCCTTGTATACTGGACATAGTTGAAACAACTTTGTTTCCCTTTTGAAATGTCTGCAAATCTTATTATCTGTTGAAATTATGGCTTAATATTAAAAGTATGTCTTTTTTATTGTGTTGCCTCCAGATGTGATGAAGTTTATGGGTGACCTTGCACTGAAAGGTCAGACAGAGCAAGATGTTGTCTGCCACTTTCTAAAGGTACCATGTTAGTCTCTAGGCACAATGTGCATGATGAGGATGAATAAAGTGTCACACTTCAGTCAAGAGAGATTATTTGCAGAGAAAAAAAATGAATAGATGGTGAAGAGAAATGTCTGCAAATGCATCAGCTAACTGAATAATTTGACACCATCCTCAGCTCATTGGAGAATACGGGCTGCTGAGGGATGAGGCTTACTGCCAGATTCTGAAACAGATCACCGCCAACAGCAGCTCCAAACCGTAAGACTGGGAACAAACCAGTCTGTCACACACACACACACACAAAATCCCACACATTTTTCTCAGTGGATATGCCTCATTTTTTCTGGTTTACATATTTTCCAAAGCTCTGGAATACTCATTTATTTTCCATCTCCTATGCTATGCAGGGACAGCTGTCAGAGGGGCTGGAGGCTGCTGTACATCCTCACAGCGTATTATCGCTGCTCAGAGGTGCTGAAACCCTACCTCCTCAAATTCCTGCAGGACATCTGCAAGGGCCCTGGAGTTCTCTTCCAAGGTTTGTTTGATTTTGAGGACATTGTTTTAGTGTGGAACATTGTGTGTATCTATGTGCATAAACTTGACGTGTTTCACACCAGGGATCGCAAAAGTGTGCGAGCAGAATCTCAGGAAGACATTTCAATATGGCGGCCGCAGTGTGTTTCCCAGCAGCATGGAGCTAAAGGCCATGGTGGTCAGTAAGCTAAGACTTGGCTTTTCCATTTGGTGACCCCTTTTCACCAGATGTGTCCTAAACTACCTTTTGTGATCTTGGTGCCTTCACTTAGGCGGGCCGAAGCTCTAAGCGGCAGTTGTTTGTTCTCCCTGGAGGAATTGAGCGTCACATAAAAATCAAAACTTGCTCTGTAAGTCAATCTGTAGTGTAAACAACCATGCAGGATTCTCCAGTATACTTTGCACAGACACACACAAACTTGGCACATGTTTTTGTTTGTTTGTTTCAGGTTTCTTTAGATGTCATTGAAGAGTTGTGTTACGAGATGGCACTGCACAGAGTCGAGACCATGGATGAGTACGCCATCTTTGTGGTCACAAACAAAGGTGAGTGGGTGGTTAAGTTACTGTTTCACATTGCAGATTGCTGGACTGCAAAGGTACAAGGTACGATTTCCAGATCAGCATAAAGATCTTTTTACAAACAAGTTAGGGATGGAGATTAAAAATTAAATTAAAATGAGAGGCTTTATTATGTCAAAAATCCTATTTCTTGAAATCAATCCATTTTAGGTCAAAATGTGAGACCACTGAACAAGAAGGAATATATCCTGGACATTGCCACAGAAGCTGAGCAGACTGATACCAATTACACTTTCTGGTTTCGGAGGGTGATCTGGTCCCAGCCTCTGAAGTTCGAGAACGAGCTCAGTGTCACAGTACATTTCAACCAGGTATGATTTTTTTCCAGGCTGCCAGTTGTATGTAGTTCTTTCTCAGGCAGACGCTGAGCGTGTAGCCCGTGTCCTGCCACCTCCCCGCAGGTGCTCCCTGATTACCTCAAGGCTCTGCTGAATGTCCTGCCTGAGGATAAGGTCAGTGAGCAGCAATTTCAGCAGGTCTGCAAGCTGGCTGCTCTACAGCACCGTGCCAAGGACAGCATCTATCTACCCACCATGTAGGTCAAAAAATAAAATGTCTCCTTAGTCTGTAAGTGCATCCCAGTTAAGCTTCCCACAATTCTCAGCAAAAGGTATATGTTAAACTTGTTAGAGTAGTCAGAATTACTTTTGTCCAAATTGACGTATAATATTAAGCTGCTTACAGTAATTTACCCATTTAAAGAGCAAAGTCATTTTACTGGAGCAATTCAGGGTAAGTACCTTGCTCGAGCTTACCGGAGCAGGAGATGGGATTTGAACACAGGTCCTCGAAGTGAACTGAATGTAGTTTAAAAAAGTATTTGGCAGACCCAGTTCTTATGCTACCCATTGCCCAGTACTTTGACAAAATCCTGCTGGGTTCAGCCATGTTTTATTTTTTGATGTTAACATCACCCTACAAAACTTACATTGAATCAGTAAATGTGTGTTAAACTAAAACTTAATGGATCCAGTCGCTCATAACCAGCTGTACTCCTGCCCTGCATCCATCTCAGCCGTGAAGTCCAGGAATGTGTTCCCCCCAAGCTTTTTGGGCTGCAGCGTCCTCATCAGTGGCTGAACACTGTGACGCAGCACATGCAACAGGTGCAGCCCCTGAGTCCTCACCAGGCCAGGGCACAGTTTCTGGGTAAGGAAAGCAATTTCTACACAAGAAACATAGGCTTCGTGCAGATGTTTTTGTCAGTTGGTTGAAATATTAATAGAAACCATAAGAACAGTCAAGAGATGCAGATGTCCACACATGGTTAAACCCAGTGCTGGAGTGGCAACTGGGACAGTCAGGATTTTTCCCAGTGGACCTGAAAACTGTCAGTCTGCTCTTACACATCATGTAACTACCAGACTGAAAGTGAGTCCCACTCCAGCCCAGGTAAAATCTTTTTCACTGGGAGTACTCCGTCTGTCTTGGTAACACTTGGGCATATTTGTTGTCATGTGGAAACCAGTCCAACCAGTGGTCATATTACAACTCCGCTTTCCAGTCTGATTCTTCTAGCTTAAATATTTCTAGTGTTAATAAATAATTACTTGGAGTTTGCGTCTTTTCACTGACCTGTTCTCCATGGGGCTGTACCTATATCGCTTCAGGGCTGGTGAGTGCCTTCCCTATGTTCGGGTCCTCCTTCTTCTTCATTCAGAGTAGCAGCAACAGCTCTGTTGTAACCCCTTGCATTCTGGCTGTCAATCAGAATGGGCTCAACTTTCTCAACAAGGACAGTCACGTAAGTCAGAAGTGACTTACAAGTATTATTGCTCAGTAAATGAAAATCCAAAAATGTGCATTACTTTTTTGGCAACTGGTTATGTTACAGAACTTGAATTGACCAAAGTTTATGCTGGAATTGTAAAATTTTATAAACATTATATAATATATATAACATCATAATATGAAATTTTTATCCCTCACTTTTCAGGAGTTGATGGTGAAGTTCCCTCTTAAGGAGGTGCAGTCCACACGCACGCAGAGGCCGACAGCAGGCTCCAGTTTCCCCTACGTGGAGGTCGTGCTGGGAGACCTGATGTCCCACCGCATTACTCAGCTGCAGCTGGAGCAGGTAACATGGAGAGTCCTGCACAATTATTCTCCTGTTTTTCCTTTCCCATGTCCACCTACCCAAATTCACCTGGAGCTTCCTGCCAGATAGCTTTATGGACTGCTGTCTGCACATGAGTAGTTTTTCTCACTCTTATTCTGACAGTGTATAACACACCAAATCGTAACTGAGGTGTTGTGCATGGTGAAGTTGTGACAAAAATAATCCTCCCATAGGGTCTGGAGCTCTGTCGTGTTGTCGCCATGCATGTTGAGAACATGGTGTCCATGCGAGAGAAGAGACTGACCCTGCCGCCAAGTGAAATCACCCTCCTCTAATCAGGATCCAGTCACCCAGCTTCCAGTATGACGACAAAAAAACTTTCACTCACAGAAACAATGATATTGCTATTTCATGCTGATTATTTGCCTTTAGAATAGAGGCATATTTTATAGTACAGAATTTGGGAGCCATGTAAGCTGTCAGGACTACTGTTATTATGTTTTAGTCAGAAATGCATTTTTATTAGTCAGTTACATGTGAACGAACTGACTGTTTTATTTTATATTTTTATAACTGTGACTAACAATATTAGGGATACAATTCATATTCAGCCTTTTTGCTGGAAATAAAATATAATGCTTTTTGCCTAAAGATCCCGACAACTCAGAGTAATATTTTTATACAACATTAAATATTTATATACAACATCTTAAATAAATGTTTTCATGTCATTTTTTTTCTTCAAAGATTTTATGGCACTTCCTGAACAAACCACAAAATTTTAAAATAGACCACTAATGCCGGTTTAAACGTAAATCACAGTCACCTGCGGATTTTAACATCCCATAGAGCTAAGGGAGAGTAACTAGGTCAGGACAAAATGACTCTGGCAGTGACTCAGCTAATTCAGAATCTAAAAGAGGAGTTTGACATACATACTGTACACAGCAGCTGTGCTGTCACTAACCCTGTGCCACAGGATGCTGTCATTCACAGACGCTCAGCGGGGAACTCTCTTGTCTACAAGAATACACAGCTTTTCATCTTTTTTCTCTGAAGATCTACTGGCAAAAATACCTGCACCTTAAATGACAACAGCTTCACCTTTTAACCTAAGTATCTGTGTCATTCCCCTAAGTTTGCTCCTGGAAATTTTAGTGTTAACATAGAATTAGAATCATGTCAGTGATATTTTTTTTCAAAGGGCCAAGGGAAAATGTATTAACTGTACCAGAATTAGTCAAGCTATTAAATGAATGAAGCAGTAACTGCAAACAAGCTAACAGCCATACATCTTTACAGTTACTGTAAAGAAAGAACGCAAGCTGCCAATAAACAGTCTAGTGCTTCACTTGTGAAGGAAATGGCTTTGAATTCTGCTCTAACTGTAAGGCTGTTCAGGAAGGTACTTAGGAAGGTCCTAAATTGTTGCAGTAAAAATTACCCAGCTATATAAACCCAAAAAAGTAAGTCTTTTTGAACGTAGGTGTCTGCTTAATAAACAATAATACCAGATAAATAGTAAATATTGTATAATGCACAGTTCATTATATAAAAATAGAGGGCATTGTAGAGTTAACTTCTAAATGATAGCTATTATGAATCTGAGCTGAATGACCACACTCCATAAATCTGTCCTGCACAGCACTCTTCTCACGATACTCTATTTAGTCTTATATTGTCTGAACAAAATGTCACCTAACTGCAATATAGCAGATTTATTCTACCATCAACCAAGATGTTGCAGTGTAGACAAAATTATCAAAGTTTACTTTCGTTAAAATTATGATGCTAACTTTCAGACTTTAGATCAGAAAAATTGAAAGCCCATTCACATACAGTATCCATGGCAATAATAAATACAGTAAAATCACTGGATACAAATATAATTTTATAACAATTACTGGTAACGGGTTTCTAATACGCTAGCTGAGGGCTCAGCAAAAAGTGCTGCTGGCTCAAGGCACCTGGGCTGGTCAGATGACTTTGAATCTGGCTCAGTCTGTGTGGTGTTGTACGTTCTCCCCTTGTCTGCATGGGTTTCCTCTCACTGTCCAAAGATGTACCTCTCAGGTTAACTGGTGGCTCTAAATTGCCTGTTGTGTGTGAATAGATTTGTGTGGTCACCCTGCGAAGGACTGCCGTCCTGTCCCCGGGCAGTTTCATAGCCTTGTACCCATTACTGCTGGAATAGATTCTGGACCACCACGACCCTCCTCAGGATAAGTGGTTAAAAAAAGAAAGCTGATGGATGATTTCTAATAAATTTTGTAATAGATTAGTTTAACTTTCATTATACTGATGGCCTTTAAACTATGGTTCTCTAATATATGTGATGAGATAATTATCCTAAGATATGTATAACAGTATGAAGCCTGTCAATATCTCAACAGCCAGTTTCTTTATAGAACTGCTAACTAACAAAGGTAGACAAGAGGGCAACACAAGCTTTGGCCACAGTATTTCAGTATTATCGGTTTATAAATACAATTACTGTATTGCTAAAATTATTAGCAAAATACTAAAAGTACTGAAAATATTATCCCTGCAAGATGGGGAAAAAAAACTTTAATGGCTAAACTGAGGGCAACAAGATCAAACCTTCCCCCTTTCCTGTGTTCTATGTAAAACACAAGCAGTTACCTAATTATTTAATAAATGACAAAATGCTTATTAGTTTTAATAGAGGCCTTAATTGCTTTTAATAAGTGTATCACACAAACCTACACAAACCTAAAACTTCTTGTGAGAATAGAACAAATGCAATTTATTAAAATGTACTCGATTGCTATTCATCTAAACGACTACATCACTCTTATTCCATTGTAATAAAATTATCTGTGGGTTGAAAGATTTGGTTAGATGCAGGCGACACTGGGCATTTAAACTGGGAGAACGTGACTGTGCCTGAAAAGTGGACGCCGCCACTTGACGCCAAAATACGGTTTAAAGTGAAAATTCCAACAGTGAAGTGCCGCGCGTGCACAGCAGGAACGAGGAAACGCACTTCCGGGCTTTCCACGTTCGTAGGAAAAGGAACCGCTCCACTGGCACCTCAGTGCGCATGCGCTGAATCCGGAACATGCGCGTTTCCTGCTGCTGGGCTGCACGAGTTAGGTTTTTTTTTTTTTTTTTTTTTTTTGCCCGCTTGTATGTTTATAGTGCTGGTGGGTTTGTATTGGCTGCGTGAAATAAGCTGTTTTCGTGGTGAGCTTTTTGTGCACTTTTTAAAATATACGTAAATATTATATAGTAGTTGCTGCTAAAAAGAGTATCCACGCAGTCGAAACCGCTGTCCTTGGCTACATAGCTTAACTGCGGTCCGTGTCTAATAACTACAGAGCCGAGGTCGAGGTACGAGTTCGTTTTTAATGACCGGTAATCTTTCCAGTATCATTCGGCTGGTCGCTGTAGTGCAGGTGATGTTTTTTCCTCGCGTTTCTGCCCGTGTCGTGTAGAGTCAGCTAAGAGGCTCAGTAACCAGGTAGCTAGTCGGTTTCTAGCGGGGCGCCGTCTGCAGAGCCCGGGGAAGAGTCGGTAGGTCGGACAGTCAGACAGCCGCCGCGCTGACGCCGAACTATGGGAGCAGGAGCTCTTTTTAAGGAGCTCGCCCTTTAACTAGACTAACCGCACAGGAAAAAATGGCAGCAGGCGGCTACAGCGATCTCCGAGAGAAGCTGCAGTCCGGCTACAAGCACAAGCGCAAACACAACGACTCCGAGGGGGAGCAGAGCGACCCCGAGGAGCCGCGTGAGACCGAGGAGGCGCGCAAAGTGAAGAGCGGCGTCACGCAGCTGAGCGTCTTCACCTCGGACGAGTGCGCGCTCATCGAGGCCAAGATCGACGAGGTGGTGTCCAGGGGTGAGAAGGGGCTGTACCGCGAGCACACGGTGGACCGGGCGCCTTTGCGCAACAAGTACTTCTTCGGCGAGGGCTACACGTACGGCTCCCAGCTGGAGAAGCGCGGCCCCGGCCAGGAGCGCCTCTACTCCAAGGGCGAGGTGGACGACATCCCCGACTGGGTGCACGAGCTCATCATCCGCAGGCTCGTGGCCCGCCGCGTCATTCCGGCGGGCTTCGTCAACAGCGCGGTCATCAACGACTACCGGCCCGGCGGCTGCATCGTGTCCCACGTGGACCCGATCCACATCTTCGAGCGGCCCATCGTGTCCGTGTCCTTCTTCAGCGACTCGGCGCTCTGCTTTGGCTGCAAGTTTCAGTTCAAGCCCATCCGGGTATCGGAGCCTGTGCTGGTGGTGCCCGTGCGCCGGGGGAGTGTCACTGTGCTCAGGTGCGTCCCACGCCACGTGGAGACACCTAGGTCGCCACACAAATACACAGGCACTGTAAGGACCAGGCCTGTCAAGGCGGAAGAACTTCTTAAAAGCATTAAAAATAAGAGAAATGTGGTGACACAGAATTGTAATGTAACAAAAGGTAACAAACAACATTTCAAAAACATAATTCCAGAATTACTAGGCATTTTATTAAAAATCTTTCCTTAGCTTTTCAGTAAAGGTCTTAATACTGTCCTCAACATTCCAAAGTCTCCTTCTGAAGAGATGAGCCAAGGAAAAGTCATTGTGTCAATAGGTTTAATTCAACTGGCCTCCAACCCTCATTTTGCCCATTCCCGAGTGAAATGGTTACTTGTGTAAACACGCAAGGCCTCTGCCTGGAACCGTGAGCTTAAAGGATGTGGGTCTGAGGTTACGGCTACTAATATGAGGTGTTAAGATGTTAACATTAAATTCAGGGTGTAACTGAGTGGTTAAGGCTGTGGGTGTCAGCAGTTGTGAGTATGAGTGTTAAAGCTGTGAGTATGAGCTTTGTTTCAACTGTATGAGTGTTTATGGGTATAAGTATTTAAGTATGGTTTTGAGTGGTTAAGGACATGGGTGAGGGTATTAGTATCATTGTTTCAGGATATGAGTGTTTAAGGGTGTAGGTGATTCGATTTTGGGTGTTCATGTTCACGAGCTTAAAGGTACTGGTATGACAGGTTAAAGGTATGAGTTACAAATGTTTAATGGTATGGGAATAATGGGTTTGAATTAAGGATATTGGCCTGTGTGGTTAAGGGCTTGAGCTTTTGGTTGCTGGTATGAGTGATGCAGCAGGTAACACTGGTAACTCATATTTGCTGGGCTGGTTCCAAGTCTCCGTTTGAATGTATGCATGGAGTTTGCATGTTCTCCATGATGTGTAAGAATGCAGTGGTTAACCACTTCTTTACCCTCTCTGACCTCAAAAACCACAAGTTGTCAACCAGAGTGGAATTCAGGAACATGGCACTTAGCTCTCCTGGAGAGTAGGGGGTTAAGAGAACTAGTATGAGAGCTTACTCATTAGAATATGAGTGGATATGAGCCTAACAGTATGGATGTGAGGTCAAGTCTCTCATTCCACCACAGGCTGAGCAAGGTCCTGACTTTGAACTGTGCCAATAAAATGTCCCTCTGTATAAATGGGCCACACTGTCTATCATGTTAGAGTAAATGTGGGACAATTATGTAATTGCATAGTTTCTTTAAAAGTAACAACGTGGTTGGATTTGAAGTGTGCCAAACGCAGGCTGGTGGTCTGATCGTGTGACAAACGCTGAGCGCTTCATTGCATTTAATTTTCATTTGCAGCGGTTACGCTGCAGATGAAATCACACACTGCATACGACCACAAGATATTAAGGAGCGAAGAGCTGTGGTCATCCTAAGAAGGTATGTGCTTTCTTTTAAAAAGACATTCATTAACACTCAGTAAAAAGGCATAAATAAATCTTATCTGACACGTATCGCCTAGATTTTTCCAAAAGTGTTTCATTGTAAAGAGAGGATATGTTGACAGTTAAATACTGAGACACAGAAACAGCGTTAAGCCAGTATTTGTAAAAAACTTATGTATCCAGCAGTTTCGTGTGTTAAATTTGAGAGCCTGTTAGATGCTCACTTATACTTGTTTCATTTGAATGTTTTGCAGAACGAGGCCTGATGCTCCACGATTGGAGAGTAATCCTCTGAGCAACAGGGTGCTCTCCTTCCCATCTTCTGGAAGACACCAGATGCTAAAACCAAAACGATCTCACCGAAAGGCCGATCCCGATGCAGCCCACAGGTAACCGTCATTGTAACACCTCCTGCTTGCACACAACATTTGTTGGGTCTGTAGGAAGATGCAGCCCATGAAAAAATCTTTTGTAGACGTGCTTACATTTTGTACTTTTGTCAATTGTTTCTTGTGAGAAATGCAGCACATTTCAGAAAACAGCTTTGCATGTGCTGGAACATTTGAAATTTTTGCTCAGCCTTTTCTCCATCACCCTTGATAATGATTTCCAAAGCCAGAAAGGGGCTGTAATACATTAAAACAGTTTATATTCATGTAATTTGCATAAACTTGGGCAAAACGTAGAGTAATGGTTAAAGCTGCCACCTTTGCACTCGAGGACCCATGTTTGAATCCCACCTCTGGCTGCAGTCCACTTGAGCAAGATATTTGCCCTGAATTTCTCCAGTAAAAATTACCCAGCTGTATAAACAGATAAAACAACTATAAATCACTTTGGAGAAAAGCATTAGAAAAATTTGTTCGTGTTTCAGTGCTACAGTGTGGTAGCCACTGCATCTGCAGTAAGGCAGCCATTGTCATCCATCCTGATTACTGGTTGCTTTGGTTATAAAGAAAAGTAAAGTTCTCAGACTTACAAACATAAAGCCTGTTTCTTATTTAGACCACGCATACTGGAAATGGACAAAGAGGAGAACCGCCGCTCCGTGATTCCTCCCAGACGCCGGCAGAGGAGTGGCTCTGGCTCTGAGAGCTTCTGGAGACGGTCCCACGAGGCGGCGGGCAGCTACAGTCAGCCTGACGACAGCGCCAGCTTTGTTAGGAAAGTTAAAATGAGACGCCATTGAGAGGGCATCCAGCTTTGGACACCAGAAACCTGTGTGGGGACAACTTAGCAGCCTTTGTTTGCATGCAGGTTTGAAGATGGTTGAGTCCCATGTCAGCGACAAAGTGGCACACTGTTTTTGTTGGTCATGCATTACAGAGCATTTTTTCTTTAGTGGTCGGAAATTCCACTTTTTAGGATTCAAATGAAAGCAATGCTGATAGTGACCATTGTTTGACTTTCAGATTCAGCTATTTTTTGGGATTTTGCTCCTGTAGAACAGTCTGTGATACACAACATTTATAAAATCCTTCCATAGATATTGCCCAGCATAAATGTCTCAGATGTTCTCTTATGTAAAAGTATTGTAAGGTGAAGAAATTTCTGCATGGTTTATTTGTTGTAAACAGAATTTGACATAGTATCCATTGTTTGAGGAGTGCAGAATATTTATTTTGCATAAGATTAGACAATAAAAAGCTTTTTGTACATTTTTTTAGTTGAATATAATTTGGTTACTAAGGTAAAATACTCAAGTGTCTCAGATAAATAAGAATATCGTGGGAATATTGTAAAGTAGTATTGTTATGCTTTACTGATTCGTTAGGCTATACTCTCACATTGGTTGTAGTGTTAGTTTTAGTTTATTCCAAATACGATGCATAATGAAACCAAACTACTCAAAATGTTAGGCAGTTTTTTGTGCAGTTTCATAAAATGTTTTTTTTTTCCTCTCTGCATTTCAAAATTGTATTCTGGGTGAGTTACTTGCTGAATTTCATTATTGGTCAAACCAAAATTAATTGCTTATTTTGTGTATGACTTTTGGGGTCTCAGTCATTCAGCTGCTTCTTCTCTTGAACACGGAAGTTTCCAGAATATGCTCCTTGTTGCTCAAGCTGCTCCTGATTTGCACCGTAGCAACGAAACGCAATGTGCTGCGTCAGTATTAATGCTGAAGTTGGTTTCAGTCGCTCAGATTGCACCACTTAGGAGTTGTGCCTTGAAAACAACTCGCAGCATATTTCTCCTGTTTTGCGTGTCAAAGCCATCATTTTTAATGTCTTTTTGATATCAGTTAATTCTGGAAGAGTATATTTAAAGGAAATAACCTGAAACATTTGTGGTCTTGTACAGAATCTTGACATTTTTCAGAGCACTTATCATTTATGACTCTTTAATGATAAGGAGAAATGGTTGCCTTAATGTCCGTGGCTCAGTGGGTCTTCTGCATCAGTAGGGAGTGCGTGTTTTAATAGGCTGCTGAGCGGACAGGCCCTCATTACACCCTCATAAGAAATCCTTCGGAACCATCTCTTCCGGGACGAGTGCGTTGACATATTTAGGTGGTTACAGTTAGATTTTTATTGTTCAGCACTTTCCACGCTTTAAAATCAAAGTTGTTGCATATTGAGAAATACATGCATCAATTGCATATACTGTTCTGTTGCAGGCGGAGTTTCAAGCTGCTTTCTTAGGAAATAAAATAGTTGTAAAAATGTACAGATCTGAAAATGGAAGATATTGTATAAAATGGAAAAAGTACAGTCTTTTAATAGTTCTTTAAATGCTTATTTTTGTTTAGACTTCACTGGTGTTGGGAGGTTAGCCAGATGTTTCTCATTAGCTATTTTTAATTTCTTTTAAAAAGTCAATGGCAAAACAGATGTCTTGTGTATAACCCTGTTTATACTTTCAACACTTTTAAATTGAACCAGATTTTGTTGTATATTCTGTGGAGGACATCCACGGTGGAAGCATCGGATTTTCACCTTTCCATCCACCAGTGCTGTTAATGGCAAATTGATAGCTTCATCTCTGCCATCTCTGCACCATCGTTTTTTGTCATAACTTGCTTATTCACGTGTCCTCTGTTTTATATACTGAGACAATTATTCTGCAGTCATATAAATAAATTAGGTTGCAGGTATATTTATTTAAAATGGTTTTTATACACTTGCAGTCTGCACTTCATAATTATTTTGTTTGGCATTCAGTTACCCGATAACATTCTGTGTTCCCTGTTTTGGTAACTTTTCCTGTATATAAAAACAAGACATCACAGGGAAACAGTGATGTGTTTGTTTTTTTCTTTGTGTATCACAGCTGGTTGACTTTCATATTCTGTTTGGCTTGTATATTGTAATATATTGCGTTTGAATAAATAAAAAGGAAAAAGAAAGGTTTGCTGTTTTAGACTTTTTAGAGTCATGGGGACTTTGTCCTTCACTGCCTGAGCATATGGAATAGTTTCGATTTATGGGTGTGTTTTTTTTTTTTTTTTCCTCCTTTTTCACTCTTTCCCCTGTTTTCAGTTGATAATGGAAGTGGATGTACAGTGCAGTGATTTACTGGGGAGATGTATTGCTGTGACCACGAGGGGGCGACGGATCTTTTTTAAGACGCTCAGTTTCGTTGAAGTGTATGGGAGCGATGCCTTGTGTACAGTTTTACGAATATACAGTTGTGACGCAAATTGTGTGTGGAAGCTGGAAGAACATTCTATGATTAATTTAGTATTCGAGTATTTTTTATAAATATTCAGTTTTTGTTCAGTTTAGGAGGTAAAATGTATAAATGTCTGATGAAATACCTCGAATTGTAAGATTTTATACTCCTTCCTGGAAAAAAGCCGATATGTTCATATTTATTAATAAATTGACGTAGTAACTAGGTGAAAATCTATAATTAGTGTCATTGTGAAGTATTTTGTTTCTGGTTATGACATGAATTATTATCCACGATGATCCAGGATTAAACTGCACACGCGGGTAAGTTGCACGACTCCTTCTGGCAGTTCCGGTACTTTTTAAACCTTGATCCTGTGGACGTGCTCAGTTTGTTCTATAACCGCTACCTTCTAATAATGAAACTGACTTTATGTGCGCTTTTCGGTTTGGTCTTACGGTTCGCATCAGCTATATTCATCATTTATGCTAATATTCAATTAAAGAGATATTCGGTTTCAGCAGTTGTGATTTATACTCATTCATTGTTTCCATATTACCGTTATTCCGTTTTTTAATGCTATTAAGTCACGTGTTTTAGACATAAATTTCTGGAAGCGCATGTTTCTGTTCTGCTTTCGGTCGAATAATGGCGATTTCGTGTAAATACTGTGGTGTTTTGTGAAAATCAGCAATTTAAGAGTCGCATTTTAAATCGGTGGGCAGCACGTTCGTTTCCCACCTTTTATACAGTAGAACATATCTGTTCATCATATAATGGCATCCCCGATACACAGGCGCGTTTTTCATACTTTATATAAGGATAAAACACGAGTTACACGTGCATGACCTACATTTGGAAACACATGAAGACAAACACAAAAAAAAACGGTCAAATGAAAACTACAACTACCACAATGTCAGCCTCGGCTTCAAACAGACTCCGCTGTAATCACTTTTATTACAGCTCCGCTTCAATCTGCGCGCTGATTGGAGTGTGGGGATTGATTGTGTCGTTTCATTGGCTTTCTACGTTGCCAATCAGGAGCGAGAGGCGTTCAGCTTTGTGGCGTGTAGTTGCAGCCCTGGTAGAAGTGGCTACAAAGAGCGGGGAGGCTGCATGGGGCAAGTATTGTCTCGCGGTCATACACACCCAGAGGGACTTACAACTTGTGCTGCCCGCAGCAACTCCTCCTCCGGCCGCGTCCTTCGCAGTTTTCCGCCGGCTTCAGGATGATGAAGTTTAGGTTCAGAAGACAGGGCAACGACCCGCAGAGAGAGAAGATCAAGCAGGATCTGTTTGCCTTTAACAAGGTATGTTGATGTGTGGGCTCCGGCGGGGCCACCCCCCCCTCCCCCTCTAGCGCCTTCATTATGAATGAAATCTTCATGTGCACTCGCATCAGCAGTGAAGTCCCAGTTCTCTCAAAATGGTTAAATGTTTCCGCATTACCTGAGAAATAAGTGGATTTAAGCAATAAAAAAAGCTTAACCTTTTTGTTATCGCTTGGCTCGCTGCGCCACAACTTGCAAAACTGAGTGTTTTCCCAACTGTTCTTTCGCCTCAACTCTTAAAAGGCAGCTAGAAAAAAACAAGACAAATTTTACTTTACAACCCCAATTTCTAAGGTACAGATGGCAAACGTATGTTTTCTTAGTCCTAGTTTGTTTGTTTGTTTTATTTATTTGTTTATTAAACCAAGAGTTTTTTTAACAAAAAAAAATGCGCCGTGCGCTGAAGCAGTAAGTCGAGTCGCGCGCTCCAAATATTCGCTTCGTTTCCTTCTGTTTGGTTTTGTTTGACTTCTGGTCCGACAGAAGACGGCTGCAAACACCCGTGTTTCTTGTCACTTATTTTTATAAAATAAATGCGTGTACTTTGACCTGCTCAGCATTTACTCCATGACGTCCCCAGAATTTGTACGACGCTTTCGCTCACCAGCCAAACAATTGCTGGCAAAGCTCCTCCTGCGTTAGGGTTGTTGAAAGGTTGCCGTGGTTGGCCACTATTTGATAGTGTCTTCTGGAAGATGTTTAAGTAATGTCTTTGAAGTGGTCCAAAATCGTAATCTTTGTCCACTGCTTGAGTCTTGTAGATGAGGGTGTTGCATATAAAGCATACGTTTGAACTCCTGATGCATTAAGCCTGTTTTTAAAGTGTTTAAGTTGTGGGTCAAACTAGAAGTTTGTCATGACAAGTGTCATCGTCTTCATGGTTTCTGAACGTTCATTCTCCCTGATTCTCTCGGTGGTGTTTGAGATAAAGGAGGATGAACGTGCAACAGCAGGTGGCATAGTGCTTAGATCTGCCACTTTACACTTAAAGGGTCAAGTTTGAATCCATGTCCTGCTGCGGCACCTTTTGAGCAAAGTTCTTACCCTGAATTTACCGTACAAATTACTCTGATATGTTAACTGTTAAGTAGGTAAACATTTTCATTGTAAGTTGCTTTGGAGAAAAGAATCAGCTAGAGGAATAAATAAGAAACAAAGAAATGCCCACTTTGGCATTTCTGGAGCCCTGGACTTTGTGATTGAACAGTCAGAGAGATGTGACTTGTTGCTGTTTTTTGCTGATGGCTGAAGACAGCAATGACATGTGCAATGTTAGCCAGCTGAATTTTGTGTGTGTGTGTGTGTGAGTGAGAGAGAGAGAGAGAGACTCATAATTTTCACTGACTGCTTATTTGCATTTATTCATTCCAGAAGTGTGATCTTTCTGTCTGATGTATATGAATGTAAATTTCTTGTTTCTCTGCTGAGGTGCACTGATGTTTAAAGGTAATGGATGTTGTGGAAAAAGCTGCTGATGCTCCCCAGAGGTCTGGCTGCTAATGATGGCAGATGTTAATATTTTATGGTGGCTTTTGAGGGTGCCATGTGGGACACTTTGATGAGGGGTGTGAAATGTGACGGACAGAGCTGATGCCTTCAGTGATAATCGCTTAAAGCAGTACTGACATTGGGGGGGGGGGGTGTTTGAGCAGCGTTACAGATTGAAAATGGCATATGCTGTATTACCTTTAAGTTGGTATTTTGAGAAATGACAGTCACTGTGTTCAACAGATTGAGCTGTTCAGATTTTTATTTCTGTGATAAACTCACTGCTTCAGAATTAATGGTATGATAGGTAAACTATCAGAGTGGTAGAGATGTAGAACATGTCTATGTTTTGAATTCCACCGCTTGCTGTAAAATATATATATAAAAATAAAAATATGGTAATTTTTTAAAAGAATTTAAGTGTATTACTCAGTAACAAAGTATCATATGAACATGTTTTTATTGAGCATTTGTAAAATTCATAAACTGAGTTATTTTACAAACTGGGGTTAGACTACATGTTCATATGATGCTTATTGAGTAATAAATTTATGGAGTCATACAATTATTTTTGAATCACCCTGTAGTTCTGATCAAGGAGCTTAATTGATGGAAAAAATAACCTCAGCAATGGATGAATCACTAAGTAGTTATAGCATTGTAAGTTGATCCAGAGAAAAATATGCCAATAAAAGTTTATATGTTGCGATTTGACCAAAAGAGCAAAGTGGTAACTTGTATGAATAGGGTGCTGGTTTGACATTCTCCATTTAGCTGAAGCTTCAGTGTTTTCCTCGCTCAAAGCATTAAAATCAATGCATGTATAATAAAATGCTGCATAGTTCTTGTGCTGAAGTTAATTTTAGTTTTAAATATAATTCCTTCATGGAAAATGATTGCAAGTTTTGTGCTGATACAGATTCTTGATGAATGTGGCCCTCTCTATGGTGGTCATTGTCACTGTGGTAGTGTCTTGGTGGTGGGGGGGGGGGGCCACACACAAAGTTAGATATTTAACTCCAATCATCTGAGTGCTGGTAATGTACAACTATCTTCAATACATTGTAGTTTTGCACAATACAATTGTGCAATAATAATTGTAAGTTACTAGACCACAGCCATGGCAAAAAGTTGCTGCTGTGATGTTGTATTGATCATTAAAATGTTAAGGAAAAACAAATGTCAATCTATGTACATTATCTGGAATTAAAATCTTATAATGGCTTAAATTTTGCACCCTTTTCTAGAATTGATTTATGTGTGTTGCTGAAAACCTGTTTTTTTGTTTGTTTTTTTTTTAACCCCCTCCCTTTGATGTTCTGTGAATGACCCAGGTTCTGATATTTTCAATACAGCATACAATGCATCTTAAATGATACTCTTTTTTTTGACCATTTTGTTTAGACTGTCGAACATGGCTTTCCCAATCAGCCCAGCGCTCTGGCTTATGACCCCAAACTGCGACTCATGGCCATCGGCACCAAATCTGGAGCAGTCAAAATGTATCCTTTAGTGCTGTGTGGTCACTGTGTGCAGTTCTCCTGCTGCAGAGAAGGTAAGTCTGCAGTAAACCTTACCAAACATCAAATTGCAACACTTTGGTTTGAACTGATCTGGATGATTCCCAAGTCACCTTCCTGAGCAATACAACATGTGGTCAAAATTTGTGGTTTACAGTCTGACATTCTGTGGGATCACAGCTTGCTTTTACTTGCTCTTTTAGGATTTAACGCATCACAGGTATTTGTTGCATTAAAGACTATGGGGTTTTTTTTTTTTTTTTTTTTTTTTTTTTTTTCCCCCNACAGGTATTTGTTGCATTAAAGACTATGGGGTTTTTTTTTTTTTTTTTTTTTTTTTTTTTTACCCCACCATTGCATTGATTGAGTAGAAACTTGGTTTGAACAGATCTGTGCACAACGGCCAACAGCCAGATTAGATAATGTTAATGTAAGGTTTTGACAACCTGATATGAAAAGTTTAGCTGCTTGTGTTTCAGCCTGTAACAATACAGGTGGGTATCACTTGGTGTCAAAATGCTGTTTTGGCTGTGCTGTTAGTGAGCAACAAAAACTGAAATGTCCAGTACTTTTAAATGTGGTTTAAATTAAAAGTTCCCCTTCAGTCACTGATCTAAGTTAATTAAATAAAGTTCCCCAGTGGGGCTGTTTTTTCAAGAACCTGGCACTTTGTGAATGTATGAAGAGTGGTGTTGAATCCCACAGGATGTACAGAACCACGCAATATACCCCCTGCAAGGCCCTTTATGGTTCACCCAGCTCTGCATTACTGATGTGGTAAAGTATTCACTTCTTATTCTCACTCTGTTCAAGCACTGTGCTGATGTTTGTCCTGAACGTTGCAGTGTGGGTCTCCTGGGTCGTGTCATTGGGCTCTTTTTTTTCAAAGAAATGGCCACAAAGGTTGTTAAAGACTGGTTGTCCCCACTTCTGACAGTTTAGTGTGTTTATTACATATACCAATTTGTTTTTGTTCCACCCCCTCATCTCTGCAATACAACTGTTTGCTTAAATTCCACAGGCTTCCAAACACATTTCCGTATTGACGACGATTTGAGCAAATTGATGTGGCTCTAAAGTGGAGTGTGAATTAAATAGTGATTTGGAATTAAATTCCCAACAATGAACTCAGACATCAGTATGCTGCCAAATGTGTGGGTGTTCATTTAGGGAGATGCCTGCAATTTTGAAACAAAAAAATGAAATGCTCAACACAGAATGATTTTCAGCAGACATATAGATGGGTGTTTCTCCAGCATGTGAAAAAAGACACAGCCTGGGGGTATGAGCATAAACTGCAGCTCTGAGGAGCTCTCAGTAGTGTGGTACCCTGCAGTGAAGTCTGTCTCGTAGATCCTGGTACAGCGAGGATGTTGGCACTGTGCCGTGTACTGAGCGTGTGCTGCTCTGACACACTGGGATGTTTGTTGACACTGTTTCCAATAGGGCCTCCTGCCCATTGAATGTCCCATGGGCTCTGTCCAACTTGCTGATGTATGCATCTGTTTCTGTGCCTCCTCTTCATTCGTGGCTTTGAAGCACAGTTCTCGTAGGCTGACTGGCTCAGAGCGTTCCTGTTGGGGGGGGGGGGGGTAAAACTGCAACGGTGGAAGAGTTTTATCCACTCTGTGTGTGGACGAAGTTTGTGTTCTGTTCTGCCTGTTTTTATCATCCTGATGATGGCTTTGTCTTGCCAGATCAACAATGGAGACGTCAATAACATGTATCTTGTTGGATTTATGAGCAGCTGGTGGCATAATGGTTTTAATCCACATTTTTTGCTGTAGTACCCTTGAGAAATGCACTTGCCTTGAGTTAATAAAGTTTAAAAAAATACTCGGCTGTACAACTAATTATCTGCAAATAGCTTACTGTGCAAATGTAGCATTTTAAGTCATTTTAGACAAAGGAACCCATGGAGTAATAAGTCTTGGACAAGGCAACTTCTTTTTCCACTCGTTACCTTGAACTAGCTCAGTGTTGTTCTGCCTCACCTTTCTTACGTGGTTTTTATCCATAATGTGCATTGGATCACCCAGCAGCCTAAAGAGTTTAACCTTAGGGTAAAATTAACAGGCAATGCATTAACCAAGCAATGCATAACAACTCCTTCATGCCATTTAAAGATAATGTAGCAAGATCCCCCCCCCCCCCCCAAACTGCTGTCTGTTCATTGCAGTGGTTGGACACAGCTGTGCTTTTTTTGTTTTTTTATATTTATATATAAAGAGAAAGCGAGAGGGAGACAATGACTCCCCTTGCATTCCTCTTTTGGAGGTCTGGAAATAGTCTGACTTGGGTAATACTTGCACATGGCAAGGTGTAACCATGTGCAAAAGTGGTCATCTGCGCTGTACAGATGGGAGTAAACCAAAGGAAATGATGACATCCAAATGTGTTTGGTTAATTTTAAGCAGATGCAGTTTTTGAGAGTTTAAGATTAGATGTTGTGTGGCAGTGGGTGATGCATGGCACAATCTTAGTGCTGCACCAGCGATCAGAATGTCAGGGATGGAGGTTTGGTTTAGTTAGACACC
This sequence comes from Arapaima gigas, assembly GCA_900497675.1. NCBI lineage: Eukaryota > Metazoa > Chordata > Actinopteri > Osteoglossiformes > Osteoglossidae > Arapaima > Arapaima gigas. The sequence goes on along the minus strand of UFQX01000523.1, from coordinate 371,138 downwards.
ATAGTGGTGCCAGACTCTCTCCTTTATGGCAGCTCAACTAGAGAAAATGGGCATCGTGCAGAGGATGGTGGCTCAGTCTACTTCAAGGATCTTCTCTTGAACCAGTGTCCTGAGGATGGTGATGGACAGCTGGTGTAAAGATCTATAACAGTTTTTTTGAGGCAGCAGATGGGCTTGAAATGGGACTCGTCCATCATTTTAAAAACTGACTACCCCAGCACTGTTACCATACTGCAGACTTCAGCACAAGTAACTATACCTTGTTTTATGCTGTCAGTGACTGCATCAAGATCTAAAGCTCATGGAGTCGCATAATTATTTTGCAGGTTACAACACATCCATCCTGGGAAAAACTTTGCTGGATATATTTTCCAAAAAAACCTCAGGGAAACCTTTTCCTGTCAACAAGACATGCACATCTTGTAAAAATTCAAATGCTTCCCCTTGACATGTATTTTACTTTAAACTTTGAGTGAGAACTCTTATGTAACACAACTTCCTCACTAGATCTGAAAAGAGAGAACCCTGTCCTCGTTCAGTCAACAGTTGTTGGTGTAACGCGGGAGGGTGGGTGTCTGTGTAACCCCAAATATTGTCACAGAAAGATGTCTCAGAATGGTATTTCGATGTTCTTTTGATTTGATCCTAAGAGGAAATCTGAGCTCTGAGTACTGTCACTGAGATGGTATCTTCCCATAGTCTGAGCACCCCTCAAGAATGTATATTGTTCTGCTCAGCACCCCCCCCATCCCCTGTAATGAGAGGAAATTCCTGGGAAGCTTTCTGGCCAGGCTTGGTCTCAATAAAGACATCTTTGAAATGGTTGCCAAGGCAACCACAGTAGCAGCTAGATAACTAGGACATGGTATGATGAGGAAAGCTGAAATACAGGCTATTTGTATTATATGGTTGTCAAATATGCACCTAGAGTTGTTTGCCAGTTGTGAATTGGCTTAATTTTGCATTATAAATTTCACAAGTATAGACCAGTTTTGTGAAAATGACCTTACGGTGTCCCCCCCAAGTTGATGGATGAGTTTATATTGTTGGACTCGCCACTTAGGCATTTGTTTTCTTTGATTTTCAGACTGGCTACAGGGGTTGTTTGCTTTATCATACACACTATAAAGGGTGTGTGTGTGTGTGTGTTTAAAGGTTACATTGGAACTATGCTATGCTAAACATGCTATGATTTTTGTTTGGGGGGGGGGTTATTATAGTGGAGTATCTCAACTGTAATCTGTGTTCAAGTACTAGACCTCTGAAAGATTGTGTGTAGAGATGCTACAGTCCCTGAGGTTGTCTCTTTCTATATATCGGTGAGTGTAACTTTACCTTCAGAATTATAGGAACCATAGATTCAAAATGGATATTCAGTTGCGTAGAAAAACCTTGAAGGAAAATATATTTGCTTTTTGGTGTAACTTAATCTATGGTCCATTTCCGAAGCAGATTTTAAAAAAATAAATAAATAAAAAAAATAAACTTGAGGCATGTTCCAAAGCTGGGCAACTGACACCTGTTGAATGATGTCTGTGATTATCTTCACATTATGTGAACACAGTTCTGTCTTTTTGCAGTATGTTCTCATTTGTCAGCTTGTTAGCTGACCATTCCCATTTTTTTTTTTTTTTTTTTTTTTTAAGTACCAGGTGGGGCAGCAGGTGGCATAGTGGTTACAGCTGCAGCCACTTTCTTTCAAAAACCCTACTTTTGAATCTTGCCTCCTGGTATAGTTGCCTTCAGCAAGGCACTTGAGTTGATAGAGCACTTTAAATGGCTCAGTTATTGTAAGGAGCCTTGGGGGGCATAAGCTAACTAAATAGGAGTAATTGCATTTGGACTGTCTGCTGCACGTTGAATTCTGTAATTCGTTTGTGTACCTGTGGTTTTTTTTCTCCTCTCCAATTTCAGTATGCCAATAAACAATTACAGTGGTAAATAGTTTAAATGATTCACTTGTAGTTGTCCTGGATAGTTATACAAAAGTGTTGACATACTTGCGAATCAAATGAATTGTGCACAAGATGGCAAAAACAATACCAAGCAAAAATGTGCATACAAAGTAAAACTTAACCAAGACTCCTAGTTCAAAATGCACAACTGGATGTGTGGTAAATCTTGCTATGAGGTGTCATGAAGAGTACATCCTTGTTTCACTTTGACAATTTCTCTGGCAGTTTTATAAGTTTCAGGATTAATTTTTGTCGTGGTAGCACTCAGCTGTTTGTGTGACGGACACTGGAACTATTGTGTAATATTTTGAATAAGTGACCACAAATGAGTAGTCCAGACTGCTGAATGAAATGTTTAATTCCTGTTTACCGTAAGTGCAATGTGTTGCACTTGGTGTGAATTGTGGTGGATTGATGGTGGACATGCAGAGAAGTTTGAGCCACTGCTGCTGGCAGAAAGGCACTAGCTCTAATGTGTTGCTTCTTCTCGTGGTAGACACAATTATTTTCTGTATTTAGGTTTGCCATCTGCTGAGAGGAAAGCGCATGCCATCCTTATTTCAGCTTCATACCAGGAGCTCTGCCCCAGATACTTCCATCACATACGTACTTCCAGAGTGAAGTAGTACATCTGTTGTGTATTGTCAGATATTGACATAGGCAGGTCAAACCACTCGACTGCATCTGAAAATTTGAAAGAAGCTGGATCCTTGCCTGAATTAGCCTGTATCTGGTAGGTGGATGTCTGATCTTACTACCCAGAGTCTGCAAGAAACTAATTAACCAGTGAGGTCACCCATAAGACAACAAAGGCATGATAAATTAAGTACAGGTATTGATGGCACAAAACTCAACTTTAACTAAGCTGGTTCCTCAACTTGGTATAGTTTGGACTTGAAGTCAGTAACTAATTCACAATCATCAAAAGTGTTGTAATAAAAATGTTCCTTGATTAATTCTATGGACACGTTCTGGTATTAAGATGACCAGGCTCTGTGAGGATTATTTTTCACTTTCACTGAGGTATATTTTAACAATTGGTGCACTCTCTTTTGATCTCAGCTCCCTGTTTGAAGCAGTGATAGCCAATAACTTGTGTAAGTTGTGTTTCTATAAAGAATATGTACTTGGGTTTTATCTTTATAGAGTGCTCTTCACAACAGTGACTGAAGACTTGACTGCTATTTATCCAGGACCAATGAAGGAATGCAAGAGACAGACAAAGAACTAACTTACAATCAGAACATTTTTAAAAGCCAGCTGGCCATTGAGGAGAGGAAAAGAGACTTTCCAAACCATTAGGGGTCTAAGGTTTCCTCCTCCCATTCTCTTGAATATTCTGATGTTATAATGGGCCTGTGTGGGCAGTCTACAAAACTAAGACCAGTTAATATAGTTTTTGCAGGGATAAAGTCATAATTCTGTCTTCATTTTGTAGTACAGCAGTGTCACTGTAGTGGAAATGCTCCATGTGCTTTTGGATGTGCTGAGTCCATTTTTAGTACCATGCTTGTAGTGTGAAGAATGAACAAGCTGATACAGAATAAGGTTTTGGGAGGTACAGCTGTCACAGTGACTTGGGAAATGGCTCCCTTTATAGAACTAGTCTTCAGTGTTGCTTATTTTGTAGACCTGTAAGAGACAAGTGCTATAAAAAGAATGAAAATTCTCTCCCAACTTCTGGTCAGTGCATTTTTTTTTTTTTTTTTTTTGGTTTAAAATGTGCTGCATAATCCAGATGGCACTGTTCATACCAAGTGGGTTTCCCTGTACCTTTTGTATTCTCTCCAGCTGGAACATACAATAAAATGGATGTATCCGTATGACTGAATATTACTTGTGCAATGTTTATAGCTTGTGTGGATTATAACCTTGAGTATTTATTTGTGTATGCAGAATATATCCCCCCCTTGTGGGGGGGGGGTGTCATTGATTGCCACCTAGTCAGGGTTGTTGTAACCATGGTGCCTATCCTGAATGAACAGGACAGCAGGCAGGATTGCAGGGTGGCCAACAGACAAATGCCAGGTAGAGGCATGTATGAGATGGATGGAATTCTTATATACCTCACAGCCGTCAACCATTTTAGCCACAGGGAAAAAGCCACACTTCTCCTCCACAATGTTTGGCGACTGTCCGCAGGGGGAGGTTGAGTGGTTAAGGGCACTGACTTGGAAGAAAAAGCGTCAGTCTTGCCTTCTTGGAAGCCAGAAAGTTGCTGTGGATGAGCAAGTGGCAAACAAACGATCTTGGGGGTGGGGTGTTTCTAGATATTTCAAATCAACCTGTTGGAGTGCACATGAATTATGAACACATGTTTAAATTGTTACAAACATGATTTTGTGTTCTTTGACTCTCTTCAGCAGTTCTTTACAGCAATGTTTCTTTTCAAGCTGATGTAACTGCATCGTGTGTGTGTGTGTGTGTGTGTGCGCGCGCGCGCGCCCGCGCGAACGCAGCTGGCTGGGGAGGATGATTGGAAGTGTGTGAAAAAGCTGGTTGAATGCTCTGTGAATCTTGGCTGGAACATGTTCTGCACTCTCTCTCAAGCCAGCACCACCCACTGAGCCTTTGTGTCCTAATGTGGGGATAGACATGAAGCCTGCCCCTTAATTTGGAGATAGGGAGTCTGGGGTGGGGGAGGGGACACAATCAAACTTCAGTTTTTGTTGAATTCCCTTCCTTCCCCCTGGAACACGCACTGCTCTCCAAACAGGGTTATGCAGTTATGCTTCTGACCCAGCAGAGGGGAAAAGTTCTTTCTCCAGGACATTTGTGCAGGGAGCTGTTTTTGTGGGTGTGTTGCAGGAATCAAGTCTGTTCTCATCAGAAATTAGGATTGTGTGCATTTTTTTCACTCCCTTTTCTACTTAAGTGTCTGGTTTTTGGGCCAGAAGACAGACCCTGGGCTCTACATTGTGGGAATTCTCCCTGTTGGGCTTGTTACAGCTCTGTGCCTGTCCCCACTTATATGCAAACATCTTTTCTTCCAGCACTAAACTTTTGTCTTTGATTAATGTTTGCTTTGGCCTTAAATCTTTCCAAGCCAAGGGTTACTTTGCATAATGTAGCATGAATGTGAATCTGATTCAGTAACTTATCTAGTACTGATCATCAGTGCAAATATAACGAAAAATGAGGACCAGAGGACCTGGGTTCAAATCGCGCCATCTGCTATAGTACCCTTCTTATCCTGAATAGACACAGTAAAAATTACCCAGCTGTATAAATGGATGTTACTTAAGAGAGAAATACCAGCTAAATGAATAAATAACCTTTTTAAAAAGTGTTACTTACCTAGTTTTCATGTACTGGGAGATGTCTGTTCTTATGAACAAGATACTAAGTTGCATTCATTTGGTCTTGGGTCAGTTGTGAACAGTGTTAGACTGCAGTGTAAATTTGAGGTGAGGTAATGACTTTGCTGTGTACTGATAAGACTTGCTTTGCCTGAGTTATTGATGGCCTGTGTAAATGGCCACGGTCCAGGAGGAGGAGCTCCAAGTTTCTTGGGATTTCCTGTGCTTGAGTCCTCGGCCCTCCTGCTCGGTGCACGTCAGGGTTCGGTGCAGCTGTATTTATCGATTGGTGTTTACACGATCTTCCCTTGGCGCCCCAGCCATCTGCTTTCTATCAGCGGCTCAGCCGGGCCCCCCACCTCCACCCTGCGCACTGCAGTCCTAGCCATGCCGCGCCGTTGAGCTGAGCTGCCAAGAACTTGCTTACAGTTACTTCGGTTTCGCTCTGCTCTGGGGACGCCCTCATAGTCTGACTGTATGCAGCAAGCATGTAATGGTGGCTAAATTATTGCATGTCAGGGAAAATTTACATGGACCCATCACTGTGAGCATCACTTGAGTCTTCCTGCAGGAGAAGCTCTGCCCTCTTTTCTGTTAACATCGAACATGTATAGCCGTGTGAACAAGTTTGATCGTTGTTTGGGGCACGTGACTGAAGTAGCCGTAACTAACAATAGCTCTGATGTCCTCGCCTTATTAAAGTAGCTGATTGGTAACGTCACGCATTGCCTTTTATCTCTTTATGGGTTGCATGCATGCATACAAGGAGTTTGAAAGTAATTTTTACTCTTGCGTGCTCTCACACACGTAGCTCTGGGAAGAATAAAAACAAAGGAGAAAATTGGCTTCTTTTTGTCAGCTCAGCCCTTTTTTTTTTTTTTTTTTTTTTTTTTTTTTTT